>OU015497.1:7720910-7730910 GCA_907164885.2 Dolomedes plantarius | reverse complement strand
GCAATACAGACTCGGTTTGGAGAGCTGTCAAAATTATAACTGGCGACGACGGATGGTTTTAGCGTCTGAAATTTTGCTTTCTGGAGGACCGTTATGGAGGAACGTAATCCTACGTTAAAAATAAAAAAAAGTAAAACATGTACGGTAATATCCTGCTTTGTTATTTCAGAAGGAAAAGCAGACAATTAGAGAGGAAAGTCCTTCAAAACAAAACTCTCTCTCAGCATAAGGGTAACTTCACTGGATTGTGCTGTTGGAAAGGTCCGTGGTGAAAACCTCGGTACGCAAAATATATTACAAGTTTACTTCATCGAGGGAATAATTGAGGATTGATGAGAATATAACGAATAGCCGAAATGCCTCTATTTAGGTATAATTTATTTTGCTCGAGCAATATAAATGTATCTTGCGACACGCAATGCTTAATGAAATGTATCCATCAGTTTTCAAAAGACCAAACTATATTTTCTGTAAAGGGAAACTTTTGTAAAAGCCCCGTTGACAAAAAATAATTTACATTTTAAGGTTTAAGCGTTCTTTTATCGATACATTCTCAGAACAGCTCTAATAAATTTCAGTTCAAACTGACTTCCTTTATTTCATCTTGCATTTAAACTTGATTCTATTATGAATACGCTATGGAAATTTAAGCATCACATGTTTCTTTTAAGGGGGTCTAGGACACAAAATTGTTCGAATTTTATTGTATTAAAAATTTTTGTAATCTTTTACGCTTAAAATGACGTTTAAATCATGTTTCCATCTTAACTAGAACAGGAGAAATTATTATTTTTTTTGCAACATTCTAATAGTAGCTAATCGTTGTTTCAACCCGTAAGTGCGTTTTTCTGCATGATGGGGTTTTTCTCCATTTCTCGACTTTAAATTGTTTTAAGTCAAGAACCGTTAAAGATAAATGGTTGAAACTTGTGACATGTATTTTCAACTACTTTACTTTAATTTCGATTCAGAAAATTTGAAAAAAATATTTACTTTTGAAAATATGATTTTTTAAAAATAAGTTACATAATTTTTTTTCGTAATTTTTAATCTAAATATTTTAAATTTTTTAAAAAAATTAATATTTTAAAAAATAGTGAATCAAAATTAAAACTTAAATATTTCTGTTTAATTAAATGAAAAAATTTTGAAATTCGACAAATAATATTTCGAGTTATAAAGATTTTAAATTACCCCACTTTTATTAAAAATTAAAATTTTTTAAAAACTTTTTGTGAAGTTTTATGATGTGATTTTGTTTACAAATTATATAGTTAACCATCACAAAAAAATTTCAAAATTTTTACTCAATAAATAAAAAAATTTTCATAATGTGTCCCGGACCCCCTTAAAGAAAAATACTAATATTTCAACCGCCAAAAAGCGTATTTAAAAGGTTATCAAAAATTTATACGGTAGCCAAACCGTCCCCAAACTCTCTGCGAGTACAGGATGAAAATACACACAATAAAGGAATTTCCAGAAATTTAATACGATGCTATTAGGATTATTAACGAAGTAAGATAAAGGAAGTAAGCCAGGATTGCGCGCGTTTGTAGCACATATTACAAACACAAAAGGATTGCAGACGCTGCGTAAATCTAAGAACTTTACCCCCGATTTCATCAGACAATAGAAAGCAGATCAAAAGACACACGCCGTAACTAATTTAATTACGGTGATAATAAACACGTGAAGCAACCGGAGTGGGTTACAAGACCATCACCCCTTCAGTAAAATAACGGAAAATTACAGGGAATCAAGATGATTACAGCTGCAGGGCGGTCAAAGAATAGTTCCATTCCCGGGTAGCATCTGGCGAACACGTAATAAGTTAGCATGTCGGAGGCCTGCGGGTAGCTTATTTAAATTGTTTGCGATGACTGCCGAGTTCGTTTGCCTTCATCTGAAACTGAAGGAAAATATTTATTTAAAGAGATTTAGAGAACGCAAAATAAGTCTGCCGGAGATTTTCCTCCTTTTAACTTCGTCAAACGAAGCTTTGTTTTTCAAAATTTGTAACGCAAGAAGAGAACGCTTAGAACAATATGATAAACAATTAGTTTTAGAAGTACGATGTATTAAACAAACATTAGGAAGGATTAAGTTTCAATATTTATTCAAGTAATATTCCAGATTTATCAATTCGCATTTGTTTTCGTTATTTTAACTGTGGTATGTTGCGCAACGACGAACACGGATTTGCGCCTGTCTTGTTTCGAATAATAGCTCATGCAGATTGGTATTAGTCATGTGCGTGTGTACAGAGGCTGTTCACACATTTTTTAGACGATGTATATTGTATTCACATAACTAAATTACATAAAATTCTTGAGTTTTAAATGTTCGATTTGACATCCCTTATTCTGAACTATCTTTCGACATCGGAATTTCCAGGATAATAATGTCTTTTGAAGTGTCAGAAGAGGTATTCTATCCCACTCCTCCTGAACAGCTTTCCAGAGTCCTGTAAGGGTTTTGGGACGACGTTTGGATAATGCAGATTTTAAAAGTCCGAAAGCACAAAAATCCATAGGTGATACATCGGGAGATTTAGTAAGGATATCAGTGAAGGGTATGGCCTTGATACCAGTGTTTTGTTCCATTTCTTTTAGGAAGTTTACAGTGGATTTTGATGTGTGACTGCTAGCTTTGTCCTGATGGAGTCTCACAGATTGATGGTACTGTGGGTAAAGCGATGGTATTTCATTCAGAAAAATTGGTGATAAAATATGTTCCTGATAGTATTTGGAGTTAATCTTGACATTTTTTTCCACTCTATTTATTTTTAACTTGCCATTATAAGAAAAACCAGCAACAATCATGAATCCCTTAGAAAAACTTTCTTTCGATTCTTTGAACCATGTACTTAAATTTTTTTCTCCCCTTTTATGATAATAAATGGCTCTTTTTTTGTTGCAATCATTTAAATACACCCATGATTCATCTATTGTGACAATTGTTTTCCATTTTTCTTTGGATAAGTGTTTCTTATATAGAATTCTGCAGCGTGTCCTACGTTCAGCGATATGATTTGGAAGAAGACGATGCACATTGCGTTTTTAAGCTTTCTTAAGATTTAAATCGACGTTTATCATTTTGTTTACAGTGGACACCGAGCATTTTAATGATTTTGCAACTGTCCTTTGACTAGGGGGATTTTCTTTTAACATTAAACAACGTACCTTTGCAATAGTCGAAGATGTCCGTTTTGTCCTTGGATACTTGTTTGGAATTTTTGTCCCACTTGAGGCTCCAATTTGACGTTTTTTTCCTTTCTTGTTGACGATATTACCTATCGACGCTTTAGATATCACAAAACCATGACTCTCACATCGTTTTTGGATAACGGAGTATGCATATTTCAATTCGGAAAGAGCATAAATGTAGCCTTCGAACCACTGCTTTGTTAAAAACGCCATTTTGAATAAAAAGAAAACTTTCAAGCCGCAGATTATAATTTTGACTTTTAAAAACATAGTACAATTGCAATTATTTCTTTTGCAGCAAACGATTTTTTATTACCGCTTACCAAAATGTGCGAACAGCCCCTGTATAACACGAAAGAGATCTGCGTTTACAAACATTTTTCGGACAATAAGACGCACCTCAAATTTATGGGAGGATTTTTAGAAAATAATATTTTGTATTTTGTTAGGTATATAAAGATATTTTCAATTTCTTAAAAGACAAAATATATGTATATGACAAATATAATAAATACAGTGGTTCCTTGACTTACGAATTTAATTAGCTCGTTGACGGAGCTCGTAACTCGGAATTACTCGTATCTTAAATCAATTTTCCCTATTGAAATGAATTGAAATGCCACTAATTCGTTGTGGGCTTTTCCAAAGCGGAACATTTTTTTTTGTTTCATGTTTTTAAATAAGAAAAACGTATTTACAAATAACAAATATTGTATAAAAACACAATACAATAGAATGTAGTGCAGTAAAGTGTTTTATTAAGTATAATGTACAGCATTCACTGTGGAGATCAGACGACTTGAAGATGCTGACGGAGGTGGAGGAGAAAGGATGAACCGAATAATTGAATCTTATTCGCTCATTTTCGCTATGCTTTCCCTAATTTCATCTACAAGGTTTCTAATATGTCTTTATCAGCTCTCCTGATAAAGGCATATTATCATGAAACTTAAAACATACAAGGTTGTCCTTCATGTTTTGGATATTAATTTTAACTAGTTGTTACCCGTCAAAACATGACGACTAGATAGTAAATAAATGTACTAATACAAAAATTATACTCAACGCATCATTGCCACATGTTGAAAATCATAATAATGCGCAGAAACGAATTAATGTGTTTGAGCTGCCTCGTGCTTAGTGAGTATCTATAGCCAGATTTATAAATGTCACTGAGCATGCGCAGAAAGCAATTATAAATTAATTGTAAATTATCGCTCATTAAACAGCGCGAAATAAATTATTTGGGTTTCATCTTATATTTCAGAAACACAATTATCATAAAAATAAAAATGGCAGAGAGCGATCTAGAGAGACTCCTCGGAATAAACGTGTTTATCATTAAAACATGTCACTGAGCATGTGCAGAAACGGTGAGTTTCTAAAGCCAGATTTAAACGTGCCACTGAGCATGCGCAGAAATCAATTTTTTAATTCTAAATTATCGCTCATTAATAGAAATTGCGGTTACAAAAACCAAATTTGACAAATCTACAGATTACAATCTTTTGTTTAAAACCAAAATGAAATTGATGGAGTAGTTATCTCTTACGGAACCAAAAAAGTCGGCTTAGCAACTTATATATAGATATTTTATATTTATCTTATCTTGTAAAAATAACCCACACAAGTAAATCTATTTATTTATTTGTGCGTGCGTGAATGCACACGGATAGTTAATTTTTTTTTCATATTATTAGGGGTGGGGCTAGACGTAAAAATTCGAGTTATGTTTTTCGACAAAAACATGAAAAAAATGGATACAGTATTGAAATGATGAAATTTAAGTCTGATTTGAAAAAAAAAATGTATGTTAACTGTATGTAAAAGTGATGAATAAATTAAGGCATACGAAAACCTAAAAATGGAAATAAAACATTTGTTTCGAGTTAAATATTTGCTCTCAGTAATCAAATATCTTTAAAAGCGGATAACAAAACTGCCCAGCAACAAGAAACGCTAAAAGATCTACTTCAGGTAGAATATGATTTCCTGCAAAACTTTGAACCAAAATTATATTTTTAATTTAGTAAAAATAGGGTCATTTTTAAAGATTTTCGGGACTTATTTAGGTAATTTCCCACTTATTTTTCTCAGGCATATAGTGTCACATATAAGGTATTCTGATTAGGGATGCATACAGCAGCGTACGCAAAAATTTTCTAAGGGGGGGGGGTTACTATGAAAGAGTAGTTTTGAGCAATCAGTGCAAAGCTTAAACCTAATTAAATAATATGTCAGACTCTCGTCTCCCATTCTTAAGTGGAATTGATGAAGGTGAGTAATAGCGTCTTCAATAAGCACCAAAAGAAACGCAAACAGGTGTCGAAAGACACTTTGGGAAACCCTCGACAATAGTGAGGTAGTCAGGTCATTTAGAATGATTAGGGAAACACATTAGCGGCGCACTTCCAAGGTAGTAGCCGTGGACAGTGAAATTCACGATAGGTGGTCTACGTAGCGCGGAAGGAAAAGGCCGGTTGTTGTTCGAGAAAGAGAGAGAAGAATGCATAAATACAGACGCCGGTAACGAACGAGTAGATTGAGAATTGGACCTTTGTAAAGTCGCCACGCATACGGAGAGACGGGGGTCTCGTTTGGACTTTGAATAATGAACCCCGCTCTGAGGTGGATATCAATGTTCTTCGGAACGAACTTTGTAAATGATTATTTAACCAAGATTTTAATGTTTCAATAAACTAGATGTAAGTAAGAGGTGTTCTACAGTTATGATTAATTCTACAAGATAATGATTTGTCGGCAGAGCCTGACTAAGGCAGGGGCATACGGGGCAGTTGCCCCGGGCCCCTACATCAGAGGGGGCCCCCAAATCGAATAGAAAGTTTAGTATTAAGTATTAAGTTCTTCATTACTAAAGTAGTGAAGCAGAGGGGGGCCCCCAAAGAAGTTTTTGCCCCGGGCCCCACTTAGGCTAAGTCGGGCCCTGTTTGTCGGATCACGACGATAAAGGTTTACATAATATATGTAATCAGAACCAATGGGGGGGGGGGGTTATAACCCCATCAACCCCCCCTGCGTACGCCACTGCATAATAGACTTTCAGGAAGTGTATGTAAAAAAAATAACAGCTAATTAGAATTGTAACATGTTGTACCGTAGTCAATAATACGACAAGCCTTTCGCTTCAATTACTTTACTACGATACGTTAAACATACTACAACTACAACAGTTAAAGCAAGTGTGTACAGCGAGTTAGAATTATACAGTTAAATAGTCAGAACGGCTTCGGGTTCACCGACTGAGCTGGCCTACAGAAGGCTTCTCGGACCAGGGGAACGTCTCTCTCGCACTCAAAAACAGATCTCTACCCATGGACTATTGGGGTCTTCTTTTATACGGTCGGCGAATTCAAAGGCTTTCTCCGGAGTTTGAAGTGCTCGTAAGTGTTCAAAGTTTATGGGATTCTTAATGTCCCTGTAATGTCAAAATTCTGGAGACCCCTCAAACCACTCTGGGATTTATGCGTTCTATAACGTCAGAACCGCACATTACAAGAACTTTATGGCCTCATATCCTAGAGTTTATGAGACCGCCCAGATCAACAGTTCGCCGATACATGACACGTTGAGGGGTAGGAATGGGGCATCACATACTTATATAATTACAAATGTCGTGTAGTAATGGAGACAATGTCACAATGTGCATCATTTTGCTAAAGGAATGTCTAAAAGACAAGAGTAAAACTTGGTCATAAAAGTTTAAAAATATTCAAAAAAAGGTGTAAAGAAACTTACGCTTATTGGTCCCAACTCAACGTTGTCATAATGGAAATGAGCGCATTCGTCTAATTTCGGAAATCTGCTTGTACCGTCAGAATTCCTGAAAAAGCAAAGGACGCGGTTAATCAATCGGACAGTCAGATCTCATGCTGCATGATTTTACAAAATGCACGCAACGAAAGAGATCGGCAATCTTTGAAATGCTTCGAAACTAAAATATGTATTATTAATGCAACAAAATATAAAATACTAAGGCATTAAATATATTCAGAAGCACCAGTAAAAGAAATGAAGTACGGTAAAAATGTCTACAGCAGAATATGAAACGATAAGAAACTGTTGCAGATTACAACTGATTAAGAAGGATAAACGATAATGAACGTTTGCCAGACTCGAAATGTAGAAGTCTTTTGAGAGTTTAAGTACCAGAGAGAATCACTAATGTAAATACATACTCCCTTATAGTTATAACGGAATAACAGAATGCGATTAGTGTACTCCGTTTAACTCATATACTCATTATAAAATACGCGTTTTTAAATTTATAGGCTGTAAGCCTTCAGTGAGTTACGCGTGATTGCTTGTATGATAGAATATGTTCACAACCGTTCTATTTCACCAAATCCATAACATGTAGATAGTGCCGTAACGAGAGTGTAGCAAAAGAGGCGCCCGCCACGGGCGCAACTGGGTTTGGGGCGCAAAACAAAGGATAGACACCCGGTTGATAGTTGCACGTGGTGTTTATATTACTTGTCCATTCTACTCTACATGAGTAGCACACTCTACATTCTACATGAGTCTACACTCTACATTCTACTCTACATTTTACCGAGAGTTCAAATGCTGAGAAAAGGTGTTATTTGGGCTGTTTCAGCCTCCTCGAAACCTGAACAATGTTTCTAAATGCTTGAAAATAACGAGGAAAAAAAATTATTTAACGTTACAATGGGACTCATTAATAGACAAGGGATATGATGCATATTTAAAACCATACCTGTCTGTATTTTTTAACCCTTCAGCGGGCACGCCCGTATACAAAGTGCAACATTTTCGTAATTTTGCATGGTTTATTTTTTCGTGTAAGGTTTGAATGCTCTAAGCAGTGTCTATTTATAGCTACACCCTTTCTAATGCAGGTCTGATTTTCTGACCCTTGAATTCCTTTCCATTCATTGGTAGTCGTGATTTACGTATGGTAAACCAGCGATTATACTGCATTACAATACGACAAAAGCAAGAGTTGATGTAGTCGATCCAATTTGCAGCTATTACACGGCATCCCGTATATCACGAAGATGGACTCTCTCATCGTTTTTTAGGTTTTTAGACATACACTGCTGGCCACCCAAATTGCAACACCAAGAAAGACAAGAGATATCACAACAAAATTAATTTTGTAGATAACATGTTGACCAAGTATCAAATGATTAAATTTATAGACTTCTGTGAAGTGTGGTTCCTGCCAAAATCAGTAGCTAGAGTAGTCGCCATTGATGGAGATCACCGCTGCCACACGCCTCGGCATTGATTCAAAGAGACTTTGGATGAGTTCTTGGGGTACAGCAGACCAAGCAGCTTCCACACGTTGCCAAAGTTGATCTGCTGTAGCAGCTGGGGATGGAATCTGGGTCAATCGTAGAGCAACCATGGACCACATGTTTTCTATCGGTGAAAGATCCGGAGAGCGAGGCGGCCAGGTAAGCAATTCAATCTGGCGATTGACGAAGAACCGTTGGACAATGCGTGCCACGTGTGGTCGCGCATTATCCTGTTGAAATATGGCAGTGGGCAAGCCCTGAAGGTAAGGAAGGACAACTGGCTCCAACACCTCGGATATGTAGCGCTGGCTGTTTAAAGTACCGGCAATGCGTACTAGAGGTGTGCGAGAGTGATATCCAATACCGCCCCATACCATAATATCCGGTACAGGACCAGTGTGGCGGTGCATAACGCAGCTGTTTGGCATCCTCTCTTCACGGTGTCTCCAGACTCGAATGCGACCATCGTGGTGTTGCAGACAGAAGCGTGACTCGTCAGTAAAGACAATTTCATTCCATTCTGCCGTCCACATCCTTCTGTCATCGCACCATTGGCGGCGGAGACGTCTGTGGTTCTGCGTCAAGGGTAGACAAAGCAATGGACGTCTTGCGGACAGACCACTCTGCTGTAAACTGCGTCGAATGGTACGCACAGACACTGGATGATGCGTTACAGACTGCATGTGCTGTGCTATGGTTCGTGATGTGACTGAGCGATCCGTCACTGCCATGCGCACAATTTGCCTGTCATCACGTGAAGTGGTGCGCTGAGGTCGATGCGATCGAACACGCCGGTCCGTCGTACCTTCCTGCATCCAACGATCACATATCCGCATTACAGTTGTTTGGTTTCGTCCAACACGACTACTGATTTCCCTGAAAGATAATCCACAATCTCGGTAGGCCACTATCCTTCCTCTGTCGAACTCGGATACTTGATCAAAAGATGATCGCTGTTTTCGACGAGGCATAATTGATCGTTTTTTGAAAGAACCACAAGAAAAACACAACTGCCGAACTTGAAATCGTCGAAATCTCCAAGACTTAAATAGCGCTTTGAAGTGGCGCCACAGGCGCGCGTGATGTGCGTCTGCGCTGAAATTCTAATCATTTGCATTTCTCACCTCCGCTAATGCATGTTGTAAATTTCATGTTATTTGCATGTTTCCTTCAGGGTGTTGCATTTACAGTGGCCAGCAGTGTAATAGGAATCCATTCGCAAGTTCTCCTTAGATCCAATATATCGGACAGTTTTGAAATAAGGCGATTGCATCTGCATTCTTTGGCCTTTAATTATAAATATATCTCAATATTATCAACATTTTATATCTTGTCATACAACGCAGAATTATTATTTCCAATTTTAAAAAAAAAGTTCATTAAAAAAGGAATAATCAAGGTTGAAAGAGACGTTGCACTTTGTGCCACGCGCGCCTGCTGGTGCCCCAAAAATTGGCGATCCCGCTGATGGGTTAAAACTCAAAAAAGGACACAGTGTGCGCACGATGA
>OU015497.1:7715910-7718410 GCA_907164885.2 Dolomedes plantarius | reverse complement strand
GAATCAGGTAACTTAAGATTTTGGAAATAAACGATGTTAGATATATTAATTGTAGTTCTTTGCCACCGGCCTTTTAATTCATTGCCTGCTATAACTTTAATAATTAGGTAAAGTTAGATCAAGAAGGAGTAAGTTTGGATGTAAGACGACGCACTGGGAAGGGTGTAGGTAGCGAGCTCGTCAACAGTCGCGCAGGATTTTGGGATCGCGCGAGGGAAAATAATTCACCCCACAGCTTTTAAAAATGTAAGTTAAAAATATAATTTTATCCAAGTTCTCGTCATGCTCCTCGTGACTGCGTTGACGCGTTGGTAGAGTAAAATATTTAGGTTTGGAGCTGCAATTTTCGTGCTGATGCTTCGTGCAGAAACCAATGACAACGATTGCCGTCGCAGAGTTCCAGTCGGGATACCATTCGACCTACATGATGTTTCGACTTCAATTGTGTGGATTAACAACGCTTTGCCTGCTGTTTGCTTCATTGTGCCTTCGGAGTGTCCAATTGTGCCAACACCGTTGCGCGGCGAGGATAACTTTGCCGTTCCGATTTTCATCAGTCGTCGAATCATCGCGCTCACGAGTTGTTCTTCAATTTTTTTTTTCTCCCAGAGAGAGTCATCGTGGGTGTGTCGCAGTGAGTTTCGTTCTCTCTGCGCTGTGTTTCGCCAAAAGACCTCGAAACGAGGAAGTTATGTAATTTTTTTTTCTCCGGACTCTGCAACCAGCGTGAGTTATGTTTTTAAAGACAACGGTGCGTGTTTGTGAATTTGCCAAGCAACAGGAATTCTGTTAGATCTGCGTTTTAAAACAAAACGATAACGCCATGGTTTTCGGTCATCTAAAGCAGAGGCGACTTTTTATCAAACATCATCCGGAGAACAGAAGAAGATTTTGTGTAAAAATAAAAAATTCGTGCAGAAAAAGTGAAATTTTTTTTAGTTTGACAGGATAAATAAAGTCCGGTAAGCTCCGTTTTATTAAACTTTTATGTGAAATGAGTTAAGCTTGGTTTTCGAAAGAACTGTTTGATTAAAACGATAATGTGTGTATTGATTATAATACTGTGTCAGAATATTAAATACGATATGGGTTTTTTGAGGAATATTATTTTTGATGAGATTAGTTTTATGTTATTGAATTGAGTATTTTTGTCTCGTCATATATATATATATATATAAATGTATGTCAAAATTTTGACAAATTTTGGTATTTTTCTGTTTAACTGTTTACTGCTTGTCGAAGCGATACAGACTGGGTCCGGTGCGCTGCCAAAATTATAACTCGCGAGGACGGGTGGACGGACGGTTTCAGCTTCTGAAATTTTGCTTTCCGAAGGACCGTTATTGTTGAACATAAGCCTACGTTAAAATTGAGAACCCTATTTAATAAGGAAGGAAGAGCGTTTAAAGCGTAATAAAACTTTCACATTTCTGAATAAATGATTTTCATAACTACTGTTGATTGAAAATAGCGACGAGTTAGTCGAGTCTCTTACCTTTTAAAAAGTTCCCGACCCCTTAACTCTCCTAAATTTTAGCAATTTACTAAAACCCACTAATCTTCTCGATTCTTATTTCCAGAGGAGCTCTTCACGGGACAACCTTATTGCATAATTCGATTTACGCCCCAAAAGATAACTCTTCGGATAATTTTAAGACGGCCCAGCTGGCTTCCTAGGCACTCGAGAAATTACGCCTCCGCGAAGAGTACAAAATTTGTCAATCTTAATCGACAAGACAAAGGCGTAACGGACTTTAAAAGGTACACGGAGGCGGAGAGGCAATATATGCAAATAAAGAGGGAACCCATCCCGTAAAAGGTAGTCATGGCAACCGCGAAAACTCGGGCCGGAATGATAAATCAATAGAATCGCATTCAGATGGATTCATCATGCGGAGGAATTTGAAGTATGTAAAGTGTCTAAGTTAATGATGAGGAGAAACGATGCTGTTCCTCTCCGCCTTTTTTTCCGAATAATGGAGGTAGGTTTCAGAGTAAAGTGATGAGGGAGCTATAGCTTTTTTTTTTTTTCTCTTCGCCCACAGTGAAATGACAGTTTTTGAGCGATTCTTCGTTTATGGAATAATGGAGATCAAGGGGATTATTTATCGATTAGGGAACTGTGAAGTTTGGAGAACATTATTATAACAAAAAAATAATTCAGGTAGTCTCTTCTAACGAAAATACCGCGGGTTACTAACGCAGGATTACTTATCGTTGCTTACCTCTTTTGTATGGGTATATGTATGTGTTATGTATATATGTATGTATGTATGTATGTATGTATGTATGTATCTATCTATCTATCTATCTATTTATCTCTCTCTCTATATATATATATATATAAATATATATATATATATTCTTAACTTCCACTCTGTCTGGCGCTAGGCTTGGTGTTCTATGGTTGAGTGGATACATTGAATTCTACAGTTACTCATGGATTGTACGGTGTGTGAGTATGTTTAATGTACAGATCATACTTATCTGAAACAATCCT
>OU015497.1:7709950-7715410 GCA_907164885.2 Dolomedes plantarius | reverse complement strand
TATAATAATATATATATATATATATATATATATATATATATATATATATATATATATATATATATATGGGCTTGTGGTGGCCCAGTGGTACAGCGCGCTGGTTTTCGGTGCTGAGGGTGCTCGGATCGAATCCTGGCGTCGCGCTACGTAAAATGCCTCCGTCGTGTCGTCCCTTCATAGGGGGTAATGCTGTCCGCCTATATGGTGCCCCCAGAATAAAAGGGGCAGTAAAATTGCGGCGTACTATAGGCGAATGTTTGACAACAAGTGCTTCCGCATTGGAAATAATATATATATATATATATATATATATATATATATATATATATCGTAAAGTTACTCGCAGTCATTATTGACACCCACCATGCACCACAGTCATTATTATTCGCGGCAAATCTATGATTTAGTTTCCCTTTAGATTTTGAAAATGTTGTGACTTTGATAGCTGACAGATCACGAGGTTGTATTTTTTCAGCTGCAAACTCACAGATACGACATACCTGAGGCGACTTCCCAGGAATCTGATGACATATCTAATTGGCGTCACAGGGACTCGAATGCGACTTCGCTGTGACGCCAATTTTGGGTCTCATTGCTAGTAGAGACGGCGTTTGGTAGCACAAAAAAGACCCAAATCGATCATTTCAATCAAAGATGAAACAAGCGATCTTTTTTTAATCGAACATCTTCTTTATTCGGAGGTACAAACATTTAGAGAAAGTAATTCATTTCAGAGAGATATTCGCTCCGATGACTGCAGTATTCTCTCGAGTGACCGACACGATACAACTACATCAATTACTTCAGAGGTAAAGCTGCGAATTCTCCCGCCTCCCTTTGATAGAGAATTAATTTCCCTCTCAGTTCATCAACAATAAAAGAACTGATTGTAAAAGAAACAGTTTGATACCAAGTACATCTCCCCTTTCTGGCGACACGTTGCATAGTGATTGCGATAATTAAAAATTATCGATCTCTGAAAATTACCTCCGAATGATTCACGAATAGTTTTATACAAAGACTAGCTGAAAACCCGCACTTCGCTACGGAGTACATTCAAATAAAATACGACGGTCAATGTATGCAATTAATGCCAAAAAAATATATATATTTATAATAAATACGACATATATATATTTATAATCAATATATGCAATTGATGTAGAAAAAAAAATAACTATATATATATATAAATCGTAAGGAATATTTTTATAGACAAAATAATGCCCAATCGTCTGCCGCATTAGCAAGAAATTTTTTTTTTGTCTATTTAGTTGTTACGCACGTGACGATAAATTTATTTAAAGTACTAGAAAAAGAAATCACGTGATCGGCATTTCATAAATTAAATTCTAAAAATGAATATTTAAAAATTCACCAAAACTCAGAAAATAGAGGTAAAGATTCGAAATAGATCTCATTTTAAAGGAATTTTTATGATCTTTCTCGTGATATAAATTTTATAACCCTCAATGTATTATTTTAAATGCAAACGTAAAAAAAGTTTAAAAAACAGCTTAAAAATTTAATTTAAAAAAATCTAAGAAGAATTTTTGAAAAATCTTTCTTAGTGCACCCCTACACTATTAGAAGAATCGCCATCCAAAATTTCAGCCCTTTAGGTCCATCGGTTTGGTCTGTGCGTTGTATGTCAGTCAGTCAGTCAGTGAATGAATGAGTCAGTTACGGAACTGTTTTATATATATAGATAACTCTTTGATGAAAAATCTAGTGATTCTTTAGAGATGAATAAAATTATTTCATCAATGCCATTTACTCTTTGAATAGTTCCTGATTAAATGGATTAATTTTATTTCTTTTTCGTTAAAATAGATGACTTTAAAAATGTGAATGCGAAGTTTTCTTATTTTTTACTCTTACATTATTATAAATAAATACGATTTTTGCCACTTAATTACGACTAGTTGATACCCGTCAAAACATGACGGCTAGATAGTAAATAAGTGTACTAATACACAAATTATACTCAACATATCATTGCCAAATGTAGAAAATCATAATAATGCGCAGAAACAAATTAATGTGCTCAAGCGGCCTGGTGCTTAGTGAGTATCTAATGCAAGATTTTAAAATGTCACAGAGCATGCGTAGAAAGCAATTTTTTATAATTGAAATTTATCGCCAATTAAACAGCGCAAAATAAACAATTTCCATCAGGTTTAATCTTATATTTCACAAACACAATTATCATAAAAATAAAAATGGCAGAGAGAGATCTAGAGAGACTGTTCGGAATAAACGTGTTTATCATTAAAACATGTCACTGAGCACGCGCAGAAACAGTGAGTTTCTAAAGACAGATTTAAACATGCCACTGAGCATGCGCAGAAATCAATTTTTAATTATAAATTATCGCTAATTAATGAAAATTTCGGTTACAAAAACCAAATCTGACACATCTACAGATTACAATCTTTCGTTTCAGACCAAAATGAAGTCAATGGATGCAGTAGTTTTCTCTCACGGACTGCCCAAAAAGTCGGCTTAGCAACTAAAATATATAGATTCCTCCCGCTCACTCCCCTAGAAATCGAAGCCATTCGAATGTTTTGCTAATATTCGAACTCTTAACGCCGTTTCAACCTCACAAACATAGAAGTAAAACTATACAATGACTGAATAAAAGCTACATAAAAACATGATAAAAATTTTAACTTTCTTGCAGATTCGCACCATGTTTTTTACCATGATAAAAATTTGAAATCTCTTGCAGATTTGTACCCTGAAGTTTTTTTTTTTTTTTTACCGTGACAAAAATTTGAAATCACTTGTAGAATCGTACCCTGAAGTTTATTACCATGATAAAAATTTGAACTCTCTTGCAGATTCGTACCCTGAAATTTTTTTTCTTTCCACGTTCAGTTAACTTTTTTCCCCCTACATATTTCATATCCATTGACTGGCAGACTGGAATAACACCCAAATGAAACCAACATAAACTGAAGATCCATAAAACTTTCACTGTTAAGTCAGATCTGCAGTTTTCACTGCTCGAAGATATAAAGGTGGTCCACTTTCAGGAAGATAGACACACTGTTTATGTTGTCAAGTGCGTAATCCCATAATAAGGCACTCCGTGAATAATGGAAGTTTATTTTTGTCCAGCAGGAAACTTCAGGGGAAATATGACAATCGTTCCAATTCATATAATCACATAATTATGGCATCAGATACTAGATATTTCTTTAAGATGGATACACAGGCATGCTATTCAACTCAGATTATGGCGACATATGCGTAGGTGTAAAAAAGGGGAACTGCGTAAATAAATTTAGTTTCTTTTGACTTTTCCTGGTACAGCTAAGAGGAAGTCTCATTAGATAAAAATGTAATAATTTATACTATTTAATAAAGATTTATCGTCATTTTGATAGCTTGTTTACCACCAATATATTAAATGTTTTTCCTTCTGCCTTTAATTCTAAATAATTTTTTAACCTCAAACCGGATTTTTCTTCACAAGGGCATTAAATGTTTTAAGTTTTAGTATAACATTTAAATTCCTAAAACGTTGATTGTATTTTTCATAATTACTTTTAAATTAATTGAATTTTTTTTTTTTTGCGTATCATTTTTCACAACTGAATGTAACGTCAGAAGGTGCTTCGAGATATTCTCGAGTAAAGCTAACAATTTGAAATCAAAAAATAGATACAGTAACCACCGCATATAGTGATCACTGGTTATAAGAATCAACCGTTTATAAGAATCAATATCGCGAAAACAAAAACAAATGTGTCATTTCCATGTTAAAATTTTCGCTTTAAAGAATCAATCCACCGGTTTTAAGAATCAGTTTACAGTGTTCGCTTTCCTTTCATTTTTCCATAAAAGCCACTTCAAAATGCACGAAGTTCTTTCTTTTTTATTTAAGAAAGTTTCATAAGATGGGATGGAATATAGTCGTAAAATTCACCCCCTTTCTTTATTAGACATAACATAATAGTTTCCCCTTAAACTACGAGAAACGTAAGCTAGAAAGTGAATCTTCGTCTGAGACTATAAGTATTGAAAGAGGTATAAACAGCCTCCTGAAAACTTCATTACGTCAAACTACCGTAGAAAACTTTTTCTTGCCCCCTTCCTGTAGTTGAAATGTTAAAACTATTAACAGGTATGTTGTAATTTGTAACAAATGTTGTATTTTTTTCTTCTCTTACTATAATCATGTGTATCTACTTATAGGTCTAAAAATTAAGTTGTATTTTTGAAACTATAAAAAAATAATTTTAATAAAAGATAATTAACGTAAATTAAAGAGTATTTTATGGTAAATTATCTAATATATGTATATATAGGTGTGTGTGTGCATGCCTGTCCAAAAACCGAAATTTCGGCTATAAGAATCAACCGCTTATAAGAATCAAAAACAGTAATAACAAACGTGATTCTTATAAGCGGAAATCACTGTATGTTATATTTTACTACCGATTTACAAATTAATTTGTCTTTTCGCGAATTTAGGTAAAAACAAGAAAGGTATTTTTGACGTATCAAGATAGCTTCAATTTGCTTTTCTACTATCGGCTAAAAATCATCCATCAAATCTTGTAATCAGTGTAGTTGAAACGACTCAGAATTTCTGTTTATGCCATGTTGACTCCGCTAAATACAGGGTGGGCATAAAAAAAACTTTGCCGATATATGGACCTCTAGCGGCCGTTCCGTTCAACCGGTCGAGATGAGATTTCAGATATAGTTATTCAAAGGTATAAGCTCGGGATTCTGAGACGGCAACACAGTGACGCTCACGGTTACGGTTATAGGTATAGAAACTCGAAATTTTCGAATGGCAAAGCCCACTTTTTCCCGTCTCAAAATGCTGAGCGCATGCGAAAACCCTGAAGATCGTTGGAACGGTACGCGTATCACAAAAAACGGACGCGTTATGCACGCGCAAAAAACAGCTCCGCGAACGACCAAAAAAGACACGATCTGGTCGCACGGGAGGAAATTTGCATATGACAGAGGCTAGAAACCAATCACAGAACGCCGTTCGCCAGATATTCAGGGTAGAAAACCGATAAAAAGCTCTCTGATCGTGTTTTTGTCAGCTATTCGCAGAGCTGTTTTTTTTTTTTTTTTTGTGCGTGCATAACGCGTCCGTTTTTGTGATACGCGTACCGTCCCAACGCTTTTTAGGGTTTTCGCATGCGCTGAGCATTTTGCGACGGGTAAAAGTGGGCATTGCCATTATGTATCGGCAAAGTTTTTTTCATGGCCACCCTGTACTTTAAGTTAGATAAATTGAATAGTAAATAAAGTCTGCGATAACCCTCTCCCAGAATGTAAAATCCCTACGTCCATTTTTTAAGCCTAACCGGTGGTCAGAGAAAACCAAAGAAGTGGTCCGAGAGGTCAGGAGTGATTAAAAAAAAAATTGGTTCGCCGTTTCAAAACGACTGCCAATTGAAAAAAATTTTCAAAAGTGGGAGCAAG
>OU015497.1:7649950-7707450 GCA_907164885.2 Dolomedes plantarius | reverse complement strand
AAAAAAAAAAATAATCGTTTTTATGATTTTTTAATATTTTGAATCCTTTATTTTTCCCCTTTTGAATGGTATATTACTTTTTTTTTTACGACAACGAGAAGTTAATAATTCAGTTTGTTTACACCGAGTTTCTCCCGTTAACCACGCCCACTTAAAGGACCAAGAATGTAAAACATCGAAATCTATTGCGAAATGCAGCTAGCAGCTGAGTCTCAGAATTCTTTTCTATCAGTCGTTGAAGCTATCAGAGCAATATTTAGAGACCTTTCTCATTCAAATCTTTTAAGAAAAGTGTCTTCGGGGAAAGAAACAAAATCCAAATGAGAGCGTAAATAATTTTATTTGGACTCGTGTACCTAAAAAGACAGTTATACATCTAGAATGCCTTCAATTAGGTGTTTATGATGCTGTGGCCTGTTTTAACAAAGGAAATTATATTAAGATGAATGTGCTGGAAATTTTAGGTATAGATCCAGGCTTTATTGCCAAAAATGTCTAGACCGTGAACGTATGACGAGAGCTAGATATGGCCATTTACAACAATCTAGGGAAAAAAAAGAGTGTTAAAAAGATTAAAACAAAAAAGTCAAGAGGAAATAGAGTAAGAAAAAAAGCAAGGATTTGATATATTGTGTTAAGAACGTTGTGCATTTAAGCTATTCTTAAAATAGCGTGTCAATTTTAATTTAATGAGCAAGTAAAAAAATACAATTCAAGTAAAAAACTTCTTTAAAATCTGTTTTAAATTTTCTCTTTTGTAATGTAAATAAGGAAGTTCCTTTTTTTTTAAAGTTATATCGAGAGTAGAGTTCGGATTTTTGCTCGAAGGAGTGGTAAATCATTCAACTTTATTTTCAAATTAATGAGAGAGTCATTAGTGCGACAGTTGTGATTAAACAAATAACAAAGTTTTAAGAAGGTTAAAAAAACAAAGTTGTAAGGTAATGGATGATTGGAGGGCGTTATTCTAATTATTTTTAAGCATAATTAAATAATATTAAGTCTAAAATGCATATTTTTTATCTGGTTTCAGATAAAAGCTTATGACAACGAAACATTAATGAAAATCAACTCTTTTATCGGAAAGAAACATAGTTGAGAAAGATTATCTCCTTCTTTTAGAATTATGATACATCATTTGAGGTATTGTACATGCTAACAGATTACAAGTTTTGAATTAATGATATTATAAGCCAATGGACAAATGATGGTGACAGAAAGTTTATATATATATATATATATATATATATATATATATATATATATATGTGTGTGTGTGTGTGTGTGTGTGTGTGTGTACGTAAGCAAATATACTTTTGACGCAAGATAAAACTAAAGCAAAACCTAAAAAATTAAAGAGCTCACAAAAAACTTTACAAAAATGCATCCCAGAAATAGGCTCTATCGAATATCCTTCATAATTCTTGTTCCTCCCATTGCAAATTCAACGTTCCTTTTATCAAATATTTTAACTTTAATATCCTATAAGACACAATATTTCCTCCTCATTAGCATACACATGCATTTAAATTCTGTGTCATATATGCTTCGCAAAAGAAGTCCCCGAAAGAAATTTTGATCATCAGAAGCAGTATGCGCAAATGCTGGAGTGTAGTAAGGTATGAATGAATCAGTCGAATTAGCCAATGAATCAGTCAATGAATAATCTATCAATGAATCACTCGAATTGTACTAGCTATGTCGCCTAAATTTACTACCAGAGACAGTTTGAAAATGTTTCTGGAAATGTATGAAGAATGATGTCTCTTTCTCGTTGAATTATTGAAACAGTGCTTCGCAAAAGCTAGTTCAGCAGGCAACTTCCTGCAGTCAAGTAGCCGATATGGATTTTTATGAATTTAACTGTTTGTTAAAACTTCAGGTTTTAAAACAGCGATAGTGAATTTTCATAAGACCGCAAAAGCATTTTAGTTTTCCATTGTCGACTAAAGTTGTAGCAGCGGAGAAATTTCGTTTTTTTTTTTACATATATGACCTCTTTACAAGCCAAATCAATTAACTCCGCTTTTACATCAATCAACTTAACTTTTAATTTTTTAAAAATTTTAGTGTCAAAGCACTTGATGGACTCCTAACTTTTTTAATATTCATAATAAGTTTCCGTAATAATAAGGATTAACATCACTAAATGGCAATTTTTTTAGCCATGGAATAATAAATCATTTATTTCTGAAGCCAATCCGATTAAATCCACACTCTAATGTAAATCATTGCAATAATGCCATTCAAATTCAGAAGCAAGTACTTGATGGTAAAGGTAAATTATTTAGTGTTGCTTCTTCATAAAAAAGACAAATAAATGAGTCATTGACAGTCTAACTGCCGCAGAAGTAAGTCCTTATTAAACAATTATTTCATTTTTTTGTAATAAAAAAATAATTTGATGACTGAATAGGATGTTATCCCTCTTATTCCCCCCAGTCACGCAAAAATTGTAATAATAATAACAACCATGACTCTAAGCATGTCCAATCTTATACATTTTATATGTCGCTAGATAAAAGCTCCATCTGCAATAATACATTTGACAATGTTTATTTGAATTGATATTTTTTGAGGAATTTTAAGAAACAATAGCGCCCTTTACACGTACGTTCTTTCGCGAGTGCTTGGAGCGTACGGGATTGCACGCACGCTCCAAGCACTCCCGAAAGAGCGTACGAGTAAAGGGCGCTGATAGCACCCTTTACACGTACGCTCTTGCAGCGCTCGGAGCGTACGGGATTGCGCGCGGGAAAACTTGCATTGCGCTCCAAAGCAGCTTTCCCTTCCTCTCCGACGCCTTTCACACGTGCACTCAATCGCGCGGGATCGTGATTTCACGCGGGAAAGGGCGCTACGTGTAAAGGGCGCTAATGTATATTATTTTTTCACTTTTCAAATTTTTACTTTATGGCGTAATCGATATGACAAATGAGCGGCTACTATTATCCAAGAAGATTAACTTTGCAGCAATACTAACTAGCGGCAGACGGTTTCATGGACAACATTCTTACCGCTAGAGTATACCGCAGTTTTACTAACCATTTTATTATGGGGACACCATACAGGCGGACTCGCATTACCCCCTATCAAGGGACGACACAAGCGTTAGGCTTTTAAAGGCGCAACGCCGGGATTCGATCCGAGCACCCTCGGCACCGAAAACCAGCGCGCTGTACCAAAAGGCCGCCACGGCCAAAAAATTCCAATGCTGAGGCACTTTTGTTGGATAGACATTCGCCTGTTATTCACCGCAGTTTCTTTGCTGGCCATTTTATTATGGGAGCACCATAGAGGCGGACCAGTATTACCCCGTATGAAGGGACGGCGATATATATATATATATATATATATATATATATATATATATATATATATATATATATATATATATATATATATATATATATATATATATATATATATATATATATATATATATATATATATATATATATATACAGTGATTTCCGCTTATAAGAATCACGTTTGTTATTACTGTTTTTGATTCTTATAAGCGGTTGATTCTTATAACCGAAATTTAGGTTTTCGGACTGGAACACACACACCTATATATACATATATTAGATAATTTACCATAAAATACTCTTTAATTTACATTAACTATCTTTTATTAAAATTTTTTTTATAGTTTTAAAAATAAAACTTAATTTTTAGACCTATAAGTAGATACACATGATTATAGTAAGAGAAGAAAAAAATACAATATTTGTTACAAGTTACAACGTACCTGCTTAACAGTTTTAACATTTCAACTACAGGAAGGGAGCAAGAAAAAGTTTCTACTGTAGTTTGACGTAATGAAGTTTTCAGAAGGCTGTTTATACCTCTTTCAATACTTATAGTCTCAGACGAAGATTTACTCGGACGGGTAAAGTTGCCCCCGGGTCAAGCTAATAGGACAGTGTTGTGGTAAAGCGTTTAAGGGGAAACGATTATGTTATGTCTAATAAAGAAAGGGGTGAATTTTACGACTATATTCCATCCCATCTTATCAATCTTTCTTTAAAAAAAAGAACGAACTTCGTGCCTTTTGAGGGTTTAAGTAGGTTTTTTGGAAAAATGGAAGTAAAGCGAAGAGTGTAAACTGATTCTTAAAACCGGTGGATTGATTCTTTAAAGCGAAAATTTTAACATGGAAATAATGCATTTGTTTTTGTTTTCGCGATATTGATTCTTATAAACGGTTGATTCTTATAACCAGTGATCACTATAAGCGGTGGTTACTGTATATATATATATATATATATATATATATATATATATATATATATATATATATATATATGGCCGCCACAAGCCCCTTCACAGAGTCTTCACTATCTTTGACGTAAAGTTTAACAGTTAATGACTGATTTACTGCCGTTGATTTGTTAGTGTTAGTTAACATGATTTTCTATGCAACAACGCGAAAGTACTAAACATATATTTTCAATCCATATTAATCTTACTCTGCATTTCTTTGTTCCTATGTGATAAAATCCAAAAAAAAAAAAAAACCTTTGGAATCAAAAACACGTATATAAAAATGCAGCATCTGATATTTAACACAAATAAAACATTCCAAGTCTAACTAATCCCATTGCCGTCGAGGAATCTTAACTAGTTAAATATTTTATTTAATATAAAGGCAAATAGTAAAACCGCTTAATATTTTTTTGTTAATTTATCTCTTCTTTTCCAACGTACCTGAAGAAGGTCGACGACAAAAAAATCTAATCACCGATCGTCATTATTGTTATAATTATGCGTAAAAATAATTAGAATAACGCCCTCCAATCATCAATTACTTTACAACTCTGTTTTTTTAACCTCCGGAAACTTTGTTGTTTGCTTAATCACAATTGTTACACTAATGACTCTCATTAATTTGAAAATAAAGTTGAATGATTGATCACTCCTTCGGGCAAAAATCTGAACTCTGCTCTCGATTTTACTTAAAAAAGGAACTTCATTATTTACATTAAAAGAGAAAATTTAAAACAGAGTTTAAATAAGTTTTTTACTCGAATTGTATTTTTTTACTTGCTCGTTTAAATTTAAAATTGGCACGGCTATATTAACATATATATTTTTTAAGAATAGCTTTAATGTAATACAACGTACTTAACAGAATGTATCAAATTTTGCTTTTTTTTCCCCCCTGAGAATAAAGCGTTATCATTTACACAAAGTTATTATTCCTAGCGGTAGCGAAGTTCGATGACAAGCCCTATCGATTTAAGTGTCTGTATGAAAAAAGGAGAAATGACCGAACAGACAGTTAAAATTGAGTTTCCGTTTTCTTATTTTGATTGGAGGTGCAGAGGTCCTTTCACCCTAAAATGGTGTTTTCATGTTTTCTACCATGCATTCAATATCCTACTGATAATTTATCAAAGGTACGTCCGGAATGCCGAAAGATACAATAAGAATGTTTGAAATGACGAAGGCAAAAGGCAGCAATATGTGTACGGTTGCAAAGTGTATATATATATATATATATATAAATAATTGGTTTAACTGTTTCAAAGCGAACGCTATTTTAAAAATTTTTTTTTAAAGCCCCCCCCCCCCCCCTAAAAAAAAGCTCCCAATTTCTTTTTCAATTCTAAAAATCTCTGTACTTCTTCATCTTTCTGACGTTTTGAGTACGAAAAAATTCTATGTTCTGCTTAAAATTCTTTACTATGTTTTCTGTTGCGACGGCTTGCAGCATCAGCAATTTTACAGCTAGTAAAGCAATGCAAGCTGAAAAATTTCGTTCATTTTTAAGTTTTCGGCGGCTTTTATGTTTACTATTAAGTTTTAAGTTTACGGCTTTTATGTTTACTTTTAAGTTCAATTTGTTATTAAGTTTATTTGTAGCTTTTCATTAAAGTTAGTAAGGTTTGGAATCGGAAGCTAAAGTGACGCCACGTCTTTTCTCGCTTTTGCGAAGCCTGTGTGTCTACAGGACATTGCTGATCTAGTGGAATTTATGTTTATTCGGCACATGCCGGATGTGATGAGGTTTGCGCGCGAAGAGTGTAGAAAAGAGGGCATACTGGGAGATTTTGTCTTAGGGTGAGGTCGTGTCAGACCATTTGCTCTCCCGTTATGTTATTTTTATTGTGATTTCGTGTGTAACTATGTGTCGTCTCTCTATATATAATTAAATGCGTTTGATTAATTTAAGACTTCGTTTTTATTTGGCGAAGCAAGTGTGTCTAATTTTAATGATAATTAAACTCGGCCATCGTGAAATTTTACTAAGTTGTTTATCACAAACTGTTTGTTTACTCATAAAATAAAGCCCATTTTTGCCTCTAAAAGGGTTTGTTTGAAGGAGGTCCACGACGAATATTTTTTTTTTTTTTTTTTGGACAAATGGTCCCTGATCAAGAAAAGGTCAGGAACTACTTATATAAAGGGATTATTTTTTTAAAAAGAGAACAAAAAGAGGACGGTGTATGAAAATATGGGATTATAATATTTATTCACACCTATCAACAATAATTTATATTATTACACAAATAAAACAACAATTTGTGGAAACAGAATGATCTATTTCAAATAAAACAAAACATTTATAAATATAAACAAATCAATGATTTTAAATTCCTAATATTAACAGCTAATTCAAATAACTATATAACTTTAAAAAAATCACAATATTTCCTCAGTCACAAGTCTCTCAGTGTTGTATTTTTGACCTAATAACGCCTGACAGCAATTTGTTATCACTTTTCCACTTCATTATAAAATTGCTTAACATGCGAGATGACGTAAAATTTTGTGTCTATAGCTTTAGCGTGGGAGGCGCGGACTATTGCCAGGTGAGGCGCCAAAACTTTTTAATAAAAAATCAATGTTCATACCATAATATCTATAAACTAGCATTATTGCCCGGCGTTGCCCGGGTAGATATATATAGATGTAAAATTTTTCATGCATTCCATCAAAAAAATACTGGGCTGCACCCCCGCAAAATAAACACTTCGCCCTCCCCCCCCCCCCCGGACCAACTCTCAAACCACCCCTCAGAACAAACCTCTTTTCCCCCGCGTATCGAATTAGACTGGTTGTGGTAAAGGGGCTGTATCCACATTTAAGAGGTGCGCTTAGGGGCACAAAGATCATTAAAAAATTAATTTTAAAAAACTAATTGAGCCCCAAATTTCGTTTTTTTCTGATTTAAGTTTCTTGGGTCCTAAACATTAACTGTGCCGAATTTGGTCCCGGTGGGTGAAACAGTCTATGATTCTATAGCGGACAAACAAACAGACAAGCTCTTTTATATATATAGATAGACGAATTTGAGTTGACAACCATCGCAAAAGAAAAATTGATAGAATTGTCACTCAAACAAAAGTTTCAAAATGAAATCGTAATTCAATTTTGGATGAATCTTAGTGGAGAGTATGAATCTTTGTATTGCAAAGTAATGAAAGTGCTTCCACCGTTTGTAACGTCTCGTTTATGCGAGACGGGCTTGTCGGCAGTGACTGCAATGAAAACCAAATATCGAACCAGGTTAATAGTCGAAAAAGAGTTACGAGCTGCACTCTCCTCATTGCCCCCAAGATTTGATAAACTAAGTGCCAATAAACAACAACAACCCTCGCAGTAAATTTTGATGCGTTAGATGTAGTTTAATTAGTAATTTAATACAAAAATAAACATGCGTGTTCGTATTGTTATAGCAAAATCTTGTTATTATTCTGTTAATTGTAGTTTTCATTTTTTAGTAATAAAGTTATTATTTAAAACGTGTCTATCTATATATATAAAACAGTTCCGTAACTGACTCACTGACATACAACGCACAGACCAGACCGATGGACCTAAAGGGCTTACATTTTTGCATGGCGATTCCTCTCATGGTGTAGGGGTGCACTAAGAAAGATTTTTCAAAAATTCTTCTTAGATTTTTTAAAATTAAATTTTTAAGCCGTTTTAGTAACTTTTTTTCAAGTTTGCATTTAAAATAATAATTTGAGGGTTATAAAATTTATATCGCAAGAAAGATCATAAAATTGAATCTTTTTCGAACCTTTACCTCGATTTTCTGATTTTTGGTCAATTTTTAAAGATTCATTTTTAGAATTTAATTTATTAAATGCCGATCACGTGATTTCTTTTTCTGGTACTTTAAATAAATTGATCGTCACGTGCATAACAACTAAATAGACAAAAAACATTTTTTTTTCTTTCTAATGCAGCAGACGATGGGATATTATCCAAAAAAATATCCCTTACGATTTTTTTCTAAATATATATATATATATATATATTTTACATCAATTGTATACAATAATCGTCGCATTTATCATAAATATATATATATATTTTTTTTTTGGATTAATTGCATACATTGGCCGTTGTATTTAATTTGAATGTACTCTGTAGCGAAGCGCGGGTTTTCAGCTAGTATTATTATATCTATTTAAAGATAGGGAGGCGTTGCAGCATAAAGGTTGAAAACCGCTGGTCTGTAGACAACATTTGTAACAGAAATTCAGGTTGAGAGATAAGAAGAAACATTTAAGGAAAGAGCCAAATGTTTTTCTTTTAACATTTATAATTTGTAACAACTGATTGTTACAACAGAGTTTCGAATCCAGATCTTCTGGCACCTGGAAACAAGCCCACTGATGAACGGATGTGTAATTTTAACAGTTATTCCCACATACCTCTGTCACATACCTTTCTTTTTTTGTTTCTCTATCGGGATATATATTTATTTATTCTGTGTAATCATTCGACGATGCTAATTCATTTCCCGACATAGATATCTGCCATATCGCCCCAAACGGTCTATTATTACTTTTTCTAGGGCTCAAGTGCCCCTGTAATGACCACTAGCTAGGACCGGTCTTCAGTCCTCAAGGTCAGTGTTCTACCGAGTTACACAGGAGGTTAGAGGAAGTGTTATTTTCAGTGACTTCCCTCGCGAAATTAATGGTTATAATAATTACTGGAAAAAGTTCCGTTGGATTTCATCGAAAAATAAACATTAGAAAAATATAAAGCAAAAAGCAATATTAACGTGAAAACGAACGAGAATAACTAATGATATCAACTGTAAGTGGAAGACATTAGAACAATGACTTTTAGACGTTTTAAATCTCTCAACTTTAAAGACAGTTGTGAAAATTAGATCTCCTTTAATCAAAAACCACCATCGAAACTTTTTTTTGTATTTTAAATTGGGACAAACATATGTAAATACAAAAGTACATAAGAAAACAGACTTGGATATTGTTAAAGTTGAAAGCAAATTTTTGTAATTCCCTTTTCTTGTAATTAATCATGGGAGAAAATGATAGGTTTAAGTTTTGGACAAGTTACTGAATTCAAGTAAAATAGTATAAATATTAGTAAGAAGTGAACCCCATTTGAAATGGAGATAATACAAAGAAAGTACAATCGCGAAAAGGCAACAATAATTCATATAACATGGAAATTATTAAAAGCCCAAAACTTGCGTAATGCATCAGCAGTTTCACATTGCTGTTCGAAATAATACGACAAACATCTACATACATCAGATCGGGCAAATTAATAACACATCTCATTCCCTCTAATCACATAATTGATAGTAATTTAGCTATTAGAAATGCAGATGGAACGCCAGGAATAAGTGCCTGGCAGATAAATGTAATTAAACTTATATTGCATTATGCGAATAATTGCTCGGAAATTGAAATCTATCCAATCTATCTCTTAGGGCTCTGATTTGTGTAGTATGCCACGTGTAAGAATATTATATTTCAGGGTGCTTCGCAGAATTATTTGAAATCTAAAGTTTTACGACTTAAAACCTTTACTGAGAAATTTCAAGTTTTTTTTTTTTTTTTACCACAAACGTTGCTTATATTATTTCGAATGTATTGACATATACGCCAGGTCCAAATATAGAACTTCCCGAAGATCACAATGTAGTGTTAGTCGAAGCAGAAATCAATCATGAATTACGAAATCAAGAGCATTTATTAAGGATTCCACGACAACAAAACAACGAAGGTAGTCAATACATAATGAACAGCATATTTAAAATATGGATAAATTTTGGCTAAATGCACACATTATACTTAATTATCCCGCTTTTACAGGCGTTTAAGACATTTGCTGTCAATGGACTTTTGGATAACCCCATGGCCAAAACTCTTAATCTCACCTGTCAAAGTCTGGAGAAGATATCTATATATTTAAGTTGCTAAGCTGACTTTTAGGGCAGTACGTGAGAGAAAACTACTGCATCAGTTTACTTCATTTTGGTCTTAAACAAAAGATTGCAATCTGTAGATTTGTCAAATTTGGTTTTTGTAACTGCAATTTTTATTAATGAGCTATAATTTACAATTAAAATTTGATTTCAGCGCATGCTCAGTGGCACGTTTCAATCTGGCTTTAGAAACTCACTGTTTCTGCGCATGCTCAGTGACATGTTTCAATGCCTAGGAATCTCTCTAGCTCTCTCTCTCTCTCTCTGCCATTTTTATGATAACTATGTTTGTGAAATATAAGATTAAACCTGATGGAAATTGTTTATTTCGCGCTGTTTAATGAGCGATAATTTGCAATTTAAAATTTTCTTTCTGCGCATGCTCAGTGACATTTTCAAATCTGGCTCTAGATACTCACTAAGCACGAGGCAGCTAAAACCCATTAATTTGTTTCTGCGCATTATTATGATTTTCAACATTTGGCAATGATGTGTTGAGTATAATTTGGGTACTAGTACATTTATTTACTATCTTGCCGTCATGTTTTGACGGGTACCAACTAGTATTGCTTAAAAAGCTGATCGCGTCTCACTATTCCGAGCTAATTTTCTATAGGATTAATTCCCTCGGCAGAGGCCCAGAATATTAAGTAATAACTCTCGCTAGGTTGAAGCAATCAGAACGGAACAATGTACAACATACTCCTCAGAAGATGGCCCGTAACATCACACTGTTCTCAGATCAGGCATGGTACCATTTGCCGGGTTATGTTAACTCACAAAACACCCGTATATGGGTCTCTGAGAATCCCTCTGCCACTCACCAAACACCGCTCCGTTATCAAAAAGTGGGTGTGTGGTGTGCGATGTCTTGGTTGCGCATTAAAGGCACCATTTTCCTTGACACCGATGTGTACCTGGACATTTTTTGAACAGTTCTTGGATCAAATGGATGATCGTAAGTTAACGGAAGGTTACGTCCAGCAAGACGGAGCACCATGTCACACATCGGCAAGGAGCGCGGAGGAAATGGAGTCTTTCATCGGCAAGGGTGTCATATCAAAGGGGCTTTGGCCACCACGGTCACCAGATCTGACTCCACCAGACTTCTTTTGGAAAAATTCTTCTTTCGGAATTCTTCTTTTGGAAAACTTCTTCTTTTGCGAAAATTCTATCGGAAGAAGCCTCGCACTGTGGAAGAAAGCATCCAACGTGATATTGCTGCTATTCCCTTTGCCAATAAGTTCAGGAGCATGGGGCGCCGCGTCGGAACGTGTCTGGCAGAAAACGGAGAATCACTCCCAGCACCGCATGTAATGCAATCGATTACACATACGTCAAGGCACGTAGCAAATTTT
Organism: Dolomedes plantarius; assembly: GCA_907164885.2. Lineage (NCBI taxonomy): Eukaryota > Metazoa > Arthropoda > Arachnida > Araneae > Dolomedidae > Dolomedes > Dolomedes plantarius. Next base: position 7,695,879 of record OU015497.1, on the reverse strand, counting down.
TGGGGTTCATATTGCTTCATCCTAAGAAGAGTCATTACAGAATATTCGGGGTCTCTTTCAAGTGAATCACTGTATAGTAGAAAAATATTAAATGATGTGCATTTAGTAATAAGGATCGGTAGATTTGCGTTGATTTGAAATAGTTTACACATTTAACATGTACATCTATAGAATATGATTGATTTTAAAAAAAAAGTTGAAATTTTATATAGAAGGATTAAAACATATGGAGTTGAAGATTACGGAACTTTCTTGGCTGATTTAAGTTCCTTTCTAAGATTATAATAAAATAGCTGAAAACCCGTACTTCGCTACGGAGTACATACAAATTAAATACAACGGTCAATGTATGCAATTCATGCCAAATATATATTATATATATATATTATATGATAGATACGACGATCAATGTATACAATTGATGTAATATATATATATATATATATATATATATATATATATATATTTATAAGAAAATCGTAAAGGATAATTTTATAGATAAAATAATGTAGAAGAAAATATTCAAATTAAATCTAATATAAAGAATACTAAAGAATATAGTACAGTTAATATAGTACAGTTTGTAGAACATTTCTTTCACTGTATTTTAATATTTTTTTGAATAATGTCCAATCGTCTGCCGCATTAGCAAGGAAAAAAAATTTTTTTTTGTTTATTTAGTTGTTGTGCACGTGACGATAAATTTATTTAAAGTCCCAGAAAAAGAAATCACGTGATCAGCATTTAATAAATTAAATTCTGAAATTTAATCTTTAAAAATTCACCAAAAATCAGAATATAGAGGTAAAGATTCGAAAAAGATTTCATTTTGAACGAATTTTTATGATCTTTCTCGTGATATAAATTTTATAACCCTCAATGTATTATTTTAAATGCAAACGTAAAAAAAGTTTAAAAAACAGCTTAAAAATTTAATTTAAAAAAATCTAAGAAGAATTTTTGAAAAATCTTTCTTAGTGCACCCCTACACTATAAGAAGAATCGCAAAGCAAAATTTCAGCTCTTTAGGTCCAGCGGTTTGGTCTGTGCATTGTATGTCAGTCAATGAATGAGTCAGTTACGGAACTGTTTTATATATATTGACAATCTTAGTTTATAATAAGCAAAACATCGTAACTAATTTAAATTAAACTTTTATACCTGCCAAATCACGATGAATAAAACATGTTCTCCCCTTATTTATCAATGCCTATAAATATGTCCTTTCCCTGGGACAGTTTCACGAGAGATGAAAGACAAATATTTCTATGCATCTAGTTAAGTTCTAATAAACTTTCTAGTTAAACGCACTTATTCAGAACCAAGACTAAAATGTTATGAGCCCCCGTTATGTTGTTTGAAAATGTGAAAACTATATTATAGCAGAGATAGACCTACAGAGTTAGCATGATTTAAGAAGTGCACTTTAATACTTTCTTTCAGTCTTCCAGCTTGGAACTGCGGTTTGGTTTGTGCGTTGTATGTCAGTCAGTTAGTCAGTCAGTTACGGAACTGTTTTATTTATATAGATTTGGCCGATCGTGCAAGTAAAAATCACCCCCCCCCCAAAAAAAAAAAAAAATAATAATAATAACAATAATAATAATAAAATCTACAGTTATCATAACTCCGGCTAAATTATCAAGGGATGTTAATTTAAAAAAATTAATTACTATGCTTTCCATTCGGTAAATTGCTATTGCTGGAACGTACTCGAACGATTTCGCGCCTAGAGGTACGGCTTAATCCTCACGTTTTACAGAAAAAGCAGTTCTACGCTATGCAAATAATACGTTAAAAGTCCGGAATGAGCTGCCTATTTGGCGATGCAGTCACATAATTTTAAGGACTACCGTTCTGTCTGTCTGCCTGAATGTGGGATGAACCTGAGGGGTCACGGAAAAATGACCTCCTATTCCGCATGATTGAGCGCGGCTCATCGGCGCCAGCGGAGCGGAGGAAGAAACGGCCTTCGTACAATGTCCACTGCAGAGAAAAAAAAAAAAAAACCCGGCGGGAAGCGCAAGTACGATTCATATACCTTAAATGTGATGCTTTCATTTTCTTGAAATTCCCATTTGACCAGCCTTCTCGAGTTTCTCTATCAAAAGAAGAAGCTAGCGATGAATTTCTTGGAGAACGGCATAAACCGGAATTTTTTTTTCCTTTCCTTTTTTACCGTGAGTTCAAATGCTGAGAAAAGAAATACATATTAAATATATATATATATAAATATATATATAAATATATTATATATATTTACATATATTATATTATATATATATATATAAATACATACATATATATATATATATATATATATATATATATATATATATATATATATATATATATATATATATATATATATATATATATATATATATATATATATATATATATTATCTAAATATATAAAACATTTCCGTAACTAACTCACTAACATACAACGCACAGACCAAACCGCTGGACCGAAAGGGCTGACAATTTGCATGTCGATTCTTCTTATGGTGTAGGGGTGCACTAGGAAAAATTTTTGAAAAATTCTTAGATTTTTTTAAATTAAATTTTTTAGCTGTTTTTGTAACTTTTTTTATGTTTGTATTTAAAATAATAATTTGAGGGTTATAGAATTTATATCAGAAGAAAGATCATAAAAATTCGTTTAAAATAAAATCTTTTTCGAACCTATACCTCCATATTCTGATTTTTGGTGAATTTTTAAAGATTCATTTTTAAAATTTAATTTATTAAATGCCGATCACGTGATTTCTTTTTCTGGTACTTTAAATAAATTTATCGTCACGTGCATAACAACTAAATAGACAAAAAAAATCTATTTTTTTCTTTCTAATGAAGCAGACGATTGGATATTATACAAAAAAATATCCCTTACGATCTTTTTATAAATATATATATATATATATATAGATAGATAGATATATAGATAGATAGATAGATGTATATATATATATATGTATATATATATAATGTATATATATATATATGTATATATATATATATATATATATATATATATATATATATATATATATATATATATATATATATATATATATATATATATATATATATATATGTATATATATATATATCTTTATATATAAAAGGCAAAGTCTGTGTGTGTGTGACCGAGTTTTTGTCTGCTCGCGGCGCAGCGCAAAGACGGTAGGTCGGACAGTCTTGAGATTCGACACGAAGATGCCTCCCGAGGTCTCATTATGCACCTCGAAGCCCTTTTTTCGATTTTTTAATTAGATTTTCCGTAATTAAATATTTAGTCGCGATTTGGAGCTCCCGGACGAGTAAAAGCCCCGTAAATCCTAACGTATCCGTCCAAGAATTTTTTTTTTCGGACGAGCCTATACGGGAAAGATGACACTATACGGAAATCACAATTAAAATTGTCTGTCTTAATTTATCGATTAATTGTGATTTTTTTTCGATCGCCTGTACGCACCCGTTTTTCGGAAAAAAAACGCGATTTTGTCCGTGACCCTTTTTTCCAAATTGTCGAATCGATACGTAAATGTCGTTACATTTTTACGAAATTTTTATCTCAGAGACCCTAGACATCACAGTTTAAAAAGCCAGAACCAAAATTAATTTACAAATTGTAATTATTTTTTAATAATTTATTTTATGATTCGGAAACTCTTGCGAGAAATCTCATTTTGGAGATTTCGTTCTTCATTTCCGGACGAAGGTAAAATAGGAGAAAAACCAGTTTATCGACGTCATGCACGTGATGTGTTGGGGCGTTTGTTTTCTATGAGGGATTCGGTGGTTAAAGGAAATCGATTACTATTGCAGTGATAATCGATTAAAAAATCACATTTAGTAATGCCGTAATTTTTTTGGCCAGCACTTAGTTAATATCATATAATTTGTGGTGTATTTGTGGAAAAAATCTATGAAGATTTCAAAGAATTTCAGCATGTGGAGGATGTGATATATTCGCTTTCAAGGAAATCGATTACTATTGCAGTGATATTCGATTAGTAATCCTATGTCAAAAATTTTGCCAAAATGTGCCAGAAAGGATTAAATTTATATGGGTAAAATAATGTATCGTGGTGAGGAAAAGGATGACAGCGACGCCCATTAACAAAGGGTTAAGGCTACTAAAAAATTGGTAATTACATTACCCGAGTAACGCCGGGACGGGTACAGCTAGTATATATATATATATATATATATATATATATATATATATATATATATATATATATATATATATATATATATATATATATATGTATATATATATATATATATATATATATATATATATATATATATATATATATATATATATATATATATATATATATATATATATATATTGGTTCCTTATTTGGGCTGTTTCAGCCTCATCGAAACCTGAACAATGTTTCTAAATGCTTGAAAATAACGAGGAAAAAAATTAATTTAACGTTACAATGGGACTCATTAATAGACATGGATCTGATGTATATTTAAAACCATACCTTTCTGTATTTTTTAAACCCTTCTTCAGCGGTCGCGCCCGTGTACAAAGTGCAACATTTTCGCAATTTTGAATGGTTTATTTTTTCGTGTAAGGTTTGAATGTTATATGGCTGCAAGTGCTGGGCAATGACTAAATCTAATGAAAATAAACTATAGATCTTCGAGCGCAAAATATTAAGAAAAATATTTGGCGCAATTTGCGAAAATGGTGTTTGGAGATCAATGTTTAATCATGAAATCTACCGAAAATTCAGACAACCTGACTTTGTCAAGGTCTTAAGAAGCCACAGGATTCGATGGTTGGGTCATCTATACATGACTGAAGACACAAATCCAATAAAAAAGCTCACATTTACCAAACCTATGGGAGCTAGAAAGCGAGGAAGGCCACCAAGTAGGTGTCTTGATGCCGTTGGGAATGATATAAAAACTATATATAGGGGAGACTGGAGGAGTATTGCCTTAGATAGGGCCAGATGGCGTAAACTTATTGGGACGGCCTTGGCCAGCACTAGGCTGTAGTGCCCCAGAAAAAGAAGGTTTGAATGTTCTAAGCAGTTTCTATTGATAGCTATATCCTTTCTAATGCAGGTCTGATTTTCCGACCCTTGTATTCCTTTCCATTCATTGGTAGTCGTGATTTAAGTATGGTAAACCAGCGATTATACTGCATTACAATACGACAAAAGCAAGAGTTGATGGAGTCGATCCAATGTGCTGGTATTACACGGTATCCCGCATATCGCGAAGATGCACAATCTCATTGTTTTTTTTATGTTTTTGGACATTTTAGGAATCCGTTCGCAAGTTGTCCTTGGATCCAAAAAACTGGACAGTTTTGAGATAAGACGATTGTATGTGCATTCTTTTGCCTTTAATTATAAATATATCTCAATACTAGCTGAAAACCCGCACTTCGCTACGGAATACATTCAAATTAAATACAACGGTCAATGTATGAAATTAATGCCAGAAGAAAATAAATATATATATATATATATATATATATATATATATATATATATATATATATATATATATATATATAGATAGATATATATATATATATATATATATATATATATATATATATATATATATATATATATATATATATATATATATATATATATATATATATATATATATTTATAATAAATACGACGATCAATATAAACAATAGATGTAGAAAAAAAATATATATATTATATATATATTTATAATAAATACGACGATCAATATAAACAATTGATGTAGAAAAAAATATATATATTATATATATATTTATAATAAATACGACGATCAATATAAACAATTGATGTAGAAAAAAATATATATATTTATAAAAAAATCGTAAGGGATATTTTTATAGACAAAATAATGTCCAATCGTCTGCCGCATTAGCAAGAAAAAAAGTATTTTTTTGTCTATTTAGTTGTTGTGCACGTGACGATAAATTTATTTAAAGTACCAGAAAAAGAAATCACGTGATCGGCATTTAATAAATTAAATTCTAAAAATTAATCTTTAAAAATTCACCAAAAATCAGAAAATGGAGGTAAAGATTCGAAAAAGATCACATTTTAAAGGAATTTTTAATAATCTTTCTCTCGATATAAATTTTATAACCCTCAAATTATTATTTTAAATGAAAACTTATAAAAAGTTACTGAAATAGCTTAAAAATTTATTTTTAAAAAAATCTAAGAAGAATTTTTCAAAAATCTCTCTTAGTGCACCCCTACACCATAAGAAGAATCGCCATGCAAAATTTCAGCCCTTTAGGTCCAGCGGTTTGGTCTGTGCATTGTATGTTAGTGAGTCAGTTACGGAACTGTTTTATATACTATATAGATTATCAACATTTTATATCTTGTCATAAAATGCATTATTATTATTTCCAATATGAAATTATTACGAAAGGAATAATCAAGGTTGAAAGAGACGTTGCACTTTGTGCGAAGCGCGCCTGCTGTTGTTCCGAAAATTGGCGATCCCTCTGATGGGTAAAATAAATGGATCTAGACAACTAAGAAAGCCACATGCTTCTTCATACTTCTCTGTAGACTCAAACGAGGGTTGCTGTCGTGGATAAATATTCAGTTATATTTACTATTTGTGATTTCAATTACTCAAAATATATTTTGTGAGACACTGATAGATAGAAAAATAAAATGTCTGTAGCAACGAGGTAAAACATCGAATGCTTTAGCTCAGGGGTTCTCAACCTTTCAGGCTCTGTGCCCCCCTTTGAACACTGATGTGAGGTCAAGCCCCCCCCCTCCCACCATCACCACCATATGTGGTCAATACAAGTAATACAATCGGAATTTGAAATTGAATCTGGTTATTAAATGAAAATATAGAATAGATGATTTCATACACAAAATTTAATATTACTACTCATATCTTAATTTGGAACATATTATTATTAGAACATATGAAATTAAAGAATTAAATACAGATCAAATATATTTGAGGTAATCGAGGATCTAGGTGAGGTTGGCATGTAATACCAGTCACTTTCACAATATTAATGAGAGGGCTGGCACTGTTTGTCCTTGACAAGTTTTTGAATATAAGGTTGTAACTATGACAAAGCACACCTCGGGTCACTTTCAACGTCCAGACGTACGACAATTATCGTGTTTCTGCAATTACAAAAATTATCGTGTACGACAATTACCGTGTTCGTGTTCGTGTTCGTATGTCGAAAATATGTTACGGTTACATTCTGAGTACAGTAAAAAATTGAGTACAGTAAATTACAGTTAGTTTTACTTCTTATTTTGCTTTTTTTTAAACTCACGCCTCCCCTGAAATTTCTCTACGCCTCCCAGGTTGAGAACCGCTGCTTTAGCTAGTAAGACGCTAGTTAATACAACTCGGGAAGTTAGTTCAAAATTTCACAAAATTATCTAATTATTGTCAGTATAATATCTTCGAAACATATTTAATAATTGGCCGAATGGGTAGGGCTTTGGCCTTACGGTACCAGAGTCTGTGGGTTCGAGTCCCACTCTGGGCATGGAAGTGAAAAAGAAGTCGAATATCTTATCTTGCCCTGTACAATCCCCCCCGACTACATATCATCCAACCATTGTGATCTGTATAAGCGGATAGAGCTAGGTATCGATATCCACCACAGCATCTCTACAGGAACTTTCACGATTTTTCCCTGAAGAATGGTATAATACATCCTTAACCACTATTCAGGACTTGTATAATCCGATTCAAAGGTGAATCAGGTGGGATTACATGACAAAGGTGATTCTGCGCCATATTAATAAAGGTTTTCATGGTGTTTCTTAGTGTTTCCATTATTTTGATAACAACCTGTATTTCGACAAGTGTCTGCTAAATTTGCAGAGTAATCAAACCTGAATTTAGACAGTTGATCCATTAAAAATGTTAGTCGGCGTTCGATAGACACCCGTTTAGAGGAAATATAAAAATCTATAAAACACATTTATGAGAAAGAAACAGGCACGAACCTTTCCTATTTATTGCTTTAGTCCAGGGGTGGCCAACCCGCGGCACGCGTGCCACAGTGTGGCACGGCGGCGTTTTAACAGTGGCACGTGGAGACTTATTGAAAAATTAAGAAATTTGAAAAAATAATAATTTGTCAAAATCTGTAAAAAACCCTACTCATTAATTAAGTACTGACTGTTTAATAATTAGTTAGAATTAAATGTTTCAAGTTATTCATTTTATTTTATACATAACCTAACTGACTGAACCTTTAAAAATGTTTATTTAACAATAAAACCTAAGTTTGTACTTTTGTTTTATTTATTATATTATTTTTTAAATCTCCACTGCTCAGATAAAAAAAAATGTTCTATTTGTGTAAAAGTCCCATAATCAGCTTATAAATAACATTTTTTCACCTTTTTATATTTTTTGCATATTGGAAAAGTTGGAAGTGACAAGCATAATATTTTTTTTTCACATAGTGGCACTCTTCACAAAAAGGTTGGCCACCCCTGCTTTAGTCCGAAGGATTTAAAAAAAACAAACGCAGGTGGTTTGGAGAATTTTAAATCTAAAACCTAAACCTATATTTTTCCTAGTCTGGAATAGACACCTAATGAATAATTCATCTAAATTACGCAACTATTTTGGAGTTAATAAAGCTGAAAGAGGAAAACAAAAATCCATAGGTAAATGCATGACCGGTAAAGGTGAATTTTGCTGTTTTAAGTGATTCCAAATTACAAGTTACATAAACATTTACATCCGAACGTGACACGGCATTCCGCTCCCACCTTTCCCCGAGTAACGAAAAAGTAATCTCGGAGCAATTTCATCCCTACTCCATCCAGTGCGATGTAATTCTATCTGCAGTGTCGACCCGCTTTCCAGAGGATGCTCCTTTTAAGGAAAAAAAAGTCCGATCTCCGAACTCCGCCATTACGTGTCTCCACGGCAACCAAGTCGAATCGATTGCGTATCGGGCAGAAAACCTTCGCTTATAGCCGGATACGTGAAAAATGAGGCAAGAGAAAGTTAGGGTCGGTTTTTAGTTTACCGCCTCTCCGAAGTTTTGGGAGCAATCGATGGAACTAGATACGTCGCAACGGGTGTCAAGACTTAGCCATCGCCCGTTATCGGAACTAGGGTTAAGCTCATTTAAAGAAGGATGCACTTTCAGCTGCAGTTGAATTTTAAACTGTTTCCGCTCACGGTTCGTTATCGAATGCTGAGAGCGACCGGCTCCATTGCTGTACACATTACACCCGAGTCCTTTATCCACCTTAAAATTGCAACAAAACTTCGATGCGAAGTTTATATGAAAAAGATCGAATAAACTGAAAGGTTTTGGGGACTTCATCTAGACCAGTGGATTGTCAACCTTTGTTTTGTCGCGGCACACTTTTAACGATTACAAAATTTGGCGACACACAAGAAAAAGATAAGTTTAAAAGTTGTTTACTTAAAACGGATAAAAACAGTTAAAAATATGGCATTTAACTGTAAAAACAACATTTTTCTTTTACAGTGTACTTTTCTTTAATTTAAACAAACTTTGCTCGTAATAAAAAAAAGCATTATAATTTTTACTATATACATTTCTAAAATTTGGCGGCACACTTTAAGAATTTGGCGGCACACAAAAGTGCCGCGGCACAGTGGTTGAGAATCACTGATCTAGACTATAAATTGGACCGGGTTTCGATTTGTGCTTTAAACACTTGTAATATATACAGTCGAACCTCCATATATCGAACTTCCCCCATATCGAAATTTTCTATATATCGAACTCTTAGCAAATCTCCATGTTCATTATATAGAAAAACTGTTTCTATACATCGAAAAAATCTCTATATATCAGAATTATTTTTCAAGGCATATTGGGAGATTTTATTACACTTTAGAATAAAATCTCCCAATTTTTGGCGGTTTGAAACAATAGGTCGTGGTCTTCAATTCGCGGAAAATGTCCCTGATGAAGTTTTTAGTGGACTGAATAAATACGAACATTTCTTTGAACTTTCCGAAAAACTGGCTGTTCAGTAAGATATTCGTAGTTTTTTTAAAAAGAATGTAACTGTGATCATTGTAACCACTGTCTGGATTATTGTTTTTTTTAAAGGTATGTAGTACTCAATAAATCTTTCATATCAATTCGTTTTTTAGTTATTAACTTTCATTTAATGTGATTCGCATATAAATTAGAAATGGAGTTTCGTATACGAAAATAAGCTTTAATTTTAATGTTTTAGGAGAATTATGATAAAACTAAGATCAATTCTATACATCGAAATTTCGATACATCGAATTTTTTTCCGGCAATTTCCTACTTCGATATATGGAGGTTCGACTGTATATACATACATACATACATACATACATACATACATACATACATATATATATATATATATATATATATACATATATATATACATACATATATATATACATATATATATATGTATATATACACATATATATATATATATATATATATATATATATATATATATATATACATACATACATAGATATATACATATATATATACGTATATATATATGCATATATATATATATATACATATATATATATACATATATACATACATACATAGATATATACATATATATATATATATATATATATACATACATAGATATATACATATATATACGTATATATATATGCATATATATATATACATATATATATATATATATATATATATATATACATATATACATACATACATAGATATATACATATATATATATATATATATATATATATATATATATATATATACATAGATATATACATATATATATATACGTATATATATATGCGTATATATATATATATATATATATATATATATATATATATATATATATATATATATATGTATATATATTCGAGGTCCGACTGTATATGCAATGTCTCCAGAAGCAGAAGGAGACTTAACTACAGGCGGTGTATTCTTGTAGTACTTCTTGTGTGGTATATTCTTGAGTGGTCAGAAAACTTAGTGAGTTCACTCCAGTTGAGGGAAATAATAATTTTATTTACTGGAACACGTTATGGACAATACTCTTATATTTAACTGGTTAACATACTATTATAAGAAATATAAAGACGGGAAGATATTTACAAAAGCTTTGTACAGAGGACAGAGGAGAGGATGGCTCAACCCATACGCAATTAGCTAAGTGGCGCACAGTTGGATTCTCTTACCAGGACAATGGAAATTTATTTTCACTTGTACACGTGACCCGTCTATGAGAAAGTTTTCTAAAGCGACAGCCCGGAGCCACAGAAACAAAAACAGAAGTAGTTGTAGATGGGGAAAGACAACATTAAAGGTAGAGAATTAATGGAGGGTGGGTATTATTATTACTTACTTACACACACATATGAGGCGGTGAAAGGCAAAGTGATGTAAGTCAAAAAGTCAAGTGGTGTAAGTCAAAAGAGTTTAACTGCAAAAACTACAAAAATTTCCACCATAAATTGAACAAATTATAATTCATAACAATTATTACAATATTGCAAATAATAACTATTTACAATTCCACTATAAATTGAACATGGAGATTACATATTTGCCCCCAAATGAAAAAAGTTGAAAATGTGACTTACACCACTTTGCCTTTCAACGCCTCATATATATATATATATGTGTGTGTGTGTGTGTGTATATATTAATTAATACCACCTTTGCCAACAAGTGCGCAACAGCGCATTTGTGATGCTCTACAAACAGTTAATCAGTTAACAGTGAAACAATACAACGTGATTTGCAAGAAATGGTATAGCGCAATAAAATTATACGGGTGACTAAAGTAAGTCATATCGAACACATGTGAAAAAAAAAAATTTAACATTTTTCCTTTACAATGACATATTAATTATAATTTTTCTGTTTGTAATTATGGAAAATATTAAATTTTGTGATCGGATGATTCTTTCCTGAAAATAACCCTGTATATACAAGAAAGCAAACGCAGGGAACATGAAAATGCTACACTATATCAAGAATTCTCAATTTATTTAATAAACATAGTCCATCCATGTGCATTGATTGTTACGATTTAAGATTGGGCGGAAAAAGTTAGGCTTTGTCTTAAAGCCAGTGTTCTTTCTTGGCTCTGTTTATCAGTGACGCAACCAGAATCACTCTTACGGGGAGAAAATATGCTCAAGGGGGGGGTTGATTATTTACCTTGGAATTACCACCCCCACTTTTTTACCTGAATTTTAAGTGTGTGTACATGTGACTGTAATAACCTCACGCGCTTACTTCACTATCGCTTACCAATGGCGCCCTTTAAGGCGCATCTACACACAAGCGAATCAGCTCTCCCGTCGCCTCTTGACACATTTTGGTGTCTATTAGTCCCCCCCCCGTTGGGGGGGAAGTATTTCGTGGCTTTGATCATTCGTCTAAAAACGGCTCTCCGGGGAGGTCTGAGTACGAATGATCAAAGGCACGAGGGACGCCATAAAACCTCCTCTCGGCGACGGGACCAATAAGTAACTGCTTTCCCCTACACTTCGCTCTCTGTTTTCACGAATGTGTGCTCGCAGTGTAACACGTACGCTCTTTCGCGAGTGCTCGGAGCGTACGGGATTGCGAGCGGGAAAACCTGCAGTACGCTCCAAAGCAGCTTTCCCTTCCTCTCCGACACCTTCGCACGCGCACTCAATCGCGCGGGGATCGTGGTTTCACGCGGGAAAGAGCGTACGCGCAAAGGGCGCTACTGAAATGCTTCGTCTCCAGAGCTCCACAGATTAATCTATCAACGTGTTTACCATTCACCCGCGGTATCATTAAACGTTGCTCTGGAAACACTAAGGGAACCGAAAGTGTGACGGTCTGCGGCAAAATACGGCAGCCTCGAACATCTCCCCGGACTCGAACCGGTGTGGCTCTGAAGGCCTCGAAAGTCGAGTGCGGTTTGAATGGGGATCTCCTCATTTATGCAGCGAGCGAACATCTCTTGGGATCGCCGAATGTCGTCACTTGACGGGGGTGGGGGGGGGGGGGGGGACTTTAAACACGCGCCTAAATTATCTAGGTGGGATTATCTTTCAGAGAGTAGTCGGAGAGTATTTCGCATTTTGATTGGGGAGTGCGCTCGAGTACGTGGATTTTAATTTGTGGCGTGAAGAGCTATAAAGTTCTCGCCATTCATTAAGACGGGGAGCCGAAAGTGGCGTGAGTCAAGGGAGCCGCGAAAGCAGGTATTTGGCTCGTCTTAAGCAATTAATAAACTGAAGCATTTTTCTTCAGCTTTCATTAATTCTCTAGCATTTAATAAATTGAATTCTAAAATTTTATCTTTAAAAATTCACCAAAAAATCAGAAAATGGAGGTAAAGATTCGAAAAAGATTTCAATTTAAAGGAATTTTTAGGATCGTTCTCGTGATATAAATTTCATAACCCTCAAATTATTATTTTAAATCCAAACTTAAAAAAAGTTACTAAAATAGCTTAAAAATTTAATTTTAAAAAAATCTAAGAAGAATTTTTCAAAAATCTTTTTGATTGCACCTCTACACCATAAGAAGAATCGCCATGCAGAAGTTCAGCCCTCTATGTCCAGCGGTTTGGTCTGTGCGTTGTATGTCAGTCAGTAAGTCAGTCAGTTACGGAACTGTTTTATTTTTGACAGCCAGAGTGTATTATTCTTGACAGCCCGAAGATGACGTCATAGAAGTTTAAAGTCACTGGCTGACTCCTTGTATACTTATAACACCCGCGTTTTCACAGAGTTTATTGGTTATAAATATTTGCACAAATACTCGAATATTATATAGGAAATGTGTGTATTAATACAACTATAAGTGCACTTATAATAAATATTACTATATATACTTAGAATATATATATATATATATGTCAAAATTTTGACGCATTGTGGTACTTTTCTGTTTAACTGTTTACTGCTTGCCCAAGCGATACAGACTGGGTTCCGCGTGCTGCCAAAATTATAACCCGCGACGCAGGAAATCTGAAATTTTGCTTTCCAGAGGACCGTTATAGAGGAACGTGAAAAAAAAAGTCCCATGTTAATGCCTAGAGGAAAATTACCCATAGTTTAAAGGAGGATCGAAGATTTGCGAGGACTGACAATTCAACCGATCCGCTACCTCAAAGAGGCTCAACCTTGGGTTGTGCACTTCGGCTCCCGTAGCACCCACATCTACTTGCGATCCTGCTATGAACTCCAGCCAGCCATATTATAACGAAACTAGCTGAAAACCCGCGCTTCGCTACGGAGTACATTCAAATTAAATACAACGGTCAATGTATGCAATTACTGCCAAAAATAATATTAATATATATATATATATATATATATGTGTGTGTGTGTGTGTGTAAATGTAATAAATACGACGATCAATGTATACAATTGATGTAAAAAAAACAAAATAATGTATTTATAAAAAAATCGTAAGAGATATTTTTATAGACAAAATAATGGAGACGAAAATATTCAAATTTAATCTAATAGGACATACTAAAGAATATAGTACAGTTAATAGAGTACAGTTTGAGGAATATGTCTTTTACTGTATTTTAATATTTTTTTGGATAATGTCCAATCGTCTCCCGCATTAGCAAGGGAAAAATATTTTTTTGTCTATTTCATTGTTATGGACGTGACGATAAATTTATTTAAAGTACCAGAAAAAGAAATCACGTGATCGGCATTTAATAAATTAAATTCTAAAATTTTATCTTTAAAAATTCACTAAAAATCAGAAAATGAAGGTAAATATTCGAAAAAGATTTCGTTTTAAAGGATTTTTTATGATCTTTCTCGTGATATAAATTTTATGACCCTCAAATTATTATTTTAAATGCAAACTTTAAAAAAGTTACTAAAATAGCTTAAAAATTGAATTTTAAAAAATCTAAGAAGAATTTTCGAATAATCTTTCTTAGTGCACCCCTACACCATAAGAAGAATCGCCATGCAAAATGTCAGCCCCCTAGGTCTAGCGGTTTGGTCTGTGCGTTGTATGTCAGTCAGTGAGTCAGTCAGTTACGGAACAATTTTATATATATAGATAATGGATATTTTAAAATCGATCGTCAGCAATCGTTGAGCAGGATGCTCCAAGTATTAGTTAAATATATATACTTGCCAAGAAAATCAACGAAAACGTGTCACAATGCTGCAGACTAAAACCGTCGAAGGCATATTTCACCCATCAGTGCAAGTGAATAAATTCCGAGTAACTGCCTCCCCTCTAAGCCGTTAATTGCGCCTCAATTATCGTCTCTTTAAACCATAAATAAGCGAAGACGGGGAAAAAAAAGGCAAGACTCGCGCCTACAGCACCCCATTACCCCGCACACCCCCGGAACCTATCATTAGCAGCCACAAGGTATCGGAATGCACAAAAGGGGTTGCCGAGAGTAATGAGAGAATCCGACATGACGGACGGCGGAGCACAATCGGTCGATTTTAATTCCGGGCGTCCTTTCCCCCCTCCTCTAATCACGATACATAATTTAGAGTACTGCTGCATCGCGTGTGACGGATGCATTCGCTTGTGTGTATTCCCGAGTTCCGAGTGGAATGTTTGTGCAGTTGGAGAGCGCCAGGAATTTCTTTACAGGGGTGATTAATGGGTCCGAGGTCCTTGGGCGGGCATCGCAGTTGAACTGGATGCAGCGGATTTTGAACTCGATTTCGCGAGAGAGAATTTTAACGTATTATAACATTTAATTGTTAACCTTTTCCTTACGGGGTGGGATAGCATGTATCCCAAGAAAGAATATATATATATATATATATATATATATATATATATATATATATATATATATATATATATATATATATATATATATGTATGTATATATATATATATATATATATATATATATATATATATATATATATATATATATATATATATATATATTTTATATATATATATACATACATATATATATATATATATATATATATATATATATATATATATATATATATATTTTATATATATATATACATACATACATATATATTATATATATATATGTATAAATATATATATAACCCCCATAATGGCCGTTCTTACAAAGGCGGTATGAAATTTCGTGTTCTACCCCCTTTGAACGGGAAAAAGGGGAAAAATTAAAGAGAGAATCTGAAAAATGGGCCCCGTAAGCTAAAGGTTAAAAGTGATTTCAAATAATCATTAAAAATAATTACAATATAAAAAGAACTTTTTGTATACCATGTTTTTCAATTTTCTGTTTAAACCCCTTAACGATAGCATAATTTTCAAGAAAACACTAATAAAAGTGCCAATTTTTTTCGGAGGATTCCATTTATTGATCTGCCATATCTAGTTTTTAAAAAAATCATCCTCAATTACATGATAAATAGTCTGGTGCTGCCATCTGGTATGTAAAATAACAAATAAAACTTTTTCAGGGTAAATGAAATGGATTGTTTTAATCTTTTTCATGCGTAACTTTTAAACACTCCAGCCCGGAAATATGACGGGCACGAGAAAGAAGGGGTTAATCATATAAACTTTACAATTCTATGTATTAATAAATACTTTTTAAAAATTTTTTTGATGAATTTTCCACCGACTTGAAAAAAAATTAAGTTAACTTGCGTTTAACTTTTCGTTCCCGTCCCGATCGATAGATGGCTGCACCAGTCTACAAAACAAAATTAACTGAAAATGAATTCAATGCTGCTTAAAGATGGCTAAAAGTATAAAAAGAATGCATTGTCATCCTGTTCTGAGCTATGCTAAAAGTTTAAAATGTCTAGCTAGTCGGGAAGTTAGTTAAAAATCGATTGCAAGATTTGTACGGGACAAACACACAAACAAGAAAGCGAGTTAATAAAAACATGGAAAAAAATCTGAAAAGATTTGCTTTGCATCGATGGATGAAAATAGTTCTTTTACGTCCAAGAAAAAGGGCACGGTGGCCCGGTTGGCAAAGGCGTCGAGCCAGTGATCTGAGGGTTGCGGTTTCGAGGCCGGTCGCTGACAAAAATCCACCACCGTGTTCGCTAATGATGGCCGGGGCACGTAAAATAGGGCGTGGCTGCAATGTCCAAAATTTTCCAATGTGGAGGCACTTTTGTCGGACAGACATTCACCTGTTATTCACTGCAGTTTTTTTGCTGGCCATTTTATCATGGGATCACGATAGAGGCAGACCAGTATTACCCCCCATGAAGGCACGGCGATATATATATATATATATATATATATATATATATATATATAGAGAGAGAGAGAGAGAGAGTGTGCAGTGCATTCTTCACTATACGACATTGTCGGCAGTCCCAAATCTCCACCATTGAGAGGAATAGCATAGCATAATAACTTTTGTTGCACTTATGGCCCACCAGAAAATGATTTTATGATGTCACATTAACCGTTTTATCACTAATATTTACCGGAATCGTTGTAAATCTCAGCTGTCAGAGAATTAGATTGGCAGTACGCAGATAAATTTACGAAACGAAAAGATCCAAGTTGCTTACCTCGTTAGGTGCTTGATTCGGACGCTAGGCTGGGAAGGGCTTCCTCCCACATCCTTGAAGCTCTCCATAGTATCCGACATCGAACATAAGCCTCCCTGAAAACAAACAAGGAATTCAGAGTCGAAAACAGTTGGGAGAACGAACAGAAAACACAATTTCTCATTCGTGAACGTAATTGTCACGTCACGCAAACGGCAGTTTAATGCTCTGGAGGAAAATAGTGCCTGCCGCTGGATTTAAATTCAGTCAAAAATTTATCCTACAAGTTTACCGTTTCGTCATTACATCCACGTTTCACTTGCGTGATGATTGCGGGGGAAAACAATTATGGTTTTGACCAAATCAGGTCACCTGGCAGATAAATGGCCACGACTATCAATTTTGGCAAATGTTTTTCATTTGATTTGCCGCGTAAACGAATTGATCTCACTCGATTTATTTATATATTTTTGGAGGAACTTTGGAAAGAAGTTGGAAGGAATGAATCCGGAATTGTTTTCGCCAAAAACCGTGAACCATTTATAGCCAAGTATTCGTACAAAATCAGTGTTAAAAATAATAGAACTCGTGCGAAGAAATCAATGTATTGCCGTAGATAAAAGTCATTTATCCGTCATCAACAGAACTGTACTAAAACGTCGATACGATTACTAAGATATATTTATGCAGACAACTTCAATAAAAACTTTTTGAAAGAACTACAAGATTAAATTGAGGAGTTTTTCAAAGACAATTTCCTTCTTTCCGATATTATATTCTATAAAATCATGGAAAATGTGTCCTACTTCCTTCGGATTTCTCAGTAATTTGAGAAGGGTATGGACTCTGAACAAAGTTAATCTATGAGTAAGTATTGGGGAGAATTGAAGTTCAGTCAAAAGTGGTTTAAAATAACATAAAATTAAAACAATATTTATATTTAAAAAAAATATTTTCAGTCTTAATTCTCATAATTTTTTAACATTTTCAGGTGTGCTGAAGCGTATTACAGAAAACAAATTCTGTTACAGAATGAGTGTCGATATGTAAGAACTCATGTTGTAAAAAAAAAGAGGAGCTGCTGATGAACCCTATTCGCTGACTAAAGAATTTGTTGACTAAAGAAATGCCGAAAATAGACGATAATATGATGAATGAAAATTGAACATGTGATACACAGAATCAGTAATAAAGCTATTTGAAACAATCACGGTGACCTTTCGTGATCACATTAACTCAATTTGTACAATAATATCTCAGTTGAGTATTAATATGGGAACTAGTGATTTCCCACATTAATACTATCTGTATCGTTTATGTTATCATATATTATTTACTACAGTAATATAAATTTAACAATTCATAATATATACAATTTAAAAAGGGTGAACGGTAAATAATTAATTGAAGCTTTCAATTAATATAAAATATTTTTTTTCTTCTTGTGCTTTAGGGTTTCCTATAACAGATACTTCCAAATTAATAATTTTTAGCCTACTTTCACAATATCTGAATGCTAGCTTAGGTTTAGACTGGGGATTAGCTAACAAGATTAGCGTCTTTAGGCATGAGCTTCAATGTTCGCTAAACATTCGAAAAATCTTACTTTCATGTATGTATTCTATAGACCTTTAAGTAAGGGTACAGGATTTTATATAATTTTGTTTAATAGCTTAGACATCTGTGTAATTCATCGCTGTTATTAAAAGCAACAAATAAGAGAGAAAATTCGAAATCAGATAACGCATTTTATCTGAATTGATTAAGTATACAAACATTTAAATAGACAGGCAGTAACGCATTATTTTCAAACTGCTTACATCAGAGAACATTTATTACCTAGAATGATACCGGAAACGATATCTGAAAACATGCATTTTCAATTCTAGGAAGCCCATTATAGCTGAAAAGTAATTAACGTGTGATTCGGTTTGATTGCGGATCCATGGACTTGAACTATTCGACCGTGCCCGGATGATTGTTAATTTTAGTAAATATCTTTCTGAGAATTGATTTTAATGCACAGAAAATTATGCAGTAATTAATTTCCGCTTTAATGTCATTCTTTTTTTTAAAATGGCTATGATTTGCTTTTCTGCGCAGTATGAAATTGAATGCCTCAGTAAATTAATTTTACCAAATATGTGGAACACAAATTTACAGTGCAGGCGTAACTAACTTCCTGCATACGTTACACGTGCTTCAAACAAATTTTAGACATTCTATGGACATGCAGTCATTTATATACACACATACATAAAATATTCAAATTAAATACAACGGTCACTGTATGCAATTAATTTGTATGTTCAATATCCATAAAGCATACTAATTTGAATTAAATTTCTAAAAAACTTCCATCTCAATTACTCTAGTGGTTAAATCTTATCTTCTACCGTATTTTAATATTTTTTGTCAATTTATTTCGTTGTTATGCACGTGACACAAAATTAATTTAAAGTACCGCAAAAAGAAAAGAAACCACGTGATCAGTATAAATTAAATTCTAAAAATGAATCTTTAAAAATCGCCAAAAATCATAAAATGGAGGTAAAGATTCGAAAAAGATTTCATCTTAAAGGAATTTTTAGGATTTTTCTCGTGATATAAATTTTATAACCCTGAAAACTTTATTTTAAATGCAAACTTTAAAAAACATTATAAAAACAGCTTAAAAATTTAATTTAAAAAATCTAAGAAATTTTTTTTTAAATCTTTCTTAGTGCACCCCTACACTATAAGAAGAATCGGCATGCAAAATTTCAGCACTTTAGGTCAAGCGGTTTGGTCTGGGCGTTATCTGTCAGTCAGTCAGTAAAATATTCAAATTAAATCTAATAGGCCATACTAAAGAATATAGTACAGTTAATATAGTACAGTTTGAGGAACATATCTTTCACTGTATTTTAATATTTTTTGGATAATGTCCTATCATCTGTTGCATTAGCAGGAAAAAAATTTTTTTTTGGTGTATTTCGTTGCTATGCACGTGACGATAAATTAATTTAAAGTACCAGAAAAAGAAATAACGTGATCAGCATTTAACAAATTAAATTCTAAAAATAAATCTTTAAAAATTCACCAAAAATCAGTAAATGGAGGTAAAGAATCGAAAAAGATTTCATTTTAAAGGGATTTTTATGATGTTTCTCGTGATGTAAATTTCATAACCCTCAAATTATTATTTTAAATGCAAACTTTAAAAAAAAGTTACTAAAACAGCTTAAAAATTTAATTTAAAAAAATCTAAGAAGAATCTTTCAAAAATCTTTCTTAGTGCACCCCTACACCATAAGAAGAATCGCCATGCAAAATTTCAGCCCTTTAGGTCCAACGGTTTGGTCTGTGAGTTGTATGTCAGTCAGTTACGGAACTGTCTTATATATACAGATGATAAACACACAGACACATATTCATATTTGATACACTGTCTATATTTCATAAGGTTTTCCTCGTCCCCTCGCGATCCACGGCACTAATCACTCGAAATCACGCACTTTCAAGGACACGGAAACATATCCCTTAAACACCATAATGCCGAAGTGTTCTCGCAATAGGACCATCTGCCTCGAAAACATTTCAGAATGAATTTTTTTCCCTCGGGCCACCTGCCGATATCGCGGTGCAAACGGCCTTCTTTACGACAACACCCACAGCTTCCGAAGATATACTCCGGCCCATTTGCACAATCGCCTCTGCTCACCGGGCCTATGATAATGCGACCCATTAAATGCCCTCCTACAGTCGGCATCTGCGCACTTCCAGTAATTTCGCAATGAAATAAAACGCGAACCTTTCCCACAGAGAGAGAGTGATTAGGCTTTTATTTACACGCTGCGAATAGGATTCCGCGAATGCCGTTAAGAGGGGTCGAGGACCGACTCGGAGATGTTCTGATGTCTCAATGTCTTATTGCCGGAGTATTCTTATAAAAAAACATTTAGCTTACATTAAATGGAAAAGCTATTGAATTTTTTTTTAAATTTACCAATTTAGACAGATTTGAGTTGTTGGATGCATACTTCAGCTGAGAAAATTCCCTGGCTCACAACTGCTAGGGGAGTAGTGTATTCTCTGCCTATACTGCCTGAAAGCAGATGGAAAATCTTGGAATGCTGCGAACTAATGACCTCTTCTAGCGAGATAACTACAGGTATTCATCGACTTACGACCGAAAATGTTATTTATTTATTTATTTACTTAATTATTGGAACGAAGTTCTTTTACGCGGCTTACAGTAGAGTGAACTGGCAGGGATCGTCACGTAACGAAAAAGCGTTATGCCCCCTTCATAAGAGCTTTTTCTCGGGGACTCTGTGGCTGAATGGTTATCGCATCGGACTACGGAGTATCGGACTATCGCACTACGGAGCGAGAGGTCCCTGGTTCAAATCCCCGCGCAAGCGCTGGCCGATTCTATTCCCACTCATTCTTGGAATAGCGCAGTATATATATATATATATATTTTTTTTCTAATATATATAGTATATATATATATATATATATATATATATATATATATATATATATATACACTAATATAATCAATAGAAATCTACATATTAAATCACGTTTAGAGTTGAAAAAATAACGTAAGGAACTTCGTTCCTGACGGGGGTCCCCCGACTGCACAATTTTCTTTTTTATCTTTTTCTCAAAAATATTGCTCTCCGAATGTACAGTACATACCTATATGTATTACAAGACTAGCAAAAACTATCATGGATAACTTTGTGAAAAAATCTTGCAGCGTACCTTCTGTCGCAAATTCTGAACCATTAAATTGTAATAACGTAATAAGTAGTGATGGCGGAGAATAATTTATGCCCTCTAAATAAAGTACAATGCATTTTAAATTCCGTATGTATGTATGAAAGTAAAAATATAATATGTATCTACATAAACAACAAAAAAAAGTTTGAAACTCTACTTACGACCAATGTCTCGGTCGCAATTCGAGAAATATATGTAGTCGAAAGCTCAAAAGAAACATCCGACCAATTTGTAAGACGAAAGCGTGATAGAGGTGAAAGAACATTATCGTAAAAGTTATTTCTTTAGAAAAAATTTTGGTTAAAATAAAATTCCCGTTTCCGTGTCATGATGAATTTATTAATTTTTAAGGAGTTATTTTCTTTGTTCACAAGTAGGCATCTTTTGAGTACCCTGCAAATAAATTAAGATGTTGTATTGCTTCCTATTGTAAATGGTGTTCTTGTTGTACTTAGGAAATACGACAGACTTTTATCCGACAGAACTTACATCCAGAAATTTATCTTTCCCAAAGCTATTTATAAAGCAATTTAACTTTATGTAAAACGCAGTTTACAAGAGCTACATATTCCAAAGTATGAGAAATACGAATCTAACTGTAGTCTTGAACCATAAATTAAGCAATCTGATAGAGACACAGATTGAATTAAAAAAAAATCTAAATCTCTAAACACAACTTATGTCAATTTTCACGTATTATAATTACCTGTCTACACTCGATTCAATATCTCCCCCTTTGGCTAACAATTTGGTTTACTTAAAAAGCTGTTAGTTTATTTCGCTACAGAGTTGATATTTTACTTAACACATGACTGGATGCTTGGTTATTGGAAGTGAAATGATCATTTTTAGAAACTCAGGGACTAAATACAAACTTGAATTTATGCAAAACTCTAACTAACACAGATCTTCAGTTATTCGAAGGTACAATTAATAAGAATCAAATATTAGTTTTGATCTGAAACTCAATATGGTAGAGTCCCTGCTTAAGTTAAAATTATATCGACAAACTGAATTTTGAAATACTATCCCTATCTTTATGAACAAAATAAAATTGCATTCTAACACCCAAATCAAAATCTCATTTGCTGTGTCTCACAGTTTGGTACTTGATTGAATTTATCTTAATGTAAGTTGAGATTTGCCGTAATTGTTGATGTTTCCTCCCTTATACTAACTGGGAGGTATTAGAAGCAATGCGCCATCTTTTGCTTCTCAACAGCCTAACACATCGCAACCTACAGTTAACTGCCGATTCCGGACGGTTTTAAACACCCTGACAACCTCAAGAAATGAACCCACACACTCTGGCACCGAAATATCCATAGTACCATAACTTTTCGTCCAACCCTCTCTTGCAAGGGCATCTATTGTGGTACGCTCTCTTAAGGGGGTACGGGACACATTTAAAAAAATTTCTTTTTATTTATTGAGTTAAAATTTTGAATATTTTGTGATGGTTAACCATATAATTTGTAAACAAAATCACATCATAAAACTTCTCAAAAAGTTTTTAAAAAAATTTTGAAATTTAAAATTTTTAATAAAGGGGGGATAATTTAAAATCGTTATAAATCGAAATATTATTTGTCTAATTTCAAAATTTTCTCATTTAATCAGACAGGAATAAATAAGTTTTAATTTTGATTCACCATTTTTTAAAATATTAATTTTTTAAAAAATTAAAAATATTTAGATGAAAAATTGCAAAAAAAAAATGATGTAAGTTATATTTAAAAAAAAAACATACTTTTAAAAGTAAATATTTTTTTCAAATTTGCTGAATCAAAATTAAAGTAAAATAGTCGAAAAAGACATGTTACAAGTTTCAACCATTTATCTTTAACAATTTAAAGACGAGAAACGGGGAAAAAAACTATCATGCAGGAAAACGCACTTACAGGTATAAACAACGATTGGCTACTATTAGAATGTTTAAAAAAAAAAAATATTTTCTACTGTTCTAATTAAGATAGAAACATTATTTAAACGTCATTTTAAGCGTAAAAGAACACAGAAATTTTTAATGCAATATTTTTTTTTTCGAAAATTCGAACAATCTTATGTCCGGGACCCCCTTAAGAATACTGTGTTATATACACTTCGCATACCAAGGAGACCATGAAAACGTCTAAAGAAAGCTACCTGACACAAATGCAACTGTCCGAATCGAAACTCCGATCGGCGTTAAGGGATGTAGAGTTAACATTCATCGTGCGTGCAAATGTCTTCATGGACAAGTGCCCCGCACTGGCAAAAAACAACAACAACAACAACACGTTCACAGTGCTATTATCACTCCAGATGATTGCCGTAGAGGGATTTTTTATATGTCGCTTGACCATTATTATTTTTAAATATCTAATGCCTCACTTGGTAAGGTTAGCAACATAAACACGACAGGAAACGATTCGATAAGAAACAAACCCATAAAATAGCAAAATTCCATATAACAAACGGGGAACAAATTCCAACAGATGTATGAACAAGGTAATATTCATTCAATTTTTGAATCTTAAGAAATCAGTGAAACAATTCTAATTTCAAACTCATCTGTAGAAACAACTGGAACAGTGTGCATTTTTTCCCCAGTAACTTATATATATATATATATATATATCTTATATATCTATATATATAAAAGAGCTCGTCTGTTTGTCCGATATAGAATCATAGACTGTTTCACCCACCGGGACCAAACTCGGCACAGTTAATGTTTAGGACCCGAGAAACTTAAATCATGAAAAACGAAATTTGGGGCTCAATTAGTATTTTTTAAATTAATTTTTTAATGATTTTTGTGCCTCTAAGAGGTGCGCGACCACCTGTGGAGCCCCTTCACTACAACCAGCTGCGTTAAGAGAGATGGTTTGGGGGGTGACGGGGTGGGTCAAATTCCAATGCGCGGGAGGAAGAGGGTTGGGAATGACCTTTAGCCCTGGCTCCCCAAATAAACACAACTGGCCAGATGAACATGAAGAGCGGGGGGTGCAGACCAGTATTTTTTTGATGGAATGCATGAAAAATTTTATATCTATATATCTACCCGGGCAATAATGCTAGTATATATATATATATATATATATATAATATATATATATAAATATATATATATATAATATTAATATATATATATATATATATATATATATATATATATATATATATATATATATATATATATAGTCAACGTATTTTTTCAAGCCTATCAAAATAATCTGCTGTAGCTCACGTAGATACATTTTTACTAACAATACATTTATTAAATGGTATGCTTAAATGTAGTATAGTAATTACATGTGTTCCTTTTACATTCATGATAATACGTATTTTATGTGAGTTTTAATGATGCTTTTAAAGTCGTCTCAATCTGTATGATTAGCAAAAATATTTTACAGACAAAAACGTCCGCGTTTGTTTCTGATTTGTCATTCAATAGGAAAAGTTTACAAAACTAAAAGGAAAGAATAGACTGTGATGAACAAACAGGCTCTCAATCACTAAATGCCAGAAATCGCGTGTGACGAAAGCATCAGCAGTCGTGCATGCTCGGTGAAATTCGACTGACAGAAATCGGACCTGACATTTAGTGTCCAGTGAAGTAGGTGCACATCCCCCCCCCCTTTATGACCATCCAACAAAAAGGATAAGCTTTCTCGTGGTATTTCGGCCGAAAGTTTATCTCCAATTGTCCTCCTGCTTTAATCTCCTCGCCAGAGGCTCAAGGATAACTGCCAATTATTGTAAAGCATTCGTTTTTCTTATTTCTGACGGTCTGTCGAATGCAGAAGGTCGAATTATCACTTCCCAAAGGAGCAATAATGCCGTCAAATTATGGTAATCATCGAAGAACAACGCCCATCCCATCAGTAATTGTATTAAGTTGTTACAAGTGGAGCTAACCAGAACATTGTGTGTTTTACTTCAAATTAGACCCTTTTGAGTCATAAATGAGCCGCTCACTTGCAAAATCGGTTAAGGGAACGGTGGACCTTTATTTGAGTAAATCTCTTCATTGTAATACTGATTGTGTTATTGTAAAAAAATATATATATTTCTATAGATTATTAGTACCAAAGTAATTTTTTTCAAGTAAAAAATCATTTGTGAAGCTTCAACAAAGTAAGTTATAATGGGTAAATGTAGTAATAATTTTTAAACCTGTTTTTCTTTTAAAGCAGATTTTTAAAGGTTTTTAGATTTTTTAAATGCTCCATGCTACTTAATTTTTGTTCAAAATTCATGAAATTGATAAGGAATAATCCTGATGCCGTTTACAAATAAACTGGGTATGCATTTTACAATTTGACTTCATTAAGGTAATTAAATTTGATTTATAACTTTTCAAAAGGCAAATTTTTTATGAAAATCGGGACGGAAATCAGAAAAAAATCTCTCAAATTAACTATTCAAGAGATTAAATAATTGATACCCAGATTTGTTTGTTATACAGTTTAAAGAGATTAAAATGCAAAATCGAGGAAATATCTCAAAAATTAAGTAGCGAGGAGCATCTTAAAATTTTGTTTATAAATTTCAAATTTTTAAAAAAATCTTAAAATTATAATGAGATTGGAAATTTATTTTAAGGTATTCTATTTATTTATAGTGAAATGTGTATATGTACAAAATTTCGTATCTCTATGATGAAAAGTGAAAAAAGTAAATTTTAATGTCCACCGTTCCCTTAAGACCATAAAACAAAAAAGTGGAGAAAAGTGATAAAATAATATATATTGTTTTTTTTTTAAATTCACCTGTAAATATAAATTGAAATAAACATTGTAGAATGTATTATGGCAGATGGAGCTTTTATCCGACGACACAGAAAATCTATAAGATAGCATATCCTTGGTGTCATCGGCGATATTATTACAATTCTTGCGTGACTTATCCGATTTGGCAAGTGAAAAAAGTAATTATATCAAATTCAGTCTTCGGGAAACGCGGAAAAAAAATTTAAATACAATCGAACCCCGTTATAGCGAACCCAGTATATAACGAACTCACCGATATAACGAACATTTTGGTCTCGCCGTTTTCCTGTTGTACGTAATTTAATTAGAATTGTGTCAGCTTAATGTAATCGATTTTAGTCGATTTAATTCATTAATGATAATTTAAAATATATTTTATCATTTTTTAATATATCATTATTGAATGCACATTGCAACTAATGAGTTATACATTTTGTGAACTCTAGCATTTATCTTAACGGTTCGGAACCGGATAAAGCGAACAAAAACTTTGGTTCCTTGAAGTTCGTTATAACGGGGTTCGACTGCAATTGTTTAATAATTCCCAAGTACTTACTTCTGAAGCAGTTAGACTGTCACTGACTCATTTATTTTACTTTTTTTTGTCATGAAAAAACACTAAACGATTTACCGTGATCCAGTACTTGCTACTGCTTTTGAATTGTATTACTGAAACGATTTACATTAGAGTATGGACTTAACTGGATTATCTTCAGATAAAAGTTACTTATTATTCGACGGCCCCAAACAATGTTGTCATTGAGTGGTATTAATCCTTATTATTTGGGAAATTTATTATGAATGTAAAAAGTCCTTACCTAAGTCCCTTAGTTATGCAAAAATTTTAATAATAATAACGTTTACTGAAAGGATATTTTATCTTATATGTCGTCAGATAAAAGACACGTCTGAAATAAAACACCGTACAATGTTTATTTGAATTTGTATTTTCAGAGGAATTTTGAAAAACAATGTACATTATTTGATCACTTTTTTCCACTTTTTGCTTTATGCACTTAACCGAGTTGGCTAGCCAGCGGCTCACATGAAACACTTTAAAAGTGTTATTCCTTTTCTTATGAATAACAACATATTAAATATACTCTTCAATCCATATTCTATACAATGCCGTGAATACGCCTGTAAAAAGCCGCTGGTGTCTTATTAATAAAAGAAGATTTATAGTCAAAAAACATAGATTATATTCTAGTTAAGGGGACAGTGGACCTTAAAACCTAACTTTTTTCGTTTTGTATAAATTTGCTTGAAATTTGAATATGTGATTAGTACCATATATTTGTAAAAGTGGTTAAAATTTAAGGATGAAATATTAATGAATTATGAATTATTAATTATATCAAAAATTGGCCTCATTAAAAATGTTCCATGCGCATTTCTTTTTCATATAATACGGTAATTTTTATTTACAGAATACCTTATAGAACTAACAATGAAACTTATTGCTTATTTTAAGCATTCATTAAAAATATAAAGAGAAAAAAATAATAATAGTGAAAACACCCTTTTTATGACGCAAAATACCTATAAATCATCTTTTCAAGTACAAAATTTAGAAATTCTGAGCTACGAAGCATAATTATTTTCAATAAGATTTATTTGATATACAGTTAAGTAGATAAAACTTAAATTTCAAAGCAATATGATCGTTAGAAATGCGCCCGGAGCAGTTTTAATATTCGTATGACACGAAAATTTTTATTTTGAGAAAAACGCATTTAAAGTTAATGCTATTAGTAACCACATAATATCTAAATTAAATACAAATGCCGATAACTTGGAAAGTAATCACAGAAATTAAAAATTCTTTTTGCAACACACTCCTACTCGTCCGTAGTTTCACCATTCAATAAAATAAAAAAAATCGCATTTTTGGACAAATTTCACAATTTTGAAAGTCCACTGTTCTCTTAAGACTTATATCATACATTTTGGAGAAGAATCTATAGCCTATTAAAATCGTCTTTTTTCCCCTGGCAGCCTCCTAGCTGTTTAAAAATAGAAAGATGAAATTGAAAAGTGCTTATACGGATGTCAATAATAAAAAAAAAATATTATTAACTGTTATTGTTTACAGTTTTTTTTTCTCTCACTTTATCTAAATGGCGCAAAGAAATTTTGTTGGAAATCAAACTGGTATTTGAAATACCAAAACAGTGGATAATTACAGGGCCCGACTTTGACCCAATGGGGCCCTGGGCAAAGCAGACTTTGGGGGCCCCCAACGTCAGATCCAAAGGGGGGCAAGTGTTCCCCCCCAGGACCAGATTTCCACATGAACATGTAGGACACTTACCCAGGCCCGCCATAAATTAGGACCAGAAATTCAAAACATTTTCGACCATCAAGTGAAAAATTTGAAAATAATAATAATAATAAGTGCGAATTAAGTAATTTACTTTTTACAGTTAATAAATGAATTCATGAAATTTTCTTTCGAATTCAAAATAGATCACAGTCAGGAGTTATTACAACTCCCCCCCCAAAAAAAATAATAATAATAATATAATAAAATAAAATAAAATAAAAAAATTAAATAAATAAATAAAACCAGAAACGCTTACGGATGTAAGTATGCTTTCACTTTCTTTAAATTTTTATAACTAGATAGGTCAAAATCTTTGACTGTTTCCATCATTATACATTCAACCATATTAATGTGGATATAAATTTATGATAAAACTATACTTACCCCCCCCCCCCTCAATAAAAATAGAGAGAGAGAGAGTGAGAGAAATTATGGTCAATATATTATAAAAAAAAATTAAAAGTTATGGAAACCGTTTTTAATTTACGTACATATAGGAAGTTTCAAAAATATGTACAACTTAATTCTAAATTAGAGGGCCCCATAATTATCAAAATAAATAAGAAATAATATAACTAATTTCCAAACTCTAGTTTTTGCAATTTTTGAAAAGACACAAAACGAGAGAGAGAGAGATAAAAAAAAAAGAGTTTTCTATCTGACGTCATAGAAACAGTTAGCATTTTTACCGTATTAGTTTCGTTTATCTGCATAGAAAATACAGAATAAGGAAAAAAAATCAAAGACATTCGAAACCAGTTACAAGACTGAAAAGCCCATCCCTGTATGGAACATCACCCCATTTATCATCGTCTACTTCCATGCTGAAAACGAGATATACCAGTTTGATGCCTTCCGAAGCTAACCTAACCAGGAGAGCCCAGAGCGTGCAGATCAAACAAAAGCAGCGAAGTGAACCATTTTTTTTTTTTTTTTTTATAGGCAGACCCCACGAAGGGGGGGGGGGGGGGGAAGGTTTGTACTGTCATTATTCATGCAAATCTCCGGATAATTTGGACCAGCAGGATTGTAACAAGGACCGGCTTTTAATAGAAAGGTGAAGATAATGTTAGGTCGAGGGTATATTGACGCGGAGGTATGACCGTCGAAAGAAAACGAAAAATTCTAGTTCAGGGGTTCTCAACCTTTCAGGCCCTGTGCCCCCCTTTGAACACTGATGTAAGGTCACGCCTCCCCCCCCCCCTACCACCACCATATGTGGTACACAATAAAAGTAGTACAGTCGGAATTTGAAACTGAAGTTGGTTATTAAATGAAAATATAGAATAGATAATTTCATACACAAAATTTAACATTACTACACATATCTTAATTTGGAACATATTACTATTATTAGAACATATGAAATCAAAGAATTAAATGCAGATAAAATATATTTCAGGTAATCAAGGATCTAGGCAAGGTTGTTTTACTTTTAAATTGCAGTTAGTTTTACTTTTTATTCTATTTGTTTTAACTCACGTCTTCCTTGAAATTCTTCTACGCCCCCCCCCCCCCCAAGGTTGAGAACCGCTGTTCTAGTTTAACTCTGCGCCTAGGAATTGCTCGTTCGGGGCCTTGGTAAAAGAGAACTGTCTTAAGGGGGCACACAACCTTTGACTACTGGGAAATGACCGTAAACATGATCAAATTCGAGATACTGAAACTCCAATAATATTAATATATATATATAATTTTTTTTGTTTTATATCAAAATTACAAGTCTTCAGTTATATTTTATACAAAAATAGAACTTGTAAAGCCATAAATAATTTTTAGATTTTATTTTTAAATGTAAACATTACTAAAAAGGGAAAAAAACCATTGGATGTTTCGCGCATCATAAAATTAAGAAATATGCATACAGAAACTATTTTTGGGTCAAATTAAATCAATAATATACTCAAGTTTAATGTAAAACCAAAAAATATACAAAAATATAGTTTAAATTGAAAAATTTACATAAAATTAAAAAAAAATTTTAATTTAGCAATTTATTAAAACGTTTTCAAGTGTAAAAATTTTTTTTACAAATTTATTTTTACTTTTCTGGTTTTAGTATGTAAAGAAGCTTATAATACAAATCTGATAAAAATTTTGTGTGTCTAGCACACATAGTTTGGGAGTAACAGTGCGCGTAATCGAAAAATGTACATATTTGAGTAAACTGAATTTAAAGTTGGAATATACATGGCCATGGCAACAGAGTGAGCTTTACATAAACTCTCATAACTCGAGAAATAATGCAAATTTTTTTATGCGGTTTTATGCATATTGTTCAGAAATGTCCAAAAAATCAGAATATAGCAAAAACCAAAAATCGATTTTTTGAAGTTTTAAAGGTTGTGTGCCCTCAAAAGAACAGAGACGCCGAGCTCAATTTAAGTTTACTTGGCACTCGTGTTACGCTATATAATATAGCTGTCTAATATCTCCGGACACTAAAAATTCACAAATAAGTATTTTGCGGGAAAAAAAAGACCTGCTTTTAAAATAATTCTTTAAAAAAAAACTAGACTTTTTCATTATGCTCATTTTCTTCTAATTTCTTCTGAATTTCTCAGGATTGTTAACTGAAGTGTTTGCCACAAAGCTGGGAAAAATTCTTTGAAACCACAAATATTTTTCATATTTATCTATATATATAAAACAGTTCCGTAACTGACTCATTCACTGACTGACATACAACGCACAGACCAAACCGCTGGACCTAAAGGGCTGAAATTTTACATGGGAATTCTTCTTATAGTGTAGGGGTGCACTAAGAGAGATTTTTCAAAAATTCTTCTTAGATTTTTTAAAATTAAATTTTTAAGCTGTTTTTTTTTACTTTTTTTACGTTTGCATTTAAATAATACTTTGAGGGTTATAAAATTTATATCACGAGAAAGATCATAAAATTTCCTTTAAAATGAATTTTTTTTCGAATCTTTACCTCCATTTCCTGATTTTTGGTGAATTTTTAAAGATTAAATTTTAGAATTTAATTTATTAAATGCCGATCACGTGATTTCTTTTTTTGGTACTTTAAATAAATTTATCGTCACTTGCATAACAACTAAATAAACAAAAAATTATTTTTTTTCCTTGCCAATGCGGCAGACGATTGGACATTATCCAAAAAAATATTAAAATACAGTAAAAGAAATGTTCTACAAACTGTACTATATTAACTGTACTATATTCTTTATATTAGATTTAATTTGAATATTTTCTTCTACATTATTTTATCTATAAAATTATCCTTTACGATTTTCTTATAAATATATATATATATATATATATATATATATATATATATATTTGCCAGTAATTGCATACATTGACCGTTGTATTTAATTTGAATGTACTCCGTAGCGAAGTGCGGTTTTACAGCTAGTAATGATGCCCGGTGGCGTAGTGGTTAAAACCGTCAAGCTGCCACCCCGCAGGTCCAGGGTTCGACCCTGCGACTGGGCAAGGTCGACTCATGTCTTTCAACCCCTGAGTGGGTCGATAAAAGGAGGACCAAGCATGCTTGGGAACTAACTCTGGGGTGTCCCGCGTCAGGTTCACCACCTGTTCGAGACATACGCTGTATGGCACCCCAAGCACACGGTCATGAAAGCGGAGATGGGCACCGCAGGCCTTGGTCCACAGTGCTGAAAAGCAGTTCGGACTGTTGTGCCATAAGTTAGACCAGGGGTTTCCAACTGGCGGCCCGCGAAGACTTCTAGAAAAATAATTTGCAGCATCAATTAGATATTCTTAGTTAACGAAAAATGTTTTTGTAAAAATCTTTGTTTTCAAATGCTGTTCATTTACAAAAAAAGATTGATTTTTCCTGGAATTCCATGAAAAGTAGGGTGTCCACTCATGTTCTATTTCATACCCCCCCCCCCCCCTTTCTTATTTGACTTTTTTTTTGTGTGTGTCTGTGTAATTTAACGAAAGTTGGCCAGTTATAATTAGGGTCGTTGTTGGAGGTTCATCCTCGAATTTTTAAAAATTTCATAGTACATACTATACACAAATCCTCCAAATTCCCCTCCATCAAGAAAAAAAGTCCTGGGTATGGCCCTGGTTAAATTGCGGCCCGCCACTAGACAGGTGTTTTCGATTGCGGCCCTTGGACACTTGTAAGTTGGAAACCCCTGAGTTAGACCATAATATAAAGCAAAAAGATTAAAAAAAAATAACAGGCAGATTAAAAAAATAATTATTTATTGCTTTACATTGATACAAAAAAAAATCAATGCAGAATTAAGTTTATTTATATATACAGTAAACTTATATTAAAAATAAATTAAGGTTTTTAAATAATTTGGAATGACTACGGAGCATATGCATCTTTGAACAATGTTTGCATTTTTGAAATTTTTTTTTTTTGAAAACAGGCGTTATTGTGTCAAAAAATCCTTATTTTGACTTCTAAGGGTAGTAGTAGCAAAGGGTAGTATTCAGTGTAGTAGCAAAGAATACAAATTATTCTCATTTTGTATATACAGTTCAAAATTGCTGATAAAAAAAATTTTCGAGATTGAAGGTCTCTTGTCCCTTTTACAGATTAGATAAAAGAAATTGTTAAAAACAATAAAACGGCTTATATTGTATTTTACTATGAAAATTACGTACGTCAGCAAAACGGCTGTGACACTAATTTTCCATGAGGTTGAGAACATCCAATAAATTTCGTTAATAAGAAAACATACCACAAATATTAGAAAAAATTATATTTTTTAAAATTTAGTAAAAAAGTATTTAATTATTTTTATTTTTAAGTTAGCCTTTAATTAATTTTAAAAAATACATATTAATTCACAAAATAAAACTTGTAATATTTGTTAAACATTTTTAATTTTTCTATATCCCCGAAATTAAATATTTTATTGATTAAAAAAAAAAAAAGCTCTAATCCTAAATACTTGGTACATTGATCTTCGATGCAATATCATAAAACTTTATGGAAAGTTTTGAACTGAAGATATGCAATCATAAAATACTAGATTATTATTTTTTTTTTTAATCTCGGGTGTTAACACGTATCTTTTGCGTTTGTTACATCATAAGTGTCTCATGCCAACGGTTACGAGTCATTTAATCTAATACCTGATACGTCAGGTGTCTTATCGCATTTGGGAAACAAATGAGTTCCCGGCGAAATATCCCGGTCTGGCAGGTTTGAAAAGAAAGATAAATCCCTGTTTTCCAAAGCCTCGAAGAAAACCACACGCACCGTGTGTTACGAAAAAGTCAGATAACAAGACTACCTAGAGGTTAAATTCGGGTAATTGTATTCGATTTTTGACGCTGTTACGGAAGATTCGACGTAACAGCTACAGATCATGCAGGAGATAAAACTTTTTCTTTTTTGCATTTCGATTTAAGTAGAGAATAAATGAAATACTGCCAGAGTATAAAAGTTAAGAAAACCTCTCGTACTTTGTATTCTTCGTATCAGTTTAAAAGAACGACTTAAGGCTGCTATGTACTGACCCTATTGGATTCGCTAACCTCAATGTGAACCTATGGAGAAAATTTGTCCACGGATTGCCGACTTGCATTCAAAGATTTTTTTAAAAAAATTGTACTCCGTCATAGAGAAAGAAATTTTACATTTGTCTACATTTTTCGTTTTTTTTTAAAAATGTAATTAATATTTTAAAATTTAAATTATTCGGGAAAAAATCTGGTATAGTGTGTTTTAAACGCTCATAAATTCCTTCGGTGGACGGAA
The DNA here is from genome assembly GCA_907164885.2 of Dolomedes plantarius. NCBI lineage: Eukaryota > Metazoa > Arthropoda > Arachnida > Araneae > Dolomedidae > Dolomedes > Dolomedes plantarius. Next base: position 7,660,796 of record OU015497.1, on the reverse strand, counting down.
TTTATAAAATGAATCCTGTAGCGCTTTGCAGAAAAGTTCAGGCTATCTGACAATACAAATTTTATTTGATTATCAGCATTTATGTTCCTGTAAAAAGTTGACAAAAATATATTTTAAATAAAAAATTTGGGAGCAGCGCTTAACGCCCCTATAGAGAGAGAGCCATTACAATCCCTCAAAATATCAATCCTAAGGGGGGTGGAATTCTCGAACTGTCAACTGGACTCCTTCCACCACAAGAGTTTGCAAGAAGAGGAAAAGGGAAATACGGTTTTTTTCTTAGTACATAGCAGCATTAAGGGGGCACAGGTCCTTTAAGGTCGTCGAAATGACCATAAATATGGTCTAACTCTAACCCCAAAAACTCAAATAATATTAAATAAAGAAATTTTCTTTCTTTATACATATAAAGTACATATCTTTAAGTATGTCGTATATAAAAATGGAAATTATAAATCTATAAATAATTTTCAAATTAGCAGTTTAGAATTTTATATGATTAACTGGTGATTAAAAATCATAAAGAGCTGCGCGCATCATAAAATTGAGATACATGCTTACACAAAATAATGAATGGTCAAAATACACTTGTAATATATTTACCTGTAATGCAAAACCAAACAAATTGTAATAAATATTATTTAAATTAAAAATTGAGAATAAAATTGGAAAACTTCAAAAATTATCGCATGTATTTTCATAATTTTCCCACTTAAAAAAAGTATCCCAGCATTGCACATTTTTCTGGTTTAAAAATATAGAGTACCATGAAATAGACACATGAGTGTGGTTTTGTCAGTTTCTTATTGATAGTTTAAAATTAATGCTGCCCACACACTCAAATTAGCAGTTAATCATATAAAATTCTAAACTGCTAATTTGAATCTTATTTATAGATTTATAATTTCCATTTTTATGTAGGACATATTTCAAGATATTCACTTTATACGTCTAAAGAAAGAAAATTTCCTTTTCTAATATTATTTGAGTTTTTTGTGGTTAGAATTAGATCATATTTAGAGTCATTTTGTCTAGCTTGAAGGTCCCGTGCCCCCTTAAAGAATAACTGAAGAAAGTATACCAAGAATGAATATATTGGATGATGCTGTTTATCACATTAAATATTTACACCAATCAAAAATCAGAAAAAAAGGTGACTATTATTTTAATTCCATTTCCAGGGTTGAAATCGAAGAAAATTATTGTTCGTCAATGTTACAAAAATTGCAAAGTTTCTGAAGCCGTCCATCGGAATGTCATTTTTGTGTCAATTGCTTTCAGAATAACGACTTTTTAGGGAAATGCATTTAAATTTAAAACTAGTTGGTACCCGTAAAAAAATGACGGCTAGATAGTAAATTAATGTACTAATAACCAAATTATACTCAACACATCATCGCCAGATGTTGAAAATCATAATAATGCGCTGAAACAAATTAATGTTTAATTGGCCTCGTGCTTAGTGAGTATCTAGAGCCAGATTTAAAATTGTCACTGAGCATGCGCAGAAAACCAATTTTTAATTGCAAATTATCGCTCATTAAACAGCGCGAAATAAACAGTTTTCATCAGGTTTAATCTTATATGTCACAAACATAATTATCATAAAAATGGCAGAGAGAGAGAGAGCTAGAGAGACTCCTCGGCATTGAAACATGTCACTGAGCATGCGCAGAAACAGAGAGTTTCTAAAGTCAGATTGAAACGTGCCACTGAGCATGCGCTGAAATCAAATTTTAATTGTAAATTATAGCCCATTAATAAAAATTGCAGTTACAAAAAACCAAATTTGACAAATCCACAGATTACAATCTTTCGTTTAAGACCAAAATGAAGTAAACTGATGCAGTAGTTTTCTCTCACGGACTGCCCTAAAAGTCGGCTTAGCAACTTAAATATATATATTTTACTTATTCCTTAATTTTCTATTCATTACTTTAGATATCACGTTATTAATGACACATTAGTAGTAAAGAAATTTTTGAAGCTGGATTGCGAAAAAACTATCGTGGTCAAGTACAAAATAAGAAAAGCCTCACTGATTTAAACTCTTATCTACAGGTATGAATATTAAAACAAAATATTCAGAAAATTTCCTCAAGGAAGCCGCTTTTTTTAGGAAAGGAAAAAAAAAGTAAAAGACATATAAACGATTCAGCCATAAGAAAGTCAGTCGACAAAAAAACACACACAATTCACTCTTTTTCTGGCTTATCACATAACGTCTGGAGACATCAGACGCTAAACGTGAGTCACACAACAGCATAGAGAGAAGATACTACCGTTTTATCACCGTTAACAGCAATGATTGGATTTCTCCTAGCTTTAGACCAGGGGTGGCCAACCCGCGGCACGCGTGCCCCAGTGTGGCACGGCGGCGTATTACCAGTGGCACGTGGAGACTTATTGAAAAATTAAGAAATTTGAAAAAATAATAATTTGTCAAAATCTGTAAAAACCCTACTGATTAATTAAGTACTGACTGTTTAATAATTAGTTAGAATTAAATGTTTCAAGTTATTCATTTTATTTTATACAGAACCTAACTGACTGAACCTTTAAAAATGTTTATTTAACAATAAAACCTAAGTTTGTACATTTGTTTTATTTATTATATTATTTTTTAAATTTCCACTACTCAGATTTTAAAAAAAATGTTCTATTTGTGTAAAAATCCCATAATCAGCCTATAAATAACATTTTTTCACCTTTTTATATTTTTTGCATATTGGAAAAGTTGGAAGTGGCACGCATAATATTTTTTTTTTCAGATAGTGGCACTCTTCACAAAATGGTTGGCCATCCCTGCTTTAGACGAAAATGAAGAATTCTTAAAGTTTCAAATAATAAAAATTTAGGCTTAAAATAATTTGAAAAAAAAAAAACAAATTTTATTTCCAATATTCCTCTCACTGCTGTCCGAAGGGTTGAAAAGTGTTGGCGGAAGGAATTTTTCTATTTTCTTTTCACTTTTATGCATGTAGACAAACTTTAATAAGAGGAAGTTCCAAAACCATGGATAAATTCAAAATTGAGTTTTCGAATCAGCAGTTATAAAATCTAAGATGTCTGCGCTCAGCTGGTGCGTTCCATCTGAGAAGTTGGATATGTGTATGCGTTCAAAACATTAAAGTATCGAAAGAATTGAAGGAACAGGGAACATGGTAATACACGAAAGAGACAAAATGGCTACTTCTTTAATGAAAGACTAGACGCAAAGATTAAAAAAAAATGATTAAATATTAAGAAAAAGAACAGAACAAGGATAGAGACAGTGCTCGTGAACATTCGAAGTACTTCAATAACTGTCTGTTGTTATAATCGTCTTGTATCTATATTGAGCTCAGTCTCAATTCTTTGTCAGTAGAACACGAATATACACAATGAGTTAGGATATAGCCTCTTTATGTAATATTGAGAGACTTTTCTAATTTTGATAGTTAGACAAACTGAAATTGGAAGCACACTGTATTCATGTAAATGGACAGATCCCAAATTATTTTGGAGATGATCCGTCAAGCTCTGTATGTTCGACAGCAATGCAAGAACATCACATCCGTTCGATAACATTTTGTTTCACGTCGCTAAAAGTAAAGGTTTAAAATTCACAAGCATATCGTCGCATCGTCAAATACTAAATTAATTTTGTTGATCGTAGTCCAGCATCTTAATTGTCGTGAAAGATCCATGTCCTCCCACTCCCCCAATAAAAAAAGTAAATAAATACAATTATGAAACAGTAAGAAACCGTCCTTATCATTGCATCAATCATTTTAGAGTCTTTAACAAAATTAGAAAGGGAAAACTTTGCAAGTGTGGTGTTGGTTAATGTATTTTAATTAAAAACAGTATGATATCCTAACATGTCAGACTCCAAAATTTTTACGAGGTAACAAAACGAGCAGTTAATTAGTTATGTCATTATAAAAAAGTAAAATTGGGCAAAGTAGCCTAAAAATTTCACATCCATAAAACATCAAACATGAGGTCAGTTTTCTCGCAATGAACATAAATGTAAGACAGAGTGATTACCTTTTATTCGAAAACTAAACTTGAGAAGGGGAAAAAAAATTCTGGCTGAGAGTTAAATAATATGATGAAACAACTGCCTAACAGGAGTGAGAATCGAACCTACGACCGCTGGAATTCAGAGCCGGCGTTCTAACTACCAGATAACCTCGGACACGTACGGAAGCACGATTTTTTAAATACCCCTCCTAGGCATTCCCAGCGCTTGTCTTTTAACGGCCACCACACAAAATGCTGGGACATATTTATTTCATTACATTTTTGCGATGGAGATTTTTCACCCCGTAAAGAATATTTATCTCCTAAAGGTATGCCAATATTCTCTCTAATGCTCTAACGACCGCTTTTCAGGGGTAGGAATCGAAAGCATGACTTCTGGTCTTGGAAGCCAGAGGTACCATTCGGTTATCGGGACCAGATAAGGGAATCTGAACCTCTGAATACCATACCATACATTGCGTCAAAAGAATGAAATTCTATTTTTCTTCTACTTGGAAGCGACGTAATTATACAAGGTGCGCCCATAAAGTAACCGGACAATTTTTTTTTTATAAATAAGAAAAATATTACTCACCTTCAAATAAATTTATCTCCTTGAAAATAATCGCCAAAGGAGTCTATACAATTTTTCCGACGTTTCTTCAAGTCATCGAAACAGTGTTTAGAGGCGTCGGAACTAACCGTTCGCAAAATACGCGTAACATTTGATTTAATATCCGAGACGTTTTCAAATCTCTGTCCTTTCGTCGCCATCTTAAGCTTCGAAAAAAGGAAAAAAAATCAGCTGGCGATAAGTCGGAATATAGTGGGCGATTTATCACTGTAACTGAATGCCGAGCAAGATATTGTTGTACAGAAATTGCTGTATGGGGCCTAGCATTATCGTGCAAAAGAAACCACTGCCCAGAATCAAACAGTTCCTTCCTAACTCGTCTTATCCTGTTTCTTAATCGAAAAAGCACCTCCATGCAAAAATACTGATTAATTGTTTGATTTCCAGGAACAAATTCGCGGTGAATAAGTCCTTTGCAATCAAAAAAATGCAAAATCCATGAAAGGACTCAGATTTGAAAACGTTTCGGATATTAAATCAAATGTTACGCGTATTTTGCGAACGGTTAGTTCCGACGCCTCCAAACACTGTTTCGATGACTTGAAGAAACGTTGTAAAAATTGTATAGACTCCTTTGGCGATTATTTTCAAGGAGATAAATTTATTTGAAGGTGAGTAATATTTTTCTTATTGATAAAAAAACTGTCCGGTTACTGTATGGGCGCACCTTGTACATTAGTTAGTGATTTAGTTAGATACGGTAAGCGTGGGATAATTTTATGAATTCGAGGAAATGTGCTTTAATATTCATAGTTATTTGTGGATGAAATTTAGTAAATTCCGAGCTGAAACTACAAAGTGTCGCTGCTGAAATAATGCGTTTTATTGTTGCTATGAACAAAGATTGTGTCATAAATGTTCTAAAATATCTAAAGATTCAAAATGTGAGAAGAAGAAAAGCAACTTTACTCCTCCATTTTTTTTCTCCATTGTTTGGAAAAAAGTCAACAGAAATTAAAGTTCGTGTCAGGGGTGGTCTGTAGTTGAGGAGTTTCTGCACCTGACATGGAATGCACGAATGAAATTACATGTGATTACATTCAACACTAGAAAGACGGGAATATTTTTTTCTTACTAAAAAGACTGATTGCCCTCATTTTAACGGTTAAGGGGATGGTGAACTTTCAAATTACCAAAAATCGAGCAAAAATTGGAATTTTTTTGGGGGGGGGTGTATTAATATTTTAAAAACATGTAAATATTGGAATGAAATGCATTTAAAATGTGTAGTGAAAAGAAAAATGAAAAATTGGTGGCTTTAGAGTAGTAAGTATTGAAGGTAGATAAATAATTATCTTTTAAATGACTTTTTCTCAAAATGAGAAATTTCCAGATTTGCAAGTCTTTAAAATGCTCCTCGCGTCATAATTTTTGACGAAATTTTATAAAATTTATAATAAAGATTCCTGTAATACATCAAAATAAAGTTATGTATCCATTTTAGGATTCGAGGTCATTTAGGTTATAAAAGTTTAACTTTAGTGTAGAAAAGTACAAAAATTTCGCGAAAATTCAGAGTACAAGCATAAAAATATTTTCTAAAAATTAACTATTCGACGAAAGTACAAAAAAATACATAACTTTGTTCAGAAAGTATTTATAAGCAATATAAATGCAAAATTAAGGGGAAAAGTTTAAAATTGAGTCGCAAGGAGCATTTTAAAGAAGGATAATTTAATTTAAATTTTTTAATTATAAAATATTTTTTTTAAATATTTATAAAATTTTATAAGGTGTTTAATATTGTTATACTTTAAAGAATATGTATACAAAATTTCATATCTCTGTGGTAAAAATTTCAAAAATCGTTTTGAAAGGTCCACTATCCCCTTAAAAATAAAATCAAGAATGTAAACTTAATCGTCGTGATCCGATGTATAAGTCACTCGTAATATTAATGTGGACACTAATACATGGCTATTTACATCTTGTTTATTATAAAATAAATATCTAGACTAATATCAATATATACACATTTATTCCGAAGAACCATCATACATCGATCCACGGGTGCGGAGTTCATACATCAGTTCACTCAAGACCCTGTCTCCCTCTCTATTCTCTCCGCTCGCCCGCCTCGTTTCGGCAAAGTCTAAGTCTAGTCTATTCTTTTACTCGCGGGTCACCTTTATTTATCCCTTTTTCCGTCTTTCTGAAATAATCTAGATCTATTCCACACCTCGTACCCGCATCTTCCGGTTCCATTCTACGTAGACCACCTATGGCGAATTTCACCGCCGTCGGCTTTCGCTTTGTTGAATGCCGCAAACGGCCTTCACAAATCGTTCTAAATGAGGTGTCCATGGTCCCAATTATGAATGTCGGACGTGAGTCTGACAAAGAATTTAAAATATTTAATTTTTTAAATGGTTAAATACTTTAAATTTTGATCTATTTCATACCAATATATAATAAATTAGTATATATTTAGATATATTTTTATGCAGGTATGCCGAGCCGTAAAATAGATGCACGGTTTGTGCAGTTCTTATTTTTCAACACCAATATTTCCGAAGAGCGAATATTTCTATTATTTGCAAAAGGGGGAAGAGACGAAAAGTAATTAACATTTTCCCGGTATTATTTGAAAGATTTCTGCCTGTTTTCTATATTGCCGTCAAATCGACGGCTTTCAGTCTTAGCAGGTATACAACACATTTTCTCTCCCTTTTTACCATCGAATATAATTTTGTAAATGTGTGTGCATATTTCGCGTAAAATTAGAAAAAGTCATAAAATTTCAGAAGCCTGAGGACGTAAATACAGATATAGCGCTCAATAGTATGTCCGAAACCGTCAAAATGACGGCAGCCGTCATTCACAAAAGTATTTCTAGTGTTAACGAAGGTACTAATATATTAAATAAATTCAGCTCCTCACATCAGGCTGATCGCTAAAGCGTTGCAGTGTCGTATACAAATGCATCTTTGTTGGGCGACAGTGGACCTTCAAACCTAACTTTTTTTTGTTTTGAATGGATTTGCTTGAAATTTGAATATGTGATTAGCACCATAGATATGTAAAAGTGGTTAAAATTTAAAGATGAAATATTAATAATTTATTAATTATGAATTATTAATTATATCAAAAATTGGCCTCATTAAAAATGTTCCAGGCGCATTTCGTTTGCATATAACATGGTAATTTTTATTTACAGGATACCTTATAGAACTAACAATGAAACTTATTGCTTATTTTAAGCATTCATTAAAAATATAAAGAGAAAAAATAATAATATTGAAAACACCCTTTTTGTTACGCAAAATACCTCTAAATCATCTTTTCAAGTACAAAATTTAGAAATTCCGAGCTACGAAGCATAATTATTTTCAATAAGATTTATTTGATATGCAGTTAAGTATATAAAACTTAAATTTCAAAGCAATACGATCATTAGAAATGCGCCCGGAGCAGTTTGAATATTCGTACGACACGAAAATTTTTATTTTGAGAAAATCACATTTAAAGTAATTGCTATTAGTAACCACATCATATCTAAATTAAATACAAATGCCTATAACTAGGAAAGTAATCGAAGAGATTAAAAATTCTTTTTGCAACACATTCCTACTCGTCCGTAGTTTCACAATTCAATAAAATAAAAAATAAAAATCGAATTTTTGGGCAAATTTCACAATTTTGAAAGTCCACTGTCCCCTTAAAAAATACTCCGCTAAAAAAGCCAGGTTGTAATGCAAGAACGAAAAGTACACTTTTGAATACAAAATGAATTTTTCTAACTTTCATGTTTCGATCAGATGAACAAAACTTAAAACCAACTCTTCCGTGGAACAAGCCGTTGTTTCCGACAAAGAAATTAAATGAAATTGGGCTTGTCAACATATGCCTAAATGACTGGAACAGGTTATATGTCAGATAAATTAGCATCCTTCTCAGCAGCAATGTTTCACGTCGCGTTTTCTTTCCGATCCGAGTGATAAATAGAACTAACAGCATTCTAGTTTCGAATGATCGTCAAGGTCGTATGTCGAACTGCCTTCGATTTTGATAAGTGTGAGCTGCATTTCCTACAATAGAGAACTCTGCAAGACGTGATCCCTTTGGAAACTATCCAAGCAGGACTAGTGCTATCCACATTTAGATATTTTTGTATTAATTTATTGCATGGAGATTATGAGCCATAACTAAGCACTCATTTTTACCATGTTTTTATTAACTCGCTTTCTTGTTTGTTTGTTTGTGTGTGTGTGTTTGTCCGTTACAAATCTTGCAATCGATTTTTAACTAACTTCCCGACTAGCTAGACATCTGAAACTTTTAGAATAGCTCAGAACACGATGACAATGCATTATTTTAATACTTTTAGCCATCTTTAAGCAGAATGGAATCCTTTTCTAGTTAATTTTGTTTTGTAGACTGGTGCAGCCATCTGTCGGCCGGGACGGGAACGAAAAGTTAAACGCAGGTTAACTTCCAAGTAACTTCGTTTTTCTTTCAAGTTGATGGGATAATTCATCAAAAATTTTTAAAAAGTATTTATTAACCTTTTCCTTACGGGATGGGATTGCATGTATCCCAAGAATGAATATATATATATATATATATATATATATATTAAGTAACTAGTAATTCAATTCTTCTATTTCTAATGGATTTTACGGTGTCTAAGTATGTTTATTGTTTAGATCATACTTATCAGAAACAATCCATTGGTTTTTAGACAGTATCGGCACCGCTGAAGACGAGATGCTGTCGAAAACATATTTAATACTTATTTTTTCATGTTTTTAGTTCCTGGCTGCAAGTAGCTTTAGAGCTGATACTGGTTTTTCACTTTCAACTTTGTCTTATATATATATATACATATATATATATCGTCTTTAATGTCCGTTCTTACAAAGGGGGTAGGAAATTTTCCGTTGTAAAGGGGGAATCGGAAAAATGGACCCCGTAAGCTAAAGGTTAATACATAGAATTGTCAAGTTTATATGATTCGACAGAAAATTTAAAAACATGGTATATAAAAAGTTCTTTTTAATCTTGTAATTATTAATTTTAACGTTAAATAAAGGCAGTTACTCCCGCTGAGCTACATATTTGATCTAATCAGTATACTTTCTAAGGATCATTATTTTAAAACGAATTCTTCATTCATAGGACATTAAGCAAATGGGGCATAGTGAAAAGGCGATTTTCGGACTGACATGCAAGATCGAGCGTAACGCTTGCGATTAAGTATACTGATAAGTGGGTGTTGGTAGTTCGTAAAGGTGATGAAGTAAAAACCTGCTTCACGATAGCTGACCCATAAAACGGAAAGGGAAGAAATAAAATAATAATAACAGATAGATTCTGCAGAAAAACAAGTAATATATAAAAAAAAAATTTTAAAGTCAATTCCTACTTAGGTCAACAAAGAAAAATTTGAGTGTGAACTAATAGTAGGAATTGAAAAAAAATGATTACCTGCCAGAACCTTGTCTACTGTCGAGATTAGGAGGGGGGGGGGGGGAAAGAGAGAGAAAAAGTTTGTCAGGTTGGGGATTCGATCTCGCGACCTACAGGACGGGAGAAGTCCGCGATACCGCAGTGCTACCGTTTACACAGTAACAAGAGGGAAATTACTATTCAAGAGCAAGAGACGCTCTAGGTCTAAAACTAAAATTGATTAATTAAATTTAATTAATGAATTAATATTTGAAAAAACTGTATTAACATCAAGTGTCGTCCACTACAAGTTTAAAAAAATGTATTTGATCTTGAGTGGATGAATAAAAAGTACTTTTATTAACGATTGAAAATTTGAACAAGATCTCTAGGTCTAAAACTAAAATTGATTAATTAAATTTAATTAATGAATTAATATTTGAAAAAACTGTATTAACATCAAGTGTCATCCACTACAAGTTTAAAAAAATGTATTTGATCTTGAGTGGATGAATAAAAAGTACTTTTATTAACGATTGAAAATTTGAACAAGATCTCTAGGTCTAAAACTAAAATTGATTAATTAAATTTAATTAATGAATTAATATTTAAAAAAAAATTGTATTAACATCAAGTGTCATCCACTACAAGTTTAAAAAAATGTATTTGAACTTGAGTGGATGAATAAAAAGTACTTTTATTAACGATTGAAAATTTGAACAAGATATATATAGAGAGAGTGTGAACTAATAGTAGGAATTGAAAAAGGAAATAATGCAAGAAATTTACACAAGCTGTCGAAGCAAGCTCTGGTTT
>OU015497.1:7637450-7644950 GCA_907164885.2 Dolomedes plantarius | reverse complement strand
ATACATCGGAATGTCAGTGGCAATTTATAAGCGAGCTCAGGTGGAGGTATTATCAGTTGACGGGAGGCAGATCCCTGGTGGTTCAGAGACGCAATTTTATCGTACCAACGCAGATTCTTCTCGAGAGAACATTTCAGAAGATCGATTAAGCAACCCGCTTATTATCGATTTTCTTTTGTACAACTGAAAGTTGGACAAGTGATGCCAATAGGAACGTTTAATGAAGGGGCAATTTCGTAAGATATGTCATGATTTTCATACCGATCCAGACAAGTTTTATGGTAATACAGTCGAACCTCCATATATCGAACTTCCCTATATCGAAATTTTCTATATATCGAACTCTTAGCGAAAGTCCATGTTCATTACATAGAAAAATTGTTTCTATATATCGAAAAAATCTCTCTATATCGAAATTTTTTTCAAGAAAAATTGAGAGATTTTATTCCACTTTAGAATAAAATCTCCCAATTTTTGGCGTTTGAAACAATACGTCGTGGACTTCAATTCGCGGAAAATGTCCCTGATGAAGTTTTTAGTGGACTGAATAAATACGAGCATTTCTTTGAACTTTCCGCAAAACTAACTGTTCGGCAAGATATTCGTAGTTTTTTTTTAAAGAATGTAACTGTCATCATTGTAACCACCGTCTGCATTATTGTTTTGTTTTAAAGATATGTAGTAATCAATAAATCTTTCATATTAATTCCTTTTTTAGTTATTAACTTTCATTTAATGGGATTCTCATATAAATTAGAAATGGAGTTTCGTATACGAAAATTAGCTTTAATTTTTTTTTAAGGAGAATTATAAGACTAAGCTCAATTCTATATATCGAAATTTCTATATATCGAATTTTTTCGCGGAATTTGCTACTTCGATATATGGAGGTTCGACTGTATTTTAAATTTTTATCATACAACGGAGGTCTATATTCAGTTCCTTCAATAAATTTTTCATTAAAATCACTCGTTTTGAATAGAAACGTCCAGGGCCTTTTAATCGCATGGGCAAATCGGGACTTTGCCCAGGGCCCCCTGATGCTAGGGGGCCCCAAAACCCCCTTGGTGTATGCACCTAGTACTTCTAATAGTATGTATAGCCCATGGATAGTTCTTATTTTTATAAATGTTCGTAAGGGGGGCATCTGCCCAGGGGCCCCCAGCGTTCATAATCGGGCCCCGGAAACGTCAACACCGTACAATGTACAATCATGGCAGTTGCTGCGTCATCACTACCAACCAGTAACTGGTAGTGCGCGCAAACACTTTTAAACCTTGAGACGTGACTATGAGTTGTCAAGTCGAAACAGTTGTGTACAGACTCAACTGCTCCACGACAAAAAATTGAATCAACCGGAGAACAAGCAGTGCGAGCGGTCCCACATGTTTCTGTTGGGATCGCTTGTTCAACTTTTAGATGTACGACGGAAAACTGATAATGCAGTCTAGCCTTGGTTGATTTTTGAAGCGTCCCTTTCTCCTTTTGCCATACGAGTGCTAAAGAGACTCGGACCTTCGGATTATGGTAGATTCCAAGGGGCTAAAAATGACAGCGGGACGTATAGACCTATAGACTTTGGTACCTATAGACCAGAGGTGGTCTTCTTGTGCGGCCTTCAAATTAATTTAGGAATTGTTGCTATGTCAGTTATTTATAATTTAATACTATTATTTTTCTATTGTATTTCTTTATAATGTTAAAATTATTGAAAAATACTTCTACTTTATTATTTTTATTTGAAGTTGTATTTAAATAGGTAGTTGTTTATCAAAATTTAAAAATCTGGATATATATATATATATATATATATATATATATATATATATATATATATATATATATATATATATAATATATAATACATATATATATATACATATATATATATGTAAATATATACATATATATAAATATATACATATATATATACATATATATATATAAATATATATATAATATACATATATATATATATATATATATATATATATAATATATATATATACATATACATATATATATATATACATATACATACATATACTATATATATATATATATATATATATATATATACATATACATATATATATATATATATATATATATACATATACATACATATACATATATATATATATATATATATATATATATATATATATATATATATATATATATACATATACATATATATATATATATATATATACATATACATATATATATATATATATATATATATACATATATATATATATATATATATATATATATATATATATATATGTGTGTGTGTGTGCGCTTGCATAAATAAAAATACCAACAGTGAAATATAAAAAATTACAGTGGTATCTATGAATCTTATAATTTTATATAAAAAAAAAATTAATAATTGATGATTCATGTTATAACAAGTTTTTACCCTTATGTGAATACAAAAATATTTTATATTGTAACTCTTTAAGTCAAATATTAAATAAATAAGTACTTAATTTTTTGTCGTTATTTTTCTATATAATGCACCAAATTGTTAAAACTATACCTAATTATAATAATTTCATAAAAGTGGCATTTATAGGTACATCAACTTATGCGGCCACCTTTATTTCTACCTAATTTACGTGTGGCCTCTAATAGTAAAAAGGTTCCCCACCTCTGCTATAGACTGTGAACCTATAGACTTTGGTATCGAAGGCTATCGACACATCATACTTGCATCATCAAACCCGTGTCCAAGAATTCCAATTTAAAAAAAAATAAATAAATAATAATAAAAAAAAAAGTTGAACGAATTGTAAACTTCTGAACCAGTGTTGCAACTAGAATAACTTCTTGGGGCTTTCTTTCCCCTCATTTCAGAATGATAAAGTTGTATCTATTGATTTATTTATTGGGAAGGGATCTCGTGGAAATTTACCTTGAAATTTTACTACTTCCCTCCCTCCCAACTTTTGATTTTCAAACTTAAGAAAAAAAAAGTTAAATAAATACTAAGCCTTTATATTAGCGTTGCTACTAGAATAGCTTCTTTTTCGCCCCGTTTTAGAATGATAAATATTTATTTGTTTATTTATTTTCCGCGGGGAGGCGGAGATCAAGAAAATTTATCTGGAAATTTCATCGTTTCCCCCCCCCCCCCATCTGATTTTTGGTTTCAATTGAAGAAGGCAGAATCAGGCAACACCTTCTCCGCTGAGAGAAGGTGTTGGACCAGGCCGGGTGGTTGCGCTTCTGCTCTGTAGCATAACGCTAGTCATCAAGATGATAAATTTGCTTGAAACACACCGTAGTTAGAGGAGTCAGTTTCCCGATAGGTATCTTTAGAGAATCAGAAGGTCTGGGGGATTTGGATCTGGGTTTCGCCCTTATTATGCGTTTCGGAGCAAGGGCAAAGAAGCTTTACAAGCGCGGGCCGCAGTTACTGACCAGTTAAAAGAAGAAATCGCAATTCCCACAAAATACAAAAAAAACCTCTACGAAACCCGAAAATTTTACATTGTTCTTAGCAAATATATGTCTGCTTATTTATATCGATGTTATATTGACAAAGTTTGCAATAAGAGCTCATCAGGAAATTATTCTGGATTTGAGAAATACTAGAAATGAAACAAAAATCTAACTTTTGCAAAAAGAAACTTTACGGAATAATAAACATTAATTAAATACTAACGATAGATTTTTTTAACTAGTAATTAATGTTTATTATTTTGTAAAGTTTCTTTTTGCAAAAGTTAGATTTTGTTTCATTTCTAGTATTTCTCAAATTTGCTTAATAAATTTTTATAAAAAAGTCTTTAATTAAATACTAACGATAGATTTTTTTCACTAGTAATTAAAGACTTTTTTATAAAAATTTATTACAATGCGATATCTTGGAACATGTCTACCTCCACGTAGTGTATGTCCTGACACTTGAAATGCGGGGTATGAATGCTTTTCCCCGCATAAAGTGCGCAAAATACATGCCGTGGCCCGGTTGGCAAAGGCGTCGAGCCACTGATCTGAGGGTTGCGGGTTCGAGGCCGGTCACTGACAAAATTCACCGCCGTGTTCACTAATGGTGGCCGGGGCACGCAAAATAGGGCGTGGCTGCAATGTCCTCCAAGTTATCAAATTTACGTCTGAAAGTGCGGGGGTCAAGTTTTCCGGTCTCGCCACTTGACTCGGTTCAAAATGACGGGACCGGCCCATAGGGGGGGGGGGGGAATGCTGGTCCACCTATACGGTGCTCCCAGAAAAGTGGCTAGCAAAACCGCCGTGTCATATGACGGTAAGGATAATGTCCAAGTAACCGTCTGCCGCAATGGTTTTGGTTTGGAGCGCTACGGTCAATTTCTGCTGCACGAGGGCTAATAAGACCGGGACCTACTGCTTAAAGCAGATTCCGAACGGCTACAAACGTCCATGCCAAGAGTGGGATTTGAACCCACAGACTCTGGTACCGAATGCCAGCGCCCTAGCCATTCGGCCATCGTCCGGATGGAGAAGAAGAAGATAAAATTGAAAACTGTTCGTAGTAAATGGTACAAGTGCCAACAAATTTTTTCATTTATTATTATTTTTTTTAAAAAGAAATTATTATATGTACTCATACCAATACGCTGGCAAAAGGTACAAGTGCAATCATCATTCTGTTTGTTCCTATTATAGCAAATATAGCGAATTTTCACAATAGAATGTATAAAATTTTGCAGTTTTTCTGAAAATTTTGGTTTTCGGCACCCGTGCCATTTCCCTTGGACAGTCTTCAATTTGTGCCAGCGTGATACTCAGTAACATGAGTTTAATCTCATTGTTTCCTGAAACTACATAACTCTAATAACCGGAGAATTTATTCTGGAAGACAGAATTAATTAAAATACACGGCGAAAACTGCCGCAATCCGAGACTTTTAATTAACTGGATCAAACTGGATCTAGTGAGGCTAAATGTTCCCTCTCATTTTATACTTTCACCCTGAGGTAATTGTTTTTGTTTCTTCGAGACATGTTACTTCATTCGGTCTTTTTGAAAATACCGACGTTCTAAATCGAATCTAAAGCAACGAGTTAAACGAGAAAGAGCGAGTCCATGATTAGTAGGGGGAGTTTAATCCTACCAGGCATGTTAAATTTACTAACATAGAAACATGAGTGGTAAGGTGTCGCAGGATGTTGGTTCCGTTGTTTCACCCGAGAAAATTATGTTTTAGACCGTTGGTCAACTCACCGATTAATGAGGTTCAGTTAAACTTCGTGTCTTCCTTTTTATACCTCATGTTAATACACGAAGAGGGGGATCTTGTATGAAAACTAAATACGAAAATAAAGCTCTTATGACCCGATTTAAAGTTTTAGGCTTCATAAAATGTTAGGTATATTTTTAAGATTACAAGCAATGATAATTTCATTTAAAAAATGTCGCAGATTGAGTTATTTAAACCATGTTTACTTGCATGCAAACTATACTGAATCAAAAGAACTTAGGGGGGAAAAAAACATTTTGTAATTCTTTGCAATCCAAAGTGAAAGAAAGTAAATGACACTTACGCATTGTAGAGCCAGTTCGCTCCAACTAGATGGCATGTTTGCTAATCCGTGACGTCACTGTTTTGGTGCGTATTCCCTTTCAAAGAACCCATAGCACTGTTCCGCCTACTCTCTTCTGAGCTTCAACGCTTTTGTTCAATCTTTTTTGAATAACCTCGCGGACTGGTTCCACCGAAGCTACATAAGATCGAATCCAGCCAGTGCTTTGCGGAGACTCGGTGCAGCTTTGGCTTTTTTTGCCACCATAATCAGCAGGTTTCCGAAAATGAAAGTGATTCAATGAAGCGAAAAAAGAGCTTGTTTCCAAAGAACAGCTGATTGCATTAGCACTCCATGTTTTTGATACACACACTTCAAGCTTTCTTTGTTATTCTAATGAAACCGCGGGCTTTCTTTTCTCCCTTAAAAACACAGAAATCTTAATTTTGCGAACTCGACGACTATTTCTCTTTCGGATGGAGTTACGAGAGAGTAACAGCGCTTTGTGCGGGCCGGAAACTGTTTAATCATATTCGCTATATCCGCGCAGAATACTGCTTCAAAGCACTCTTTCGGAAATATGAACATCCATAAATCTCTTTCACCGTAAAAGCTCTTTCTTTGATTAAATCAGCAGAGAGGTGAGCTCCCGCGGGAGTTTATTAAAAGGGCATTCAATAAAAGAACACACCAATCTTGCTTCAGTTTCTCCGATAGTGTCGCAAGCCACCCGCTGCTTCAGAATGAAAACTTGGTGCATTTTCCTGTTCAATATAGTGACGACACAAAGCGGTAGTAACGAAAAAAAAAATCAAATCCGTGATTTAGTCTTTGTGAAATATAAATGAAATAATCTGTATTCCTCCTTTGGGAAATTTTCTGATGTTATAATACAAAATTACGATAAATTACGATAAGTTTCTGTATACATCTTCAAATATATATGATATATATTTTTTGTCAGGTTTCTGTAAATATTTAACTTACGTGACTTTCTAAATTAAAATTCCCATCTCTCACGTTTCATTCTCTCTTTTACGCGCAGTTTAAAGTCAGCTATAAGATTTACTGACGAAGTGTTGCTGAAGTTTAATATAGTTTTAGAAAGGTTATTTATTTCTCCATTATAAATAGATCAAAAAGGTAGAAATCAAAAGATGAAAGCACTTAAAACAAAGAAAAAGAGAAAAGTGTTTCCCTAAATACGGAAGAATGCAGCTGCTTTTTAAAAAATAAAAATAAAATCACGTATTATCCGAAATTACTTGGCAATTAATGTTATAATTTTCGTAAAATTTTATGATGAAGTACCAAAGTGCGATGAAATTTATTAATGTAACACAATTTATCACAAATATACAAACGAAACACGAATAAATATAATTGCTAGTAACTTTTAAATGTTTCGAAAAATCTCTTTTGACAAATTATAATTTATTAGTCGCCATTATTTGTAAACATGTCCTTTTAATAAATCTAAACTCTCCACAAAGTATTTGTCTTTGACCTTTTTAAGAAGTTAGCAACTATTAAAAACTTGCATTGTATGTAAAAAACACAAAGCAATTCGAGTTAATTTTGATTTAAAAAAAAAACATACGGTACAATTACTTGTAACATTCTCATAACAATTTTTATAGTTATGAATTTTGAACTTCAAAATGTTAGTCTTAGATTAGAAACTTTTATCTTACCTCAAATAAGGCATCAAAACTGAATTTTCATCCAAAATTAGCATTATATTCATTTTCCTTGATTTTCATATCAATATCCAACTTTTGAATCAACTTTTGGAGGCAAAATTGACTACCTTTGACCAATCTCCGAGTGGTCAGGCCAAAAAATATTTTCACAAATTGAAAGGGTCTTCTTGTAAATGTTTTAAATAGCTCTGGCTGTTTGGATAAATATTTATTCCAGGTTTTCCTCATTAAAATTTTTTCTTGCGGCATCAGAGCTGTGCAGCTGATATATCTTTTTGCATGAA
>OU015497.1:7628628-7637350 GCA_907164885.2 Dolomedes plantarius | reverse complement strand
CACTCGTATTGAATTTGAAAAAGGCCATTCGGTATGGATTGAAGATTTTATTCAATATTATATTTCCCTTTCTTAGAGTTCAATAGGGGGGCCACAGCCCCCCCCCCCCTAGATTTGGCTTGTGTGTGAACAGAGCCCTAGGAGGAACATGTACATGTCTAAATCTCTTGACATTCAAGAGTTTGGAGAAAAATTTATCTAACATTCGGGGATGATAAATCCAAGAGCCTTTTGTTTATTTATCTAATAAAGATAAGTAATCAAAGGACACTTGGTTTTAAACCCAGAATCTTCAAAGTGTTTTACGTGTTCAATAAAGAAGAAAGTGGGGTATTGAAATGACGCGGTTTTTAACTCTAAGGATCCTAAGAGCTGATGACAATAATGAAGAGAGACTGTGGATTACTGACTCTTTCAAACCCTGTTAAAGGAATTAATTTAAGATCAAACTATAGTAAAATTACACATCTCTGCTCATAACATTCCTTGTGCTCAAATATGTTATCCAAAAGATGTTAAACCTACTTCGAGTAAAAAAAAAAATTCGATTTCCGAATTTACTTCGATTACGGCGGAAAAAAATATTAAAAGGAGGAATCAGAGGATTTAATTATTATCTAACACCATTGATCCTTAACCCCCCCCCCCCTGGGGAGACGTGAGGGTCATTCAGGGGCGGGTATGGAGGTTTGCAAAAAATAAATAGGTAAAGAACGTACTTTATATATATATATATATATATATGTGTGTGTGTGTGTGTGTGTGTATGTATATGTATATACAGGGCCGCCCAGAGGGGGGGGGGGCAACTGGGGCACTTTGCCCCAGGCCCCCAACTGCCGGAGGGGCCCCAAAAAAATTTTTAAAAATTTATTTATTAGATTTCCTCCGAAAGAAAAATCTGAAACTTGTACCGTGCTTCAAAATTCAAAATAATCTCCTGAAAAAAGGGCCCCTCCCAAAAAATAAAAAAAAATTCGATTAATCAGATTTTTTGGGGCCCCCAACAGAAGTTTGCTCCAGGCCCCGTGAAGTCTCTGGGTGGCCCTTTGTATATATATATATATATATATATATATATATATATATATATATATATATATATATATATATATATATATATATATATATATATAAATCACTTCGTATTCTACTTGAAAACGAAGAATATTTGATTATTATCCAATCATCATTATGACAGGTTTAAATTACGCATCACATTATATACTCGGCGAGGGAAAAGCCTTTTACTAATGGAACCCGAAAGGAAGTGGGTAACAGTTCATATATAATAATTACAAGATAAAAATAACTTTTTATATACCATGTTTTTAAATTTTCTGTTGAATCATATAAACTTAACAATTCTATATATTAATAAATACTATTTAAAAAATTTTTTGATGAATTATCCCATCAACTTGAAAGAAAATGAAGTTAATTGGAAGTTAACTTACGTTTAACTTTTTGTTCCCGTCTCGGCCGATAGAGGGCTGCACTATTCTACAAAACAAAATTAACTGAAAATAACTGAAAATTAATTTAATTCTTCTTAAAGATGGCTAAAAGTATTAAAATAAGGCATTGTCATCGTGTTCTGGGCTATTCTAAAAGTTTCAAATGTCTAGCTAGTCGGGAAGTTGGTGAAAAATCGATTGCAAGATTTGGACTGGACAAACACGCAAACACACAAACAAGAAAGCGAGCTAATAAAAACATGTAAAAAGTACACACTTTTAGAAAAGAAAATGCACTGGTAAACTGTATGGATGGCATTGGGATTCATGACGATTAATCTGAAACGTTAGCTAATGAAAGAAATATTTATATATATATTTTAATTTCTTGATATATGGACATCCAACGCATTTCTTAGATTATTTCACCTTAGAGATACATTTCCGAGCTTTTTCAAAGCGTTACCTAGAAAATGCAGCTTACGAGACTGGATGTTCAAAGCACAGTGATGCGTCACAAATTGATTAGACGTGTATTTATGTCGAATTAATAATAACAGTAAACGATACAGTATGAAAAATAAAACTGTATTCATCAGTTGTAAGCAGTTAAATAGCTATGCATATCATAAGATATTGCGATACACCTGCTTACAACTGGTGGTATACGATAATGTCTAAATTAAGTCTGAGACTATAATAAATCATAAAGCTTGCATAACAGCTACTTCTGCAATCCATAATTATGATTCACGAGCACGAATACACAGCAGAGACCCCGAAGTGATAAATGTTCGTCTTCACTTTTCTCTTTTATTTATTTCTCTTAGGCATCGCCTATGTTATTTCTAGTGCAATATTGTAAACTCAGAAAGAAAACCGGCTTGTTTCGCAAAAAATAATTTCCCTGGAGAGCCCGTAATTTAATAATCTAGGTTCCAGCCCATTTTTATAGAAAATCTAGTTAGTCCTGAGTAAGTCTTAGGCAGACAAGGGAAGTGTGATGAACTCTTTACGTCTAAATTGAATCATCTAAGGCTCTGTTTGTTAGATGCATGAATAGGCTGTAAGATCAAGGTCCCGGTTAGTTTGGTGCCCAGAGACTTTATGGGGCCTGGGGCAAACTTCTGTTGGGGGCCCCAAGAAATTTGATTAATCAAATAATTTTTTTAAAATTTTTTGGGGGGCCCCTTTTTTTCAGGAGATTATTTTGAATTTTGAAGTACGGTACAAGTTTCAGAAATTTCTTTCGGAGGAAATCTAATAAATAATTTTTTAAAATTTTTTTTGGGCCCCTCTGGAAGTTGGGGGCCTGGGGCAAAGTGCCCCAGTTGCTCCCCCCCCCCTCTGGGCAGCCCTGCCCTTATGTGGAAGTCTGAGTTCCCAACAAACCATTTAGAGTGTACTTAAGGCATACCGATGGAATAAAAGCAAAAATGTATTTTTCTGAAAACATTCTGGAAGATTCTTCAGTTTTTCTTCTTTCCATGAAGGAAATTTTTTTCCGAAGAAAAGTCAATATCCGTTATTTCAAAATTTCATATGGAGCTACCTTTTAAATATAGAAGAAGCGGTGCTGATCGCGGGGATGACCAAAGAAAGCTGTTAATTCTGTAAGTTCTTTTTCAGGAAAGGGGGAATTTATATCAGACTTCTCGCATCCTTTTTCTGAAGAAGTTTCAGATTCTCACAAAGCCACATTTCCTAGTAATTGTAAAATTTAATTTGCAACTTTGCAACCTCCGATTCACAACTCAAATCGAAAGATTTTTTTTTTCTCAACATAAATGAATGATCAACAATTTCAAGCATTACCAGTATATCTTTATTATAATATGTCATGTAATCACCTGATCTACAATTCTTCCATTATTATAAACTAGAAGGTAACCCGTCAGATTGACGTCATAATACTAATAATGACGTCATAATGGAAAAAGTATATGAAAGTTAAAAAAATATCCCGAATTATCTAACAATATTGCATTTAATCCACACCTTGTAAAAGCAAACCCTTTCATTATTTTTTATTTATTTAGTTTTTCATGCGATTGGAGTAGTAGACTGCCATCCAGTTTTTTACTGCTCACTACGCGATATGAATACTTGAGCTACTTGATTCATTCACATTCAAGTTTGTTTTCTTTCAGAATTCATCGCAAAAGTAAACAGATTTTTAAAAACTGTTAAATATACAGCCAAAAGCATCCAATTTTTTTTGGTTCTGAATGTTTTATAGAAAAATAGGCTGAACAAACGTGATTTGATGGAGAAGATATTAGTTTTTAGGTAAGAAAAATTTCTGATCCCCAACTGAAATTGAAATTAAGCCTAACCGGCCGTTTGTTTACTGAGGGCTTCAGTTGAAAGATGAGTACAGCCCGGAAGTGTTATACAGAGACAACGGCTATTATATATATAATAACGAAAATCAGTAGGGCTTGTACTTCCCTCTGGAAATTTTAGAACCAATTACAGGAGTATCTCGACATCTGGCCATAGGTAAAAGACTCGTTTGAAGACAGTGGTTAGTGAGAATACTGTAGACCAGAGTTTCGCAAAGTGTGTTCCGCCAAAAAATTTAGGGATTCCATGGGGCAGTCTGACGGTCAAGCCATAATTCCTCTTATTTTTATAATCACTAATGTTTGTTTTTATGAAGAATTTTTTAATGATTTTTTTTGTTGTTGCCCCTAGGCTCGCTACGCTCGCTCCTCTGTTATGGCTAATAGCGAGATACATAGGGGTGATTCTCGGGCAATGTAACAGACATTTACTGTTGTCAGTCGCCCTTATGCGAAGGGGAATCACTGTTGAATCACTGTTTCAGCTTTAAAATTCAATTAAAAATCGAAATTTTAAGATAGAGTCTTGAAATGAGGTTTATATGAATGAGAAAGCTTTCATTTTCCAGATGATGTAAATATTTTCTTTGTAAGATAAAAACTCGAGGAGCATCGATATTACATCCACATATGTGACGACATTTCTCGAAAAAGTGGGTTTAATATTTTGATGAAAATATTAGTCTGTTTTAAATTGTTTTTAAGCAAATGAGGTCTTGTTTGAAGGAGAAATGTCTGTAGTCTTAGATTGTAAAAAGATTAAAATTCTACGATTAATTTTTTGCGAGTTATCGTAATCTGAACATGAAAAAGTCAATATTTTTCCACAAAACATAAAATAAAAAAAAAACTTAAAGACCGACGAAGATGAGACATGTCTTACTTTCTTCTCCGCATTTTTCTGCCTCTATTGGTATCGGTCTCGACCCCATACCCCCAGCGGTTTTGGAGGAGATAGTGTGACAAGCTTTTGACAGCGGCGGCGGCGGCAGTTACTTTTTTTAGAATAGAGAGATTCAATAAAATCTAAGTATTAAAACAATATTTCCAGACTTAGTTCATAACTTTAATGACGCTACTTGGCTAGCCGAAAGTTCAATACTTGCACCCACAAATGAAGCAGTTACCACCATCAATAAACAACTTTTAAAGAAATTGCCTACCAATCTTCATGTTTATAAATCTGTAGACACTGTATGTGATAGATATCAAGCAGTCAACTAACTACCCAACTGAGTTTTTAAACTCATTGGAGTTATCTGGAGTACCTTCACACATTCTGGAGCTGAAAATTGATGCACCTATAATGCTTCTAAGGAATCTTAATCCAATATCACATTATCAATACAATATCACATTAAATTTAGCTGAAAAGGGGGGGGGATCTATTGATCAAAATATGTAGAGGGTTTCGTGAACTTTGAAAAATGTTTTAAGGGTTATGCGGCCAAAAAAGTTCGGGAAACAATGCTATAGACCAGTGGTTCTCAACGTGGGGGGAGCCGTAAGCGATATTCAGGGGGTGGAGGTAGGTTTGAAGGTCCTCCAGAGGGGGCTGGAGCCGAGACATAAAAATATTGAGAATCACTGCTATAGAAAGATTTTTCAAGCTTCTTTTCTAGGTATGCCCCCTGGTTGGAGGTTCCCTTCACCAGGTCCTAATAGGCAATTGGGCTGAAAGGGGCGGCTCCTGTTTTGAATTAGCACAAGGGTCGGAGTCCGACTTGGCTAAATGACCGGTCCCGTGATTTTGAACCGAGTCAAGTGACGAGACCGCAACTCTTGACCCCGCACCTCCAGAGGTAAATTTGAGAACTTAGAGGACATTGCAGCCACGACAGATTTTACATGCCCCAGCCACCATTAATTAACACGGCGGTGGATTTGCAGCGACGAGCATTGAACGCCGCTCCTGCCAACTGGGCCACCGCGTCCTTGTGATGATGTCTGTGTACAGGGGGCTGTGGTGAAAGAGGGGGAAGAATAATTGGTGCTGCCAAGGTACTTTTGGGGGGCAAATAAACCGGAAATTGTCTTTTAAATCCAGTGTAATTAATAGGAGTGGTTATTATTTTCGGGTTAGCAGGAATAGATACTCGTCGGGCAACTGTCCCATGACTCACTCTCGTATAATGCACCGTCCTCTCGGAGAGTTGCACACGTTTGTCCAATATTACTTGACATTCCCCGAGATTCTCCATGATTTCGGAAGCTTTTATCTTCAGCTGTTGGGAGATAATTTTTCTGCCAATATTTGTAGTTCTGTAAACAATAAAAGATTATCGTTTCATTGGATTTCCAAATGATAGAAACACGATTAATCATTCCCTAAACCAGCAGTTCTCAACCTGGGGTGCGCGCCCCCCTAGGGGGGCGTAGAAGAATTTCAAGGGAGGCGTGAGCATAAAAAAAAGTAAAATAAAAAGTAAAACTAACTGTAATTTACTGTACTGAATTTTGCGGTCACAATGTAACCGTAACGCATTTTCGACATACGAACACGATAATTGTCGTAATTGTAAAAACACGATAATGTCGTACGTCTGGACGTTGAAAGTGACCTGAGGTGTGCTTTGTCACAGTTGCAACCTAATATTCAAAAACTTGTCAAAGACAAACAGTGCCAGCCCCCTCATTAATGTCGTGAAAGTGACTGGTATTACATGCTAACCTCACCTAGATCCTTGATTACCTCAAATATATTTGATCTGTATTTAATTCTTTGATTTCGTATGTTCTAATAATAACATGTTCCAAATTAAGATATGGGTAGTAATATCAAATTTTGTGTATGAGATTATGTATTCTATATTTTCATTTAATAACCAGCTTCAGTTTCAAATTCCGATTGTGCTACTTGTATTGACCACATATAGTGGTTGGGGGGGGGGAGGAGGCGTGACCTCACATCAGTGTTCAAAGGGAGGCACAGAGCCTGAAAGGTTGAGAATCCCTGCCCTAAACAATATTTTTGTACAATATATTATTACGTAAAATACTACAATATAATGATAATAATAATTAATGTAGTAATATATTGATATTTAGGATTTAACATGATGGCATAATATAATAATTATATTATGCAAATAAAATATATCTGTGTCTAAGTCCAAAATCGCAGTTTTGAGTAAAACGGGATTTTTTTTTAAAAAAAAAACGGCTTTTGTAAAGTCAGTTTTATTAAGTTTAATTTTTAATTTTTTTAAATTAAAGTTAATTTTTCCAATTTTATTTTAGTTGAGTAAAGATTGTTAAGTCCTTGATTGGGACATAACCCCCTTTAACACTAACATGTTTGTGATTTGTTTCACATATCCCAAATTTTCCCTGATGAATAAAAATATTTCGGAGAGGAATTGGACTTAGCTTTCTATACCCTGCAGTAGCCCTTGATTTTTAAAACATGCCCGGTTTGAAAACTCATTTTAGCCCATTTTGGACTTAACACCCTTTGCACAGCAAACATAATATTTGCTTGATACAAATTCTTGTACATATATTTTTGGGCTATTCAAGGAGGGACACTTGTTGGTGCAGTGGCGTAGCAAAGGGGGGGGGGGCAAGGGGGTCTATCATGCCCCGGGCACCACTCGCAGAGGGGCGCCAATGTAAGATCTATATATTATATTACTATATGTTTTTCAGGGGAGGGCCCCAATATAAGGTCTATATATTATATTACTATATGTTTTTCGGGGAGGGCGCCAATATAAGGTATATATATTATATTACTATATTTTTTTTTTTGGGGGGGGCGCCAATATCAGGTCTATATATTATATTACTATATGTTTTTCGGGGAGGGCACCAACATAAGGTCTATATATTATGTTACTATATGCTTTTCGGGGGGGGTGGTGGTGCCGATATAAGGCCTATATATTATGTTATTATATGTATATCGGGGGGCTCCAATATAGGGTCTATATATTATATTACTATACGTTTTTCGGGGGGGGGGGGGCGCAACAAAGGTATCGTGCCCCCGGGCGCCAGTTATGCTCGCTACGCCACTGTGTTGGTGCAAGGCTAGCGTACCCTCCTCAAAATTTTCTAGAATTTAAAGAAACTCTAATTTTCAACTTAAGCTAAAGACAATTTTTTATTGATATTTTACCGTAAACAATAAGATAATATCACTCCATTGCATTTCGAAATGACAGACCTGCATTATAATCCCAAAACAATATTTCTGCTTTAACATGCAAATTTTTTATGAATACCGGAACCGATTCGGCAAAGAAAAGAATGGTCATGAATCAATTAAAATATGTTTTACGACAACATATCGCTGGCATACTAATTCTGTAATGGACGTAAAACAGACTGCATTGTCTGACTTGTCAGCTGCGTCTTCGAACCCGTCTCGCATCGCTTCTCTTTGACTCACAGCGAAGAAAAAAAGGAAGACAAAAAGAGGAAAAAAACACTTCGAGACCGCTTACATAAGCAGAACTAACGACGGCGGTGCTCTTTTGTTAAAAATGCACAACTGGATGAAAAGACGTTGTTTCCTCATTGCGCGCATTTTCTGGCATTCATTTGTTTGTTGGGTGGCTACAGGCCTTTACAAAATTACTCACCAGCGTGATTTCTCTGCTTTAGGCTGTCGGCAACTGAAATTTGTTAGTTTTACTTTGTCGCATTGTTGTGTATTGTCAAGTATTGTTGTAGTTTTAATATATTGTAAATTTTTTTTTTTAAATTAAGGATCATTTGAGGGACAATGGAAGGCAGTATGGTGGTTGCTCGTTTGGAAAGCCATTCCCGGGGGAACGTAGGTCTAAATCGGGGATTCCCAACCTTTTTCCTACACCGACCCCTTTTAAAAGAATGATTTTCTTCATCGACCCCCCCCCCTCACATTTTTCTCTATAATATACAGCATACAACATAATCCGGTAAATATGAAGAGCA
>OU015497.1:7571128-7623628 GCA_907164885.2 Dolomedes plantarius | reverse complement strand
TGAATGTACTCCGTAGCGAAGCGCGGGTTTTCAGCTAGTTTTACATATAATGAAATTAGAATCGAGACAAATTATTGTTTACAATCGGCCAAGATCTACACAAATTTGTTTCCATTCTACAGCCCCCCCTGGGGCAATATAACATTCGTGATCTTTGCTAAGTTCACAGACGAAAACTACGAGAATTTTGTGGCTACTTATATATCTTCGAGACAAAAGTATATATATCTTCGAGACAAAAGTATTAAATATTTTTTTTCGAATTTTGCTATTTGAATGCAAATACCTCCCATTACGGACTGTTAATGGGCATCGCTGACAGCAGTACACATTATGAGCAACTAAATATGTATGATGGGTGGAGGCACATTGACAACTTAATCATAATGATACATAAACCTCAAACATTGATTGAATGAAGGTATTTTAATGAATTAGACATACAGAGCGGCATAGTAACAACTGGGAGTGAGCTACTGTGGTGGCTATTCTGGAAGAATAATTATTTTTAAAATATCATAATTAAGACATAATTATGCTACATAATTATGCTACATTAAGACATAATTCAGCTTCTATATCAGCCATAAATAACAAGGACAGTACGAGTTTATGATTCACTTACGTATGGTACCCTCATTGTAATTCTATGCTATTAAACGTAATAAAACAAAGTTCAAAAGGCTAAAACAAAAAAGTATTGCTTCAAGCTTTTTTGCATCAAGCTTTTATACATATATATATATATATATATATATATATATATATATATATATATATATATATATATAGTATATATATATATATATATGTATATATATATATATATATATATATAGTATATATATATGTATATATATATATATGTATATATATATATATATATATATATATATATATATGTATATATATATATATATATATATATATATATATATATATATATATATATATATATATATATATGTATATATATATATAAATAGGTATCTATATATATATATATATATATATATATAAATATGTATATATATATATATATATATATATATATATATATATATATATATATATATATATATGTATATATATATATATATATATATATAAATATGTATATATATATAAATATGTATATATATATATAAATATGTATATATATATATATATATATATATATATATATATATATATATATATATATATATATATATATAAATATGTATATATATATATATATATATATATATATATATATAAATATGTATATATATATATATATATATATATATATATATATATATATGTATATATATATATATATATATATATATATATATATATAAATATGTATATATATATATATATATATTATATATATATATATATATATATATATATATATGTATATATATATATACATATATATATATATATATATATATATATATATATATATATATATATATATAAAAGACACAGTTGAAAGTGAAAAACCAGTATATGCTCAGAACCACAAGAGCCAGGAACTAAAAACATGAAAAGATAAGTGAAAAATAGATTTTTGACAGCATCTTTTCATCAGCGGTGCCGATACTGTCTAAAAACCAATGGATAAGTATGATAAATAAGTATGATATGAGCAATAAACATACTCAGACACCGTACAATCCATATGAAATAGAAGAAGGAATAACCAGTTGCTTTATCATAGAACACCAAAACCCAGCGCCAGACAAAGTGGAAGTTAAGTTAAGGAGACCGCAAGAAGACTGACGTCACAAACATTGCAACCATGGAGCTAATGGAAACACAGAAGCAAACTTACTAAGGATACTGTGTTTTAGGACTATTTAACCTAAGTTAACTTAGACATTTATTATGACTTAGAGTTATTATTATTTATTATTTTAATTACACTAGTTTTTTTAAATTTTTTAATTTTACTTTTTAGAAGTTATTTACTATCATTATTCATTTAGTTTTGTATTACTAATTATTAGCAACAGAACATGCTATTCAATAAATCTAAAACAACCAATTATGTGCTTGGAAAGACTATCAGGGTAATTATTACGGTTTAGCACTACTAATAATTCTATAATATGCTTATGCCTATTTTCCTTAGAACAAAGCCTATATATATATATATATAAGTTTCCTTTACAAAATGAAATTAGGTCTGATTCAAAATTATTCCTTGTAAAGAGCAAACTTTTAAAAGTTCATCGTATATTTCAAATTGATATGTAATAGCTGTTACAAATATCAACACTTACATCTTTAATATCGACAATGCAAACTGGAAAATACGCACAGTCGGGTGGACTGTACTTAAATCCACCCCTTGGCGACGAATTTTTCCCATCAAGGTCTTCAAGGCACCTGATTACCGTTTGCCGCGAAACAGAAAAATTTTCAAATTCATCTTCAATTCGATTTTGGACATTTTCACCGCCCAATTTTTTACAAACTGTCCATCACTGTCCCCCCCCCCCCCCCCGCGCGCAATTTCGTAAGAAATTACTTAAGAAGGCTTGAGGGATGTCTGCCGAGAGCTTGTTAGTCTAATCAACATACTTGGCCGAACTTGCAGTTTCTTCGTTAAGTCGGCTACGATGAAGCACCAGCATATTTGTCATATTGAATTTTATACTTAATAATCAGGAAACGCCGTCCAAGACTGCATACTTTCAATTACGTCGAAACGCACTATTGGGTTTCCCTTGCTGATTAGGTACAATTAAGTAATTACTTTCCCAAGCATTGCTAAAAATTCTGTTCTCATTCTCGACTAATCGTTCTTAATTGGCTTTAGAACCTGTACTATATGTGTATTTACGGTAGATACATCCATACGATACATCCATAACTGAATTGAAATTTAAAGTAATAAAAAAAATCATGTAGTCTCTCCTAATGAAACTACCGCGGGTTATTAACGTAGGATTACTTATCGTTGCTTACCTCTTTTGTATGTATATATGTATGTAAATATGTATATATGTATCTATATATATGCACGTATGTGTATATCTATATATATAAAACAGTTCCGTAACTGACTCACTGACTGACATACAACGCACACACCAAACCGCTGGACCTAAAGGGCTGAAATTTTGCATGGCGATTCTTCTTATAGTGTAGGGGTGCACTAAGAGAGATTTTTCAAAAATTCTTCTTAGATTTTTTTAAAATTAAATTTTTAAGCTGTATCAGTAACTTTTTATAAGTTTGCATTTAAAATAATAATTTGAGGGTTATAAAATTTATATCACGAGAAAGATCATAAAAATTCATTGAAATATCTTTTTCGAATCTTTACCTCCATTTCCTGATTTTTGGTGAATTTTTAAAGATTAAATTTTAGAATTTAATTTATTAAATGCCGATCACGTGACTTCTTTTTCTGGTACTTTAAATTAATTTATCGTCGCGTGCATAACAACTAAATAGACAAAAAAAAAAATTTTTTTTTCTTGCTAATGCGGCAGACGATTGGACATTATTTTGTCTATAAAAATATCCCTTACAATTTTTTTTATAAATATATATATTTTTCCTACATCAATTGTATATATTGATCGTCGTATTTATTATAAATAAATATATATATTTATTTTTTTTTGGTATTAATTGCATACATTGACCGTTGTATTTAATTTGAATGTACTCCGTAGCGAAGTGCGGGTTTTCAGCTAGTATATATACGTATGTCAAAATTTTGACGCATTTTGGAACTTTTCTATTTAACTGTTTACTGCTTGTCCAAGCGATACAGACTGGATTTGGCGCGCTGCCAAAATTATAACTCGCGAGGTATGGACGGACGGTTTTAGCGTCTGAAATTTTGCTTTCCGGGGGACCGTTATGGAGGAACGTAATCCTACGTTAAAATGAAGAGAAAAACATGTAAATAGGAAAAACCTACTGACGTGCAGAGTTCAAAACTATGAGTTGGAAAGATTTGTGTTTAGAAAAATTACCACGATAGAAATTCTCCATGAGCATTGACTTGGAAGATCTGCAATTTTTAATAATGGGCCGCTCTTGATACTAGCTAATTTTTTTAAAAAAAAGGAAAGTAATAGGGTAATTATAGCATTGAAAGGACATGCAAGAATATCGTAATTCATGTTTGTTTGCAGTTTATGTATTGCGATGTTTTACTAGCTTAAGGCTGCTATGTACTAAAAAAAGAAATCGTATTTCCCTTTTCCTCTTCTTGCAGACTCTTGTGTTGGGAGGAGCCCAGTTGACAGTTCGAGAATTCCACCCCTCTTAGGATTGACATTTTGAGGGATTGTAATGGCTCTCTCTCTCTATGGGGGGGGTTTAGTACTGCCCCCAAATTTTTTATTTAAAAAATATTTTTGTCAACTATTTACAGGTACATAAATGCCGATAATCAAATAAAATTGGTATCGTCAGATAGCCTAAACTTTTCTGCAAAGCGCTACGGGATTCATTTTATAAATTTCGTCCACCGAAGGAAGTTATTAGCGTTTAAATCACGCTATACCAGATTTTTCCCCGAATAATTTAAATTTTAAAATATTAATTGCATTTAAAAAAAAAAACTAAAAATGAACACAAATGTAAAATTTCTTTCTCAATGACGGAGTACAATTTTTTTAAAAAAAATCTTTGAATCCAAGTCGGCAATCCGTGGACAAATTTTCTCCATAGGTTAACATTGAGGTGAACGAATCCAGTGGGGTTAGTACATAGCAGCCTTAAACATCCCAGTTTTACTTTTGCAGTTTGTTGTTCGCATCCAAAAAATAGTTCATCATTGTATTTCCTTTATTGTTAATATCTTGCATTTATTGTCTCAAAATAAAATAAAATGTCTTAAGTTTTAACGAATGTTCAACGCGGTAAATTTACCTGACCACTGAGAATCCGAACAAAGAAGTGAGTTTATTTCCTTAACGTAATACATCCAGCTTCAAATGCTAAGTTAGAAATCCTAAGGGCCTAAAATAAGTTCCGCCATTTCTCAAAAGAATGGATATCTGAAAACGTCTCACTAACAAAAGAGATGCCAATGGGATTTCTGAAAGGATCTCTTCTTGACAAATCTCTCGGGAACTTCGGAACGCGGGGAGGTATCGAACTATTGGCTATTTTGGTAACAACAGACATCACGGAATTACGATCCGTGTTCGGTAACATAGCATGGAGGGACATTAACGATCTCTCTCGCGAAACAGAATGAGAGGTTTCTTGCATCGAAATTTTTTGTTTTGTTCGAAAGGAGCTGAAGTAGGAAATATGGCAATAAATGAATTCGGAATTTAAATCTGACATACTACGGACGATGTAATAAATCAGAAGAAAATATTTCAGAAGAAAATATTTTAATGCGGACAAATAAAAAATAAATAAATAAAAATGAATGAAGCTGAAATTTGTTACGAAATTCTTTATTATATTTACATTATACTCTTTATATGAAAAAAATTGGTTACAGTTTTATATTAAAACTAGCTGTAAACCCGCACTTCCCTACGGAGTACATTAAAATTAAATACAACTGTCAATGTATACAATTAATGCCAAAAATATGAATAAATATACATATTTAAAATAAATACGACGATCAATGTATACAATTGATGTAAATATATATATATATATATATATATATATATATATATATATATATATATATATATATATATATATATATATATATATATATATTTATAAAAAAATCGTAAGGGATATTTTTTTTTTGGACAATATCCAATCGTCTGCTGCATTAGAAAGAAAAAAAATATTTTTTTGTCTATTTATTTGTTATGCACGTGACGATAAATTTATTTAAATTGCCAGAAAAAGAAATCACGTGATCGGCACTTAATAAATTAAATTCTAAAAATTAATCTTTCAAAATTCACCAAAAATCAGAAAATCGAGGTAGAGGTTCGAAAAACGTTTCATTTTAAAGGAATTTTTAGGATCTTTCTCGCGATATAAATTTTAGAACCCTCCAATTATTATTTTAAATGCAAATTTACAAAACAAGTTAAAATACAGCTTAAAAAATTAATTTTAAAAAAATCTAAGAAGAATTTTTCAAAAATCTCTCTTAGTGCACCCCTACACCATAAGAAGAATCGCCATGCAAAATTTCAGCCCTCCTGGTCTAGCGGTTTGGTCTGTGCGTTGTATGTCAGTCAGTGAGTCAGTTACGGAACTGTTTTATATATATAGGTCACATGCAAAGTTTCTTCTATATAAAAGTATTATTAAAGTCCCTCCGTGATATTTTCTCACCTTACTGAAACCTTTAGTAAATTGATATTTAAATAACTTATTTTTATAGAATTGTTGCTGTAAACAAAACAGAGATTTCTTACAAGCATGCGAATCATCGGAAATTGGGAAATATATTATTGCGATTACTTGATCAATGGATATAGGAATATACACTATGTGATTAACTGTATCTGCACGCTCTGGTATGAAGCGATTTCTTGCAAAAATCAATTCCCAACACCTCTCCTCAGCAGTAGACATTAGACTTTCTTCCATGTGTCATTCTACAACGTTTGCCTTCATTTGAGATTTTAAAAATCCCTTGCGGATTTTCATATTTTTATAAGCACGGTTTGGGAAGTACAATGCACGGATTCCTTAGATGTCAAAAAACAAACTTTTACTCAAATATTATATTTTAATGTAGGAATACGGTCCTCGATAACGGTCCTATGCGGAGAGAAAAAAAATTGTCCTGCGTCGCGAGTTATAATTTTGGCAGCGCGCCAAACCCAGTAGCAGTAAACAGTTAAAGCTGCTATGTACTAACCCCATAGGATTCGATCACCTCAATGTTAACATATGGAGATAATTTGTCCACGGATTGCCGACTTGGATTCAAACATTTTTTTTTTTTAATTGTACTCCATCATAGAGAAAGAAATTTTACATTTGTATACATTTTTCGATTTTTATAAAAAAAATGCAATTAATATTTTAAAATTTAAATTATTCGGGGGAAAAATCTGGTATAGTGTGTTTTCAACGCTCATAAATTCCTTCGGTGGACGAAATTTATAAAATGAATCCCGTAGCGCTTTGCAGAAAAGTTCAGGTTATCCGACAATACCAATTTTATTTGATTATTGGCATTTATGTACCTGTAAATAGTTGACAAAAATATATTTTAAATAAAAAATTTGGGTTCAGCGCTTAACTCCCCCCCCCCTATACAGAGAGAGCCATTACAATCCTTCAAAACGTCAATCCTAAGGGAGGTGGAATTCTCGAACTGTCAACTGGACTCCTCCCACCACAAGAGTCTGCAAGAAGAGGAAAAGGGA
The DNA here is from genome assembly GCA_907164885.2 of Dolomedes plantarius. NCBI lineage: Eukaryota > Metazoa > Arthropoda > Arachnida > Araneae > Dolomedidae > Dolomedes > Dolomedes plantarius. The sequence goes on along the minus strand of OU015497.1, from coordinate 7,616,294 downwards.
AATAGGATTTTTTTGTTAGTACATAGCAGCCTTAAACAGAAAAGTACCAAAATGTGTCAAAAAAAAAGAGGTAAGCAATGGTAAGTATTCCTACGTTAATAACCCGCGGTAGTTTCGTTAGAAGAGACTACCTGAAATACACTGAAGTGCCACTGAATTAGGGATACCTACCTAGTAACGAGTTGGGCCTCCTCTGGCCTTGATAACGGCTGCCACACGACGAGGCATAGATTCAACAAGTTTCTGGAAACGTTCCACGGGAATGGCTTGCCAAATATTGGCTAAAGCTGTCCATAATTCAGTAAGGTTCTTTGGTGCTGTGTGATGGCCTTTCACGCCTTGTTCCAAAACATCCCAAAGATGCTCAATAGGATTTAAGTCTGGGCTTCTAGGTGGCCAATTCATGACAGAGAAGTCAGAGTAATGCTCATCCAACCAGCCAGTAGCCAACCGGGACTTGTGAGAGGTACATTTGTCTTGCTGGAAAACTCCATTACCGTGCGGATAACAGAACAGCATAAACGGATGGAGGTGATCACCCAGCAACTCTACGTACCGAATTGCATTGAGGGAGGTTGGTACACGCACCAAAGATCCCAAACTGTGCCACGAAAAAACACCCGAGACCATGATTGAGCCACCATGCCCTTGTACAGTTCCATCCAGGCATGCAGGATCCATGGCTTCATGAGCCTGACGCCACATTCTCAGCCTTCCGTCGGCGATAAGTAGTCGGAATCGAGACTCATCACTCCATGCTACTCGTTTCCAGTCCTCTACACTCCAGTCTCTGTGCTCTCTTGCCCAGGCGAGACGTTCAGCCCGATGGCGAGTATAGAGCAATGGTACTGTCGTAGGTCGACGGCTACCGAAACCCATACGGTGAAGCGAGCGTTGCACAGTCCGTTTACTGACTGTACGACTGGCACCGTCATTAAACTGGGTGGTAATTTGAGCTAATGTTTGGCTTCGCTGGCTACGTACAATACGCCTGAGCCATCTCTCACCACGCACTGTCAAGGTTAATTGTCCATTGCAGTTTGCCCGATCGCTAGTTTTTTTTTTCCACCATCCATGTATTCTTGGTATACTCTTGACACTGTCGACCTTGAAAATCCTAGCTGTCTGACGATTTCGAAAATTGAATGGCCCATGCGTCGCGCACCTACGATTTGTCCGCGATCGAAGGCGTCTAAATCAGGCAGTTTACCCATACTGGCGATTCCAACAACTAACTCAGAACAACCACAGTACGCGCTATATATGCAGTTACCACAGCGCCCTCACTTGCGCATACATGATGCGTAGCGCTACACAATTTGCATAGGCTTTGCTATCCCTAATTCAGTGGCACTTCAGCGTATTTTTTGTGATAGGTTGCAGCTGAACATTAAAAAAAACTAAAAACCAAAGAGAAACGTCACTGAGATGAAATTCATCATGTTAAGTGTGATTATTCAGACACATTCTGCATGATGGAAGCGTATCATGATTGTATCACATTATGGAACAGAAGAACTGATAACTGCTGAAACATGGCTGTATATAAAATGTTTCATTACCTTGATTAAGGTCTGTATCAGAAAAAGAATTTTCAATATAAGACTCCTATTCAGGATCGAAACAATTCAACACCATATGGAACCAGTGGAACCCCGATTTTACGTGTTTCATGGGACCAACGGTAAAAAACGTACGAAACGGGAAAACGTAAAATCGGAGTTAAAACATTATCTAAGCATAGTATAGGCAATTTTCACGGACCAGCAGGAAATGACGTATGAAGCGGGATAACGTACGAAACCGACAACGGATAATCGGGTTCTACTGTAGTTTAAGTAAAATGAATGGAGCCGGAACTCCGTCACAACACTCGATAGCCCAGGAGAAAGAATATTAGTCTTGAAACGACGGGTTCAACTCCCGATTCTGGCAAAAAATTGCTATAACTCCTTTAGAGAGAGCGACATGTCATGACCATGAATTGAGCAGAGGTTTCTTAACCCTTTGATGGGCGCCGTTTGCACAGTGCAAACGCCTAAAACTAGTCTTTTTTTTTCACTTGCATTCAATGCATTCCAGTTAAATGAGCAGAAAAATGGTTAGTATTGCCATCTGTTATCAGTTTAAAGAAGTAAAAACATTTTGTAACCTTTAATTGGAAAAATTTTCAAGATCCTATTTATAAAAAATCGGGGAGAATTCTGCACCGTGCAAACGGAGGAGGTTGTTGCCCCTAAAAGGGATATATAAATATATATATATATATATATATATATATATATATATATATATATATATATATATATATATATACATATATATATATATATATACATATATACATATATATATATACATATATACACATATATATATATATATATACATATATATATATATATACATATATATATATATATACATATATACATATATATATATATATACATATATACACATATATATATATATATACATATATATATATATATACATATATATATATATACATATATATACATATATATATATATACATATATATACATATATATATATATATACATATATATACATATATATATATATATACATATATATATATATATATATATATATATATATATATATATATATATATATATATATATATATATATATATATATATATATATATATATATATACCTCGCGACCAACATTCTACCATTTATGATGAGTCGATAGGAGGAACCCTCATTTTTCAAATTTTCTTATAACATACAGCCCCCCCTTTTGTATTTTAGAATCCAAGATGTTCTTTGAACGCCTTTTTTTAATTTGTTTATTTATCTCCATTTATTTCCTTTACGTTTCCAGCGATGCGAATTTTTTTTTTAACCTTTAACATATATCACATCTTTTTTAACAGCCCAATATCTTTCTTTTTAGCAGTCGGATGCCTTTGTACGATAGTTGGCCTACAGAATTAATAATAGAAAAATGAGAAAATAAATAAATAATTTTTATTTGCTTACTTTATCTTTTCGATAATACCGAACCTATTTTACTGCATAGTTTTCTCTGATTATTAGTCCAATGCTTTATAACAGCCCATAATCATTCTTTTTAACGGTTGGGCGACCCCCCTATCAGTGGCTGCCATCCAAGAATAACAAAACTGAGCTCTGAGTACTTAATGAATTTCGAGGATGGTATTCTACAAGCTAAACTACAAAAATTATGCGCAAAGCACTTATTTTTCGAGTTCTATTCTTCACACGCTTTAACATTAAAATCTGCTTTAATAGTAATCAAAAAAATTTAATTACAAAATAATAGTTAAAAATTTGAAAAAAAAAATAAAGCATGGACGTACGAAATGAACAAACGGTTCTGCATACTGAATCAAAAATAATTCTTTGCATCGTTTAAATTTTATCAACATCCATTGAGAACTCGGTCACATTACTGAAACTTTTGCCGCAGAGCCAAATTGGACTTAATCCAACCCCTCATCCTTTCCAAAACTTGTAAGACTGAAAAAAAAAAGGAGAAATTCTTAAGAATTTTTTGCTATTCAAATACATGGTCGAGGTTTGCTTCTTATCTACTCTGAAATCACACAAGTCGCATTTTTTTTTTCACTTGAGACTAGTTTTTCATTCAGCTTCTTTTCTGGGTAGAATTTTTATAAGGTATAAAGGGAAACAAAAGAAAAATGCGACTTCCATGAAAAAAAAAAGATTTAGAAGCGAAAGTGGAATAAAACATTTTCCCGAATCTCACTGACTTTAAGTTTATGGTCATGAGAAATTCGCTTGCTTGGAGATTACACAGTGCTACGTGTCTCTGAAAGCGTCTCACAAAGCTCTAGTTGTCCCTAAACACACATTATTTTATCTTTATATAATGCCCTCATTTCCCAGGATTTCGTTACAAAGTGCTTCTCAAAAGGACTGAATTATGTGTTCAATGCATTTTAAGAGAAGGCGGGACATTTTATTCCTGGTCAAAAATTTGCCTTATCACTCAAATAGGACGTTTAGCTTTCTAAACAGGGTCTTATCAAAATATTGAAATTTTTGCTACTTTTTTTGGAACGAAGTTCTTTTACGCGGCTTACAGTAGAGTGAACTGGCAGGAATCGTCACGTAACGAAAAAGCGTTATGCCCCCTTCATTAGAGCTTTTCTCAAGGACTCTGTAGATGAATGGTTATCGCATCGGACTACGGAGTATCGGACTATCGCACTAAGGATCGAGAGGTCCCTGGTTCAAATCCCCGCACAAGCGCTGGTCTTTTCTATTCCCACTCATTCTTGGAATAGCGCAGTATATATATTATAATATATATAATATATGTATATATATATATATATATATGTATATATATGTATATATATATATATATATATATATATATATATATATATATATATATATGTGTGTGTATATGTGTATATATATATATAATATATGTATATATATATATATATATGTATATATATGTATATATATATATATATATATATATATATATATATATATATATATATATATATATATATATGTGTGTGTATATGTGTATATATATATATACATACAAATATATATAATCAATAGAAATTTACATATTAAATCACGTTTATAGTTGAAAAAATAACGCAAGGAACTTCGTTCCTGACGGGGGTCCCCCGACCGCATAATTTTTTTTTTGTTTTTTAGGATTACGGTTATTTTTCAAAGAACGCCAAATCTTGTGCTCGCCAAAGTCGCCAAACTTGTTCTATCCGGACTTACTTTGCGAATCATAACTACCCAAAATTAGGCCTTCAGAAAGTAATGGCATTCCTGCAGTAAGAAAAGTGCAGTCCTGTTGACATCCCACTCGGCAGAACGTCTGATTATTGGTAAATTATCATTAATTCGAATCAGCCAAATTATAATTACTCAAATTCAGCCATTCAGTGAAATGACATTCCTGAAGTAAACAAAACGCAAGGTCTGTAATAATAAAAGGATCGATCACTTCCTGATCTCGATAAATTATTGTCCTCGGAAGTTCGGAATCGATGTGAAAATCAATGTTTTTAAAGTTTCTCACTTCGCAGATAATTGATAAGAGCTTGAGATATATCCAATTTTTTTAATCTCTATTACTTTTGTGCAATCGTATTTTAAAGCTAGTACAGGGTGTCCATAATTAAAGTTCCCTACTTCAAAGTTGTGCACAGTCGAGACTATTGTTCAGAAATTTATGAAATTTTGTGTAGGATATATTGAAGGGATGGGAATTTGTTTGAGCGAATAAAAAAGTAGTTCAAAATTTCACCACCAGAGGGCGATTTTTTGATGAATTAGACATTTAGCCAACATTTACTATAGTTAAAAAAATTATTACAAGAAATGTTCAACATGACGGCCATCATTTTCAGCTACCATTTGAAATCGTAAGACAGCATGGTCTACAGTTGACCGCAGTGTGTCCGGGAAAATGCCGAGAACATGTCGTGAAATGCTGTCGTTCAGATCAGGTATAGTTCTTGGTTTATAAAGACTGACTAGGTGTTTCACATGCCCCCCAAGCCAAAAGTCGCATGGGTTGAGGTTTGGGGAACTCTATTTGGTAATCGTAACGGTGAAATTCTGATTAGCAATAGCAAACACGCTGAAAACAAAATCTCCACGAAAGTTTCTAGGTTTTGTAACAGCTTCTGCTCTACGTCGACAAAAATTAATTTGCATATTTGTTTCTTCTCCGTTCCTTCAAATCTTTTGTCCGAAAATTAGTTATCGAACAAGTTTCCGATCGACTTTGCAATCACTTTTAAAGATTGCAAAATTTAACGAGTATGAGTTATTGTGTTAGGGTGACCTATGGATAAAAAGATGGTGAAATCTTAAGTAAAGAACCTGTCGTAAATGTGTAATTCATAAGAAAAAAACGCCCTCTGGTGGTGAAATTTTGAACTATTTTTTTTTTATTCGCTCAAACAAATTCCCATCCCTTCAATATATCCTACACAAAATTTCATAACTTTCTGAACAATAGTTTCGACTGCAGACAGTAGCGAAGTTTAATCATGGACACCTTGTAAATGACAATTTTTTTATTTGAAATTTTAACGTGGTATTGTTCTGACGTGGATATGCACAGATTCATATTCATTTAGGTCCTTCGTCAGTTTGTTAGTTTATGAACTAACTCCCATGAATGCGATAACAATCACTATCGCCGGTCTCAGGGGTGATGTTCATAGACACACTTCCCTCGATTAACACTTGAGTATCATTTTACCACCACAGAAATGTCACGGTCTCCTGAGGGTCGATATACACTAAAAAATCTAATTACACTTTAACAAAAACATATCGATCTAAGAAAAACAGTCTGGATTCCAGACTATTTCTTTGACAAACCAACTTACACCAATAAGAGAGACCTCCAAACCACTCAACTGATAATGGCCTTGGGTAATTATTTTTTCCTACACATACAGCTAAATCGACAATCCAATAACATTAAATATTGAATCCCAGAAAAACTTTATTTCCGTGAGCTGAAAGTTTTCACATCTGTGCACTGTCGGTTAAAGTTATAACCATGCATTTCAATACATTTTAAAGTTTATAATTACACTAGCTGAAAACCCCCACTTCGCTACGGAGTGCATTCAAATTAAATACAACGGTCAAAAAATAAATAAATATAAATATATATATATATATATATATATATATATATATATATATATATATATATATATATATATATATATATATATATAATAAATACAACGATCAATGTATGTAATCGATGTAAAAAAAAATATAGATATATATTTATAAAAAAATCATAAGGATATTATTATAGACAAAATAATGTAGAAGAAAATATTCAAATTAAATCTAATAGAACATACTAAAAAATATAGTACAGTTAATATAGTAGAGTTTGAGGAACGTAAATTTTACTGTATTTTAATATATTTTTGGATAATGTCCAATCGTCAGCCGCATTAGCAAGAAAAAAAAATTTTTTTTTGTCTATTTCGTTATGCACGTGACGATAAATTAATTTAAAGTACCAGAAAGAGAAATCACGTGATCAGCATTTAATAAATGAAATTCTAAAATGTAATCTTTAAAAATTCACCAAAAATCAGAAAATGGAGATAAAGATTCGAAAAAGATTTCATTTTAAAGGAATTTGTATGATATTTCTCGCGATATAAATTTCATAACCCTCAAATTATTATTTTAAATGCAGACTTAAAAAAAGTTACTAAAACAGCTTAAAAATTTAATTTTAAAAAATCTAAGAAGAATTTTTCAAAAATCTCTGTTAGTGCACCCCTACACTATAAGAAGAATCGCCGTGCAAAATTTCAGCCCTTTAGGTATAGCGGTTTGGTCAGTGCATTGTATGTCAGTGAGTCAGTCAGTTACGGAACTGTTTTATATATATATATATGGTATATATATGGGAGGTAAACGGTTGTTAGAACTTTCGGCAGGTTACTTGCAAATTTTTATGGAGTTTTCTCTACTATATCAGTGTCAGTTTTAATTTGCATGTCGAACTAAAAATGATAAGTACATATTTTATATTTTGATATAACAAAAGGGATAACTATATAATCAGTTGCGTAGCGAGCATAACTGGCGCCCGGGGCACGATACCTTAGTGGCGCCTCCCCCCTGAAAAACATATAGTAATATGATATATAGACCCTATATTGGCGCCCTCGATAAACATATAATAACATAATATATAGACCTTATATTGGCACTCCCCCCCAAAAAAGCATATAGTAACATAATATATAGACCTTATGTTGGTGCCCTCCCCTAAAAACATATAGTAATATAATATATAGACCTTATATTGGCGCCCACCCCCACAAAATAATATTGTAATATAATATATATACCTTATATTGTCGCCCTCCCCGAAAAACATATAGTAATATAATATATAGACCTTATATTGTCGCCCTTCCCGAAAAACATATAGTAATATAATATATAGACCTTATATTGTCGCCCTCCCCGAAAAACATATAGTAATATAATATATAGACCTTATATTGTCGCCCTCCCCGAAAAACATATAGTAATATAATATATAGACCTTATATTGTCGCCCTCCCCGAAAAACATATAGTAATATAATATATAGACCTTATATTGGCATCCACCTCGAAAACATATAGTAATATAATATATGGATCTTACATTGGCGCCCCTCTACGAGTGGCGCCCGGGGTATGATAGACCCCCTTGCCCCCCCCCCTTTGCTACGCCACTGTATATAATTATATTTTAACTGTGAAAAATGTTGCTTATATCAAGCGTTGCAATAATGTGCACCGACGGGACGCTTTTAAAGAGATTACAAAACAAGTTGAAGGTACCCTCTTTCTTAGAGGGAAGTAATGTTACTTAAACGTTTGAATTTATAGGTTACAATATTTCGCAATTGTAACCTGATCAGAGCCTACTCGAAACATTTCCATTTATGTCGGATGACACGGATTTGAGAATCCCACGTGTGGTGATAAGTTGTTCATTTGATAACCGTTAGGGTGTTTCCCGTTGCAATTTTTTTTTGTGCTCTACTTTTTAAAATTGTTTATTCTGATCAATGCTTCAAAATGCATAACATATTATAAATAGTATAAAATAAGAAACTATAAAATCGTGCAGCAAGCCCTTTTCAAACGATATTTGGTTTTGCTTATGACTATCATGTATATATATAAAACAGTTCCGTAACTGACTCATTCATTCACTGACTGACTGACATACAACGCACAGACCAAACCGCTGGACCTAAAGGGCTGACATTTTGCATGGCGATTCTTCTAATAGTGTAGGGGTGCACTAAGAAAGATTTTTCAAAAATTCTTCTTAGATTTTTTTAAATTCAATTTTTAAGCTGTTTTTTAAACTTTTTTTACGTTTGCATTTAAAATAATACATTGAGGGTTATAAAATGTATATCACGAGAAAGATCATAAAACTTCCTTCAAAATGAAATTTTTTTCGAATTTTTACCTCCATTTCCTGATTTTTGGTGAATTTTTAAAGATTCCTTTTTAGAATTTAATTTATTAAATGCCGATCACGTGATTTCTTTTTCTGGTACTTTCAATAAATATATCGTCACGTGCGTAACAACTAAGTAGACAAAAAAATATTTTTTTCTTGCTAATGCGGCAGACGATTGGACATTATTTTGTCTATAAAAATATCCCTTACGATTTTTTTATAAATAAATATATTTTTTTCTACATCAATTGCATATATTGATCGTCGTATTTATCATAAATATAGATATATATATAAATTTAATTGTTTTGCATTAATTGCATACATTGACCGTTGTATTTAATTTGAATGTACTCCGTAGCGAAGTGCGGGTTTTCAGCTAGTAATTGTATAAAATTAGAAAACCGCGCTGGAATTATAAAATAATCGCAAATAGTCACCGAGCGATGAAGCATTTATTTTGAAACCTTTAGTATACACATAACAGAATCAAACCGCTTCTTAACAACAATAAAATAAAAACTGCTTTTGTGTGAGAAGTAACAAATGTGTTTTCCAGTTTTTTTATTTTCAATATGTTTCATGTAAGTAAAAATTTTAGTATGTACTATGTTACAAAGCAAAAGAAATATTCCTAAATAGCCCGTATATAAACTATGCATGTCATGGCACAAATTATGGTAAATAAGACATATGACACTGAGATCTTGTTAAGACAATGAACATCACAGGGAATAATGGGAATTACAGGTATATTTCGATTATATCTATTTTTTAGATTATCAATACATGACAAAAGACGAAGCTTGGGTGAAAAAAAGTTCAACTTTTTGAAAAGAACGCCAATATGAATCGTGAACAGAAACATATAGGCTTTTCTGTAATTTTTTTTTATCAAATAGAGTAATTTAACCCTTCATCGGGCGCACCCTTGTACAAAGTGCAACATTTTCGTAATTTTCAATGGTTTGTTTTTACATGTAAAGTTTGAATGTTCTAAGCATTTTCTATTTATACAGAGGCTGTTCGCACATTTTTTAGACGATTTTGGTAAGCGGTAATAAAAAATCGTTTGCTGCAAAAGAAATAATTGCAATTGTACTATGTTTTTAAAAGTCAAAATTATCGTCTGCGGCTATATATATATATATATATATATATATATATATATATATATATATATATATATATATATATATATATAATATATATATATATATATATATATATATATATATATATATATATATATATATATATATATATATATATATGTATGATGTATGTATGTATATACAGTCGAACCTCCATATATCGAAGTAGCAAAATGCCGGAAAAAAATTCGATATATAGAAATTTCGATACATAGAATTGATCTTAGTTTTATCATAATTCTCCTAAACCATTAAAATTAAGGCTAATTTTCGTATACGAAACTCCAATTCTAATTTATATGCGAATCACATTAAATGAAAGTCAGTAACTAAAAACTGAATTAATATGAAAGATTTATTGAGTACTACACCTTTTCTAATGCAGGTCTGATTTTCTGACCTTCGTATTCCTTTCCATTCATTGTTAGTATTGATTTAACCGTAGTAAACCAGCGATTATAGTGGATTACAATACGAGAAAAGCAGGAGTTGATGTAGTCGATCAAATGTGCAGCTATTACACGGTATCTCGCATATCACGAAGATGGACAATCTCATTGTTTTTTAGATTTATGGACATAATAGGAATCCATTCGCGAGTTGTCCTTAGCTCCAATAAAGCGGACAGTTTTGAAATAAGGCGATTGTATGTTCTAAGCAGTTTATATTTATAGCTACACCCTTTCTAATGCAGGTCTGATTTTCTGACACTTGTATTCCTTTCCATTCATTGTTGGTCGTGATTTAACCGTGGTAAACCAGCGATTATACTGGATTGCAATACGACAAAATTATGAGTTGATGTAGTAGATCAAATATGCAGCTATTACACGGTATTCCGCATATCACGAAGATGGACAATCTCATTGTTTTTTAGGTTTTTGGACATAATAGGAATTGATTCGCAAGTCCTTAGATGCATTAAACCAGGCAGTTTTGAAATAAGACGATTGTATCTGCATTCTTTGGCCTTTAATTATAAATATAACTCAATATTAGCAACATTTTGTATCTTTTTATAAAATGCAGAATTATTATTTCAAATTTGAAAAGAAAAAAGTTTATTACAAAAGGAATAATCGAGGTTGAAAGAGACATTACACTTTGTGCTACGCGCGCCTTCTGGTGTTCTAAAAATCGGCGCGCCCGCTGAAGGGTTAAACTGCAGTCAGATTTTGACTCGTATATTTTACAGAAAGGAAAATGTCGTATAGCTTCTCCAAAAGATATCTTTCTAAGTGCAATGTCAGATAATTCCCGATTCATGCAAGAAATGGATTTCAGCGTGCCAATTGCTGAAGCTGATAAAAACTTTGCAGAAAGTTTCACAAAAGACCTTAATTAATTTTTTTAATGTTGTAAAGACCAAGTTGATAGACCAAGAGAAAAACATCTTTCTACGCTCTAAATTAATATTTTACAGATAAGCGTTGAATTTTTCGAAACGAAATAGTCTAGTGTAATGAGTATCATTACACTAGACTATTATTTATCTTTGAAATAAGGCGATTATATCTGCATTCTTTTGCTTTTAATTATAAAAATATCATAATATTATAAACATTTTATATCTTGTCATAAAACGCAGAATTATTGTTTTCAAATTGAAAAAAAAAGGTTTATCACAAAATGAATAATCAAGGTTGAAAGAGACGAAAATCGACGCTCCAGCTGAAGGGTTAAACATTCCCCTCTAAAATTGCTTAAAAATTCCGTTAATGTGCAGTGTCAGTCGACTGCTGACCTTCCATACCAATGTTAAGAGGCGGGGAATTTTTCTCTGGGCAATTTACTAATCACAAATTAGCAAAACCATTTTTTAAATGCTTTATTTACATATGAAGCTTTATGTTAAAATAAAGAGCACGTAGTTATCAACATTTTAAATTTTCCCGTACCTAATTATTTACAGGGAATTATATTACGGATGCCTGTAATTACAAAATTAAAATTACTTCCGGAAACGCCAAATTAAATATATTTTTTTAAAGACTCGCATTAAGGTAAACGCACCAGTAATGGGCCGGTTAAGAGAAAAATTGAAGTAAATCTGAATTTTCACAGCTATAGATAAAGCAAACTGGTTCAAATTTTTACCTGCCATGTTAATAACCGTATTCCATCTGTAGTAGCAATTGAAGCGCACTGGCTGCATTCATAAAAATGTATATATATATACATAAATAATAACAGACCTGATGCACCTATAATGGGCCATTATTTTATCCGATGTACCCATAATGGGCCATCAATATCGCCCATCACAACATCAATGGGTCATCTATTTAATCTGTTATGGAACAAAAATCAATTCTACAATATCATAAAATTGGAAATAAAAGGAACTAAAAACATGATGTGTAATTTTAAACCGGTTTATTCATTTTATAACTACAGTACAACTACACTAAATATATAAAAACTTAAATATACCTGAAATATAAATTTATTAACTTAAAGATCTAAAATTAAATTTACTTAAAAATTGTGGTTAATGCTGCCGGTGATGTACCGCTTTACTTGTCACAGTTGGTATGTTGTTGCAAATATTGACATTTCCGAAAAAATAATTTGTACCGGTACACGGGCTGGCCCAATACGGGGACAGTGTAACAATTCGTGATCCCATAATGGGCCACGCTATTTTGACAATGGAATCTAAGTTTTTTGTCATTTAATCACTGTGCAATTTGAATTATACATACTATTGTAATGAATAATAGTTTAAGTCAATAAACAGGCATTATAGTACCTAAATAAAAATTTTTGAAAAATTCACTTACCTTTATAGATTTCTTAAGCAGACGTTAAAACAAACACAAATTTTCTTCTCTCTAGCGGAATACACCTTACACTTCGCACAAAGTAAAGGAATGAAGTGAATTCCAATGCTAAGGGATCCTCGCAGGTAGTAGCCAATGACCCCCACCCCTTCCACTGCCTAAGGTAACAATAGACCCTTAATTTCCCGACATTTCTAAAGGGTGGCCCTTTATAGGTGCATTTACCTTACATTGAAAGATTCATTTTTAAATGCAGGCAAACAGAATGCAACCATATGCATTTACTAACCTGTGTTTAGAAAACTACCGTAAGGATAATATCCCGTAGTATTAAAAATGTCATTTTTTGACTATTTTGGTCAATTTTTTTAAAGCAAGAATCGTGTAATTCAATCTTTTCTCTTTTCAAAACCGTCTTGATTTTCATTCTACATCAATTAGAAGCAGAGTTATAGCTGTTTAAAAAACCTCTTCTGCTACAAAATTGAAGTGACAAACAACTTTAAATGCGTTTTTCTCAGAATTATGATTTTTAGCTCAAATCTCTACAGTTATCATGAAATCTCACATAATAATATATATAATTTGATAAAATTGCCAGGAAATGTTTTAGATGCCATTGTTAATGAAATGACGCACAATAATTGGTGTATAATAAATAGTTTTTTTATTTGGGGTAGATTTTATAAGGAAAGGAATGACTAATCGGGGAAAACTTTCATATTGGAACATAAAATTGCGCGTATTATTTTTGCATTATAAAATTTCTCTTAGATTGTAGGTCATTTTGAAGATACCTGTCATATGTATCATGTGTGTGAAGGAAATTAAAATAGTAGCATTAGGATTTTGTGCAGAGTGATAGGCATTTTAGCTAAAAATTACTTCAAATCGACCAATTTATAAAAAAGTATGCTATTTACAGGTAAGTTTTTGTAATTTATAAGTGCCATAAAAGATCAAAAAATCCTTTAAAAAGTTATTTAAAAAAATTGATTCCGAACGTAGGCAGTCACCAAATTGCTAGAGAAATAAGTTTCGGACCTGAAAGAACATAGGCTCACTAAAATTGAAAAAACACCCAAGCTCGTTTTTCGAAAACCCAGCTCGAACTCATTTTTAATAAGGCTCATTTTGGGGTTACCATATTTTCCTTGTTCATAATTTTTTTCTGTCATTTTCTTTCCTGTTTATGTCAATGCATTGAACAGCACGGAAAATCGGGAGTTCAACGTATTCCACTTTCCAGAGGAGTTACGACAAATTTTGTCCTCCATCACGCATCTTGAGAAGCACATTTCCTCACAAATACTGACATACTCAGATATGCCCCATACATTGTGAATAGTTAGTGGCCGAGCGGGTAACGGGTAGACCATAATAATTATAAAAAATTCCATTTCAGGTTCGTGCAAATACGTTTTTTATGTACCTCATTACCAATCATTGTTTTAAAGTGATTTTTTTAGAAACTAAAACTAATTTTCTAAAAAAGATTTTTCATAGATTTTTATAAACAGTCATTACCAGGAATTTGGAAAAAAAAAATAATCACTTTTTAAGGAGACAAGGGTCCTTCAATCTCGTTTTCAATATTTTACTCATATTATATTATTTTTTCAATATAATTTTTTAATATTATTTTTTCAATATAATTTTTCAATATTATTTTTTCAATATAATTTTTCAATATTATTTTTTCAATATTTTACTCTATATTAAAAAATGGGAAGAATTAATAATATTTTTTACTACAGTGAAGACACCTAGAATTCCCAAATAAGTATTATGTAGAAGAATAAGACAAATTTTTTCAAAAAATTCTTGAAAATTGATGGAATTTTTTAAAATGTTCCACGCGCATTCATTTTTGTCTGATTTCTTCTAAATTTTTCGGGATTGTTAATGGAAGTGTTTGTTACAAAACTGTTCACCATTCTTTGAAACCACAAATATTTTTCGAACTTATAGACTATGAAATAAAGTAAAAACATGCAAAAACATAAAAAATTAACAGGCAGATTAAAAAACAAAGTTATTTATGGCTTCAGATTAACACATAAAAAAAAGTGCAATGCATAATTATGATTATATATATGTACTAGCTGAAAACCCGCGCTTCGCTACGGAGTACATTCAAATTAAATACAACGGTCAGTGTATGCAATTGATGCCAATATATATATATATATATATATATATATATATATATATATATATATATATTTATAGTAAATATGACGATCAATGTATACAATTGATGTAGAAAAAAATATATCTTTATAAATAAATCGTAAGGGATATTTTTAAAGACAAAATAATGTCCAATCGTCTGCCGCATTAGCAACAAATTTTTTTCTTTTTGTCTATTTAGTTCTTACGCACGTGACGATAATTTTATTTAAAGTACCAGAAAAAGAAATCACGTGATCGGCATTTAATAATTTAAATTCTAAAAATGAATCTTTAAAAATTCACCAAAAATCAGAAAATGGAGGTAAAGATTCGAAAAAGATGTCATTTTAAAGGAATTTTTATGATCTTTCTCGTGATATAAATCTTATAACCCTCAATGTATTATTTTAAATGCAAACGTAAAAAAAGTTTAAAAATTTAATTTAAAAAAGTCTAAGAAGAATTTTTGAAAAATCTTTCTTAGTGCACCCCTACACTATTAGAAGAATCGCCATGCAAAATTTTTGCCCTTTAGGTCCAGCGGTTTGGTCTGTGCGTTGCATGTCAGTCAGTCAGTCAGTCAGTGAATGAATGAGTCAGTTACGGAACTGTTTTATATATATAGATATATGGTAAACTTATATAAAAAATCTACGGTTTTTAAATGATATGGAATATGCATGGAACATTTTTGATAAATTTTTTGAAAAACAGGCAATATTCTGCCAAAAACCTTTATCTTGAATTCTAAGGGTCCTCGATGTAGTGAAACAGAATATTAGTTATTCTCATTTATATCTATAAAACATTTCCGTGACTGACTGACAGATAACGCACAGACCAAACCGCTGAACCTAAAGGGCTGACATTTTGCATGGCGATTCTTCTTATAGTGTAGGGGTGCACTAAGAGATTTTTGAAAAATTCTTCTTAGATTTTTTTAAATTAAATTTTTAATCTGTTTTATAACATTTTTTAAAGTTTTCATTTAAAATAATAATCTGAGGTTTATGAAATTTATATCACGAGAAGGATCATAAAAATTCCTTTAAAATGAAATGTTTTTCGATGATTTCTTTCTCCTTTCGATGAATCTTCACCTCCCTGTTCTGATTTATGGTGAATTTTTAAAGCTTCCTTTTTAGAAATTAATTTATTAAATGCTGATCACGTGGTTTCTTTTCTTTTTTGTGATACTTTAAATTAATTTTGCGTCACGTGCATAACAACGAAATAAATTGACAAAAAAATATTAAAATATTGTAAAAGATAAAATTTAGCCACTAGACTCATTGAGATGAAAGTTTTTAAAGAAGTTAAATCAAATGAGTATGTTTTATAGATATTAACCATACAAATTGATTGCATACATTGACCGTTGTATTGATTATATATGTATTTGGCATTAATTGCATACATTGACCGTTGTATTTAATTTGAATGTACTCAGTAGCGAAGCACGGGTATTCAGCTAGTTCTGTATACAGAGATAAAAAAAAAAAAAATTCGACGTTGATGGTCCCCTGTTCCTTTAAGAAGTAATACTACAGATTTAAAAAGAAAAAAGAAACCTTGTAAATTTAAGTAATCTATGAAACCTGTAGTTTGTGGATTAATGAAAACAATTCCTTTTTTGAATGCAAATGTTTTAATTTTATAATAATTTATATTAACTATTGTGTATTAGAAAGGGCACTAAATATACAAACTAGGGGTGCACCAGAATATTTCTCTTGTTCTGTGGTAATCTAACTTTCAATGATTTTCGGAATTACTTCTGCTAAGTATCTCTTGGGAGATTTAAATAGGTATAACTCATTAATTTCGTCGAAGCAATTGGTATTCTCACATTAAACTGAACTTTATTGTACGGATCTAAATTAACTACTTGAAACACTTAAGTCATACAATTAAATAGTTCAGGGATTTTATGTTGAAAGGCTATTCAAATCTATCCGTATCAAGGAGTGCTTCAGCTTATCTTCGGCATCTTTGGGACGAAGGTAGCAGTGCCATCTATCGAACCTTGCGGAAAGTAATACATAATTTGATTGGTCAAGTAAGCGAAAATTATCGTGGCGCATCCAATAAAATGTTTTTACTTCACACACTTTTATCCGTGTAAATTTAAATATTATACACTGCAGTCAGTGTTGACTATAGAACATTGTTCATAATGATAATAGCAATGACATCAATGATAAATATTCATAAAAAAATTAATATACCCTGATAATATGACAAAATTTTACAAAAAAATCACCCACAAACTTTACATAAAGCAACGTAATTCATTATTTTTAATGGTGCAGTTAAATTTATATTTTAAAATAATATAGTAGTTCAATGTCATCAATACGAAAAAAAAAAATAACTCTATGCCATTCTATCTTAAAATCGTCCGAAACTTTTTTGTTTCACACAAAAAACAACTTTTTCTTTCAAGATTTTTTCTTTTAAATAAACAAATTATTCCCTAATTTCAAAAGTTATGTTGTACAAATACAAAAATCTCTTCTCAAAAAATTTCGAGAGTTCCGGGAGATAATTAAAATTTTTGAAGAGAGATAAAAATTAGAATTAGGAAAATGTAAAAGTATATAAATCGTTAAGTTTCTATGAGTTTTTTCCGCCTTTTTTTTTACGGATACTCTAAATTTTCACTAGAGTTTCAATAAAATATTTATGACGCATATTATAAAGAATTCTTTCCGAAATATTCACAACTTTTTGAGAATCGCGGAGAAGATGATTACAAAAAAACAAAGAATGTTTTGAATTGACATGAAAGCAATTATCCGTTATCCCAAATATATTACAAATCAAAATTGACATCGATTGTTTTTTTCTGCTCTGAACAAAGAGCAAAACGATGACAAACTATGGGCAGAGTATTTCAAAAAGTATGAAAAATGGGTCGAGCTGATGAAAATTGTATCTTTCATTTTGTCCATTCCCTGCGAGTAATGCTTACCCAGAGAGAGTGTTTAGTCACATGAACAGTGTGTGGACGAAGGCCGGGAATAACACGAATATCGACTTAGTGAAGGCGGAATTGCAGATACGACTTAATAGTGAATCGTATGCAGAATTTGCGAACTTTTTAAATACGGACTCACTTGCGAAAGAATTGGTGATTGCAGCAAAAAGTGAGAGAAAATATTATTGGAAAAACTCATAAAAATATAACGTTAAATTTGTTGTCATAAGATTTAATATTTTTATTATTATTATTATGTAATATATATATATATATATATATATATATATATATATACAGTGGAATCTCGATCTATCGTTTTTCAAGGGACCGATTGAAATGAACGATGAATGCGGGAAAACGATAGATGCGGAAACGATCGATAGAGATTCCACTGTATATATATATACAGTGGAATCTCGATCTATCGTTTTTCAAGGGACCGATTGAAATGAACGATAAATGCGGGAAAACGATAGATGCGGAAACGATCGCTAGAGATTCCACTGTATATATATATATATATATATATATATATATATATATATATATATATATATATATATATATATATATATATAATTAAGTTTCTATAATAGTTAAAATAAAAAATATAAAAAATAAATTAAAAAAAAACTGTATTATAATTTTTTCATACATAAAAAGTTTCCTCTTAAAACCAGGTAATGGCTGGCTGATAATGATGATGTTCAGTTTTGAGCTATTTGTCCCTGAATCGTCACAAAAAAAGTTGGCAACCCTAGTTATAGGAGGGTTACCTATACTTAAAAATTTTAATTGAAAGTTACTCGTTCCTTGCTCCCAAATGCGAATAAATTTCTTGCAGGGTAGAAATTTACATACAATTCCTTCTTCTTCTTATTCCATGTCATTAGACAAATCCATGCATATCTCGTAGGTGAATCAGTATCAACACCTCCAAAGTTTTCTCAAACAGAGTGGAATAGCTGACTCCCAAACACGACAAAATAGGGTCAGGAGTAACCCCGAAATGGTTATGATGGCAAAGATTTCCTGATTATTACTAAATATCACGTTCTTATTTTGCGGCCAGCCCGTCATCTGGATAACACAGAAAAGTTACCTCTTCAAAGTTCTGAGTCATATGACTCAGAACTTTCGACTGTTAAACGGTCATACGACTGTTAAACCGTCAAAAAAATCAATTTTTTGAAAAAAATATATATGAAAGATTAACTTTTTTTTAGTATTAAATATTTTAATAATATGTATAATAATAATATGCAATTATATATTTTTTTAATTATAAATATTTTAATAATATATATAATGTAACTATTACAATATTTTTTGAGTATTTTGAGCTTTTTTTTGACGATCCGCTTGAAAAAATTCCCATAATTACGGAAGTTATGAATAAAAACGTGTCAGATGTTTAATGTAAACAGATTCAAAGTAGTGATGCGACATCGATAACAAAACATCGATGTTTTGAAACATCGATATTCCATATTAAAACATCGATGCTAATAAAACATCGCCCTAAAACCATCGATGTTTTTAAACATCGATGTTTTAGAACATCCATTTTTTAAAACTGGTTTAGTAATCTTTAACATTAATGTTACTTCCGTTAGTCGTGGGGGGAGGGGGTGATTTAATTTTACTCTCTGATTGGGCAGGCACAAATGATAAAAACTTGGTTGCTTTGGGCTACATTGATGACTCAAAATTCTCGTTGTAAATACCGCCATGTTTTGTCTTCAAATGTCCAGATAAATTCGTGTATATTGCCAGAAGTTTTGAAGGACTTAAGGCAAATATTGCATTTCGCCAATTTGTCAGAGGTTTTGTAAAAATACTTCCAAACGGTACTTTTGGGAGGCATCTTACTAATAAAATTAACGTCAACTTATATAAAACCATCACAAAACAAAGACTTAAATGGATGCACCCGTGTATATACTATTTCTAAAATAAAACCCCATGGAAGGTTCTGGAGTGTCAGGAACATTCCAAGCGCTCTGATTGGTTCATTGGTTGTTAATTGCCATTTGTCTGTTTGCCAAGGAATCATTCCCCCTTTTGTATTCGTCCTTTTCAGAATTCAGACTTACATTTACTGAGTGTGAAAATTATGCTACGTGGTAAATTTTTTATATTACGGTACTTTTTCATTAAAAAAAAACATCGAGACAACGTAAAACATCGAGCACAAAACATCGATGTTAAAAAAACATCGGCTTCAATAAATCGATGTTAAAAACATCGATGTTTTTATCAAAACATCGATGTTTTGAAAACATCGACATCGATGTCGCATCCCTAATTCAAAGGGCAATACTTCAAAGGGATTTATCTCAAAATGTGTTTTTTTCACATAACGCACTTGTTATCTCTAGAACTATTTCGTATTTTTGCATGAAATTTTCACAGATAGTACATATTATCATTTGATTGAAACTGAACCTAAATTCGTTTACAGATCTCTAGAGAATGCATTTTCCATGCAGATAAAATTTAATTTAAGAAAGAAATGCACTTTTTTCAGTTTTAAAGTAAAAATAGAAATATACGGTAACTATATACAAATTTAGGTTCAAATTAAACTTTAGTTTCTTCAGTATTTGTTAAAATCAGAAATTTTGTCTTAAACTCAATTTTTTTGGAGTATTTATGTGCGTTAGCTTTGATATCACTTTTGTCCAAAGCAAACTGCTTATTATTTATGACTATGTAACAAAAATTATTTTTAAATATCAAAAAATAAACAGGTATATATATTCATAAATAAAACATTGTTCTATTAACACAAAAAAAATTATGATTTTAAATATTATACTTTTCAAGATATAGAATGTCGAATGTGACACAATTTTTATACTTTTTCGACTTTTAACAGCCGTATGACCCCTTAAAATATCGCCGGGGCCCTTAAATCCGCAATACCAAAAGTGTTGAGGGCCAGTACTAGGGATGGGATATTGATATCGATATTATCGAAGTATCGATATTTCCCCTTCAATATTAGATATTATAATATCGATATTTGATTTCTGATAATATCGGAATATTGATATCATATTCCCGATATTATCGATTACACATTTTCAAAAGAATTTATTTGAAATAATTATAATTCGTAACAATTTGGGTTGAAAAATCTCAAAACCAAAGGGAAAAAATAAATGAAAGATTCAAGAAAATTATACAGAAACATTGTAAAATTAATCAATGAGGGCAACTGTTGAATTATATTCAGCAGTTGAAACAAATGGATAAATAAAAAACTATAAAACATTGTTAAATAAAAGTTATACGCCAATTCAACCATGAAGTTTTTTTCCTTTCTTTCTCTAAATACAAACTTTTCAATCTTTTAAAATATTGTTTATTGAAAAGTTATTTCATTATTAAAAAAATTACGATAATTTTTTTATCAAACTGTTACCATATATAGTATATTATTTTACTATACAATCATTCCAACGAATACGATTGACTGCATAATGAAAGGAAAATGTGTTATCGATATTTTGAAATATCGTTTATATTTTGAAATATCGTCACTATTTTGAAATATCGTCGATTTTTGAAATATCGATATTTTTGTGCAGATATATTATTGATATCGATATTAATAACTGATATTATTATCGATACTCATATCGATATTTTGCTTTCGATATCCCATCTCTAGCCAGTACTCTAGTGATAAGTGAACTCTTATTGGCAGAGTTGGAAAAGTCTTACTTTACGGACGGGATAAAAAAGATTGAGAAATCGAGGGACCAAATTAACGTCCTTATGGAAAATTTTGTGGGAAAATAAATGAAAAATTTTCTTTTTTTTCTTTGCATAGATTTATCTAACGATCCTAGTACATATAACTGAAATATAAGTGGACTTTTTAAAAGCGTCAAGCTGCCAAGCCATAGGTCCAGGGTTCGACCCTGCGACTAGGCAAGGTCGACTCAGCCTTTCATCCCTTGAGTGGGTCGATAAAATGAGGACCAAGCATGCTTGGGAACTAAACTCTGGTTGACCACCTGACTGAGACATATGCTGTATGGCACCCCAAGCCCACGGTCAGGGAAGCAGAGATGGGCACCGCCGGCCTTGGTCCACAACGGACTGTTGCGCCATGAGTTTAGTTTAGTTTTTATAAGTGGACTTTATGCTTTAAAAAAAAATAATTATAAACATCAGGATTATTAAGTCCAATTCCCGCACTCACTCTGTTATCGTGTGTCCAGACAGTTATACATAAAGAAGGAATTACAGAGCATTAAGCCTAGCATCCGAGCTGGAACGCGTGTTTAAAAAAAAAAAAAAACACTTTATTCACCCGAGCGTCTTCATCGCTTGTCAGCATTTCGGTAAGTAGAACAAATGCCTTGACGTTTAAAAATGACATCAAAGGAGCAGTGTTATCTCGAGTGTTACGCTTAATGATAACATCCATTTTTAGAGGAAACTTAATTACTCTGTTTTATCCGTTGCGTGCAGTTTCGCCGTGGATATTTCACCATCGTAATTACAATAAAATTCAGAAGGTCTCTGATTTAACTTAGCTTGTTTCAGCTGAAACAACAGAAGGATCAGTCTTTCTTAAGTACTGAAGTTTTGACCGTTTTCAGGCTATGATAGTGTAGAGACAGGCGGGTCACTATAACAAGGAATAACGCCCCCTATCGTAGGGTAAGGGGTACTACGCAGAACGCTGGGGGTGATTGCAGACTCCAGACGTATCTGATAAGCTGTCACGGAGAACGACGGAGGTGATTGCAGACTCCGTGTCTGATATATTTTGAGAGAGAAAAGTTCGGTGGTGATTGCTGACTCCGAACGTATCTGATATTTGCTTCAGAGCGTTGAGGTTATGATAATAATTTGTTCCTGTAAATAGTATTCTTCTTCTGCTGTAATATATATCGTCTCCTGTACTTGTCCGTGCTGTGCTCTGTCTTATAATAAACTATATGTTCTTAAAAGAGCTGGTTCTGGATTAAAAAAAAGGACTTTCAACTCGCCATCCATCACAGATAGCCCCTGCGTATGATTGGAATTATCCATAGTTTTTGTTGGTGGCTGACAAATTGGCGTGAATAAAGAACACAAAATAAAGAACAAATACCCTCCTCGAACAATGGTACACAATTTAGATTGCTTGACGACGAAAAATCGCATGCAAAGCCCTCCCCAATAATAACCACCGGGTATTATGGTATGGGGCGGTATTGGATATCACTCTCGCACACCTCTAGTACGCATTGCCGGTACTTTAAACAGCCAGCGCTACATCTCCGAGGTGTTGGAGCCAGTTGTCCTTCCTTACTTTCAGGGCTTGCCCACAGCCATATTTCAACAGGATAATGCGCGACCACACGTGGCACGCATTGTCCAACGGTTCTTCGTCAATCGCCAGATTGAATTGCTTACCTGGCCGCCTCGCTCTCCGGATCTTTCGCCGATAGAAAACATGTGGTCCATGGTTGCTCTACGATTGACGCAGATTCCATCCCCAGCTGCCACAGCAGATCAACTTTGGCAACGTGTGGAAGCTGCTTGGTCTGCTGTACCCCCAAGAACTCATCAAAAGTCTCTTTGAATCAATGCCGAGGCGTGTGGCAGCGGTGATCTCCAACAATGGCGACTACTCTGGCTACTGATTTTGGCAGGAACCACACTTCACAGAAGTCTATGAATTTAATCATTTGATACTTGGTCAACATGTTATCTACAAAATAAATTTTGTTGTGATATCTCTTGTCTTTCTTGGTGTTGCAATTTGGGTGGCCAGCAGTGTATATATATATATACTAGCATTATTGCCCGGCGTTGCCCGGGTAGATATATAGATATAAAATTTTTCATGCATTCCATCAAAAAAATACTTGGCTGCACCCCCCCCGCAAAATAAACACTTCGCCCTCCCCCCGTCACCCCCAGACCAACTCTCCCCTCAGAACAAACCTCTTTTCCCCCGACTACCGAATTAGACTGGTTGTGGTGAAGGGGCTGTATCCATATTTAAGAAGTGCGCTTAGGGGCACAAAAATCATTAAAAAATTAATTTTAAAAAACTAATTGAGCCCCAAATTTTGTTTTTCCTGATTTAAGTTTCTCGGGTCCTAAACATTAACTGTGCTGAATTTGGTCCCTGTGGGGGAAACAGTCTATGATTCTATAGCGGACAAACAAACAGACAAGCTTATATATATATATGTGTGTGTGTGTGTGTGTGTGTGTGTGTGTGTGTGTAAGAATCAGATCTAGTAATTATTATTTTTAATGACCCGTCCCTCACTTTGAGTACGTCCCCCGACGAATCAGAGCCAGGAGTTTGTAGGGAACCGGTTCCTCGCCGAATGACCTGCTGGACACGTTTTTGCTGTCCCGGGGTGGCAATCCTAGTATAGGGAAACGAGCGATTTTCAGATTTTGCTCGGTTCTACTTGGTGTGTGGTCCCGACACGCGCGGGTCGCTAAGCTAGAATGTGTTGTCTCGAATGGAATTAATAAACTTAATAAATTAAAATGAGTTGATTTCTGTTTTGAAACGAAATCACGACATATATATATATGACGGACTTCGTATTTCGCCCGTTCACAGTTTGCACAAATTTGCAGTCTTCATATTAAATCAGCTCGTGGCGTAGTAAAGAAATAATGCACACAATCAGGACGAACACATTATTCCATTTACTTAACCTTTGTTTCTTTCAACTTCACGAAACCACCTCTCCAAGATTGCGCACGTCTTAGCGATCGCCCTACTCTAACGCGGAGCAACCCTAACACGTGTCTGCTGTCATTGAATTTTCCCCCCGGTCTGCTTAACTTACCCATTGTGTTAAAACTCCTAATACAACTGCGCATGCCCTCGTGACGTCTGCACCGAACATGAGGTATGGGCGGGGCTAAAATTCATACTATTAATAGATTCTCCCTTTGCTTCTTCAAAAAGGGGATTTCCCTTCCGTAGGATTGAGAATTGGCGCTTTTTCGTTCCAAGCGAATATTAAAATACTGGCGTTTAACGCCACAAATTTAAACTACCCTGAATCCCCCCTGTAAATTATCTCAATTATTCACCTTTCTCTAATTAATTCTTAACATATATATATATATATATATATATATATATATATATATATATATATATATATATATAAATATATATAAATATATATATATATATATGTGTGTGTGTATATATATATATATAAGAAAATTTTACAAGTGGAACCCTAGCGGCATTTCTCTTGCTCCACAGGACTTCCATAGTTTCTTTTCTCTTGCGGGATCGATTGATTGTACCTTGTTAGTCCCCCCTGGACGCGCTGGCAGAGCCTGTCTAAGTAAAACTATCATTTGAATTTTTTAAGTAATAAGAGGACGTATGGAAATTTTCCATTTCAAGAATTAAAAAAATCTTTCTCACGAAGCGAATAATACTACGGACTGGCAACAACAGTACGTTCTCTAAACATAATGAACACCTGATGCCACCGGATGATCAATAATGAGTCTCTTTCCAGTCTAATTTTCCGAAAATGTGATTGAAAAAAATTATTGGATGAAAACTCCATTCCCGGAAAGAGAAAAAAAAATTAATGAGACCAAATGCTAGATACTAATGAAGATCAAATCTCAGAGTTTTCGTACGATTCATCTTTGAAAATATATTTCATTGGCGGACACGGCTTGATTTTGGTCAAGCATCCTGATCTGTCTAAAAGGGAGATAAAAAAACTTAATACCATTGGCTGCAACACAAATTATATATTTTACAAAGTTTTTTCATCTCTCGCACGCACACAAAAATAACTACAGGAATACAATCAATGCGGCGTCAGATATTCGACTCAATATCCCCCTTAGAGAGAGGTACATTCGAAAAATGATAGTTTAAAAAAAAAAAAACACGCTAGCCATCCCAACAGCTTGCATATTACACAGTTTTACTTCAGTAAACGTTCGAACCTAGAACTTTTCCATTGTCTATTTTTCAATGACAATACATTGTAAATAAAAGTAAACATTGATATACTGCAAACAAAATATAGATATCCCTATAGTAAAAAAAAATGATCGTTTATACTTCACTCTTCTTGTCTATTTTAAGGGGAGGGGCTAGCTTGAAAAAGGTCTTAGAAGCTGTGGTGCAGGGGATTTTACAGATAGCAATCTAACCCTCTGGAGACAATTTAAATTAAAGAATTGTTGGACTAGGAATCACACCCTAAAGGGGTGATTATATATATATATATATATATATATATATATATATATATATATATATATATATATATATATATATATATATATATACGCAGATAAATCATTTTCATACGCAGGTTTTCATAAATCAACGAGTGTTAGCTGATGCAACCACCTTTCGCACAGTAAAAAAAAGGTACGAAACTTTAAAAAGAAAAGAGCAATAAATGATAAATTTGACGAGTTTGATACAATTTGAAATTGACCCACAGCCTCCGGCACAGTACTCTACCCGTAGGACAAACGTATCCGTTCGAGCGGGGTGGTGATTATTTCAAGCAGACTATTTTCCGTAATAGTTTCGCACGCCGTTCAATAAACGCACTAAAACAAACAATTGGAGAAACGTTTTTTTAAAAAAAATGTGGAGTAAATGCGTGTTTGGCACTTTTCAGTGAACTGCGACGAATAAAGTGACAGAAATTAGGCGAAAAATGGGGTTTTTTTTTCATAGCAGCTTGGGTACTTTAAATTATATTGCTACACAATATAAATTACCTACTTTTTTAGCGTCAAGGATTATCCTATCTTCCGGTATATAAAAAACATATGGACAGTTCCTGCAAATGGAACCAAATCACCTTTTTCATCAGAAAACCCGATATATCCTACCTACCCATGGCGTCGAATCTTTACATCCTCTCTCGCAGAATTTTAAAAGCGATACGATGTGTTCGGGTAGTCTCTTCTAACGAAATTACCGCGGGTTATTACGTAGGATTACTTATCATTGCTGACCTCTTGTTACGGTTTATCTTGGCATTAGTAAAAGCCCGCCAACCTTTGGCGCGCCACTAGCAGTGTTGCCAACCTCTACGAAGCGGCTCCCCCCTAGCGCCATCTCGAAATCCCCCCGTTTCCCCCTAACACCAACTTGAGATCCCCCTAGACCTTCCTAAAAGAAATTCTGGTTCCAAATAGGCCTCCTGTTTGAGAGATAAATTGTTGAAATAAATAGAAAATAACACTTACATAATGAAATGGAGGTTTATTTACATTTGATATATGTATGGAACTTATAATCTAATAAAAAAACGCGTCTCGATTGTACAAAATATTAAAAAAAGTCCCCCCACAAAATGCCCCTAAAAAAATGTGGCCCCTAAAAACACCCCTTTTCATCTAACTTACCCCCAAATTTAGGGGGAAAACCCCCAAGCTGGCAACACCGGCCACTAGAAAAACTTTGATGTTTGCTGATGGCAACGGTTCAGTTTCTGAAACTGTTCTGAGTAGTCGCATTTAAGTGCTAGGGGTATTGGTCCACTAGTTACTATGGTTATATAGGTAACCAATTGACAATAGTGTCATCTAGATGGAAATATTTGTATATAATGTACATAAACTTTATTATAGTTAACTTTAGACGGGTCAATATATTTCAAGCATTTACAGTCCATTAATGGTTTACATTCGCAACACCTCTTTTGTATGTGTATATGTATGTATGTGTTATGTATATATGTATCTATAAATATGTACGTATGTATATATATACATATATGTATGTCAAAATTTTGACGCATTATTGCTTGTCGAAACGATACATACTGGGTTTGGCACGCTGCCAAAATTATAACTTGCGAGGACGGACGGAAGGACGGTTTTAGCGTCTGAAATTTTGTTTTCCGAAGGACCATTATGGAGGAACGTAATCCTACGTTAAAAAAAAACGCCAACTTATCCCACTTTCATGGAGCTTGAATACGCAGGAACCTTAAAATCTGCACAAATAAATAATATTGGCAACTAGTTTTGAATTAATTATTATAGCACTTTAGACGTAATTATTATAGCCGGAGAACACAGGGTGCGTACGGCAAATTCACAGATTTATGAATTACCCATAGAAAATCTCGCCTATTCTCCTCGACCTGATGAAGTACTATGCTACTCAGTTCGAAACTAGCAGCCATTATTGATTTTCAGTGTGGATTTTAAGACTCAGCGTGTTCCTGCTATACGCAACTGGTCGACGTTAAGACATGTTTCAAATTTAAAACTCAGCTCTGTCGAAGTCGTCACTGAATTCTATCCAGAATAATTTCAATGCATGCTTAGTAAAGAAAAGGATTATTTAGTGAAGAGGAATTGGAGGTCAGGGTTTTGTCCTATCTGTTCTATGACGGAATATCGGACGGATAGTCATCCACCGGTCACATGGAGAATACGCCAAAAATCCTGTAATGCTATGCAAAAGGCAACTTTATATGCCCTATGCAGAGGGGATGAGGTATTTTGGGTATTCTGATGTTAATGGTGGTTGGAATCCGGTAGATGGGAACTCTCAGTTTACCACACAACTGCGAAATTTCCGTCACCCTCCTGGGAGCGATTGGTTTGTTGGCAAAGAGAGAGTTGCGGTTGTTAAATTCTACACAAGGGCCGAGATCTCCAGCTTAAAGCCGATTCTGACATCCCTCGACATTCTCGAAACATCCATGCCAAAAGTGAACTCAAAGACTTCGGTTCTGACATCCCTCGACATTCTCGAAACAGTCATGCCAAAAGTGGACTCAAAGACTTCGGTTCTGACATCCCTCGACATTCTCGAAACAGTCATGCCAAAAGTGGACTCAAAGACTTCGGTTCTGACATCCCTCGACATTCTCGAAACATCCATGCCAAAAGTGGACTCAAAGACTTCGGTTCTGACATCCCTCGACATTCTCGAAACATCCATGCCAAAAGTGGACTCAAAGACTTCGGTGCTGACATCCCTCGACATTCTCGAAACATCCATGCCAAAAGTGGACTCAAAGACTTCAGTTCTGACATCCTTCGACATTCTCGAAACATCCATGCCAAAAATTGACTCAATGACTTCGGTTCTGACATCTTTCGACATTCTCGAAACATCCATGCCAAAAGTGGACTCAAAGACTTCGGTTCTGACATCCTTCGACATTCTCGAAAAATCCATGCCAAAAGTGGACTCAATGACTTCGGTGCTGACATCCCTCGACATTCTCGAAACATCCATGCCAAAAGTGGACTCAAAGACTTCAGTTCTGACATCCTTCGACATTCTCGAAACATCCATGCCAAAAGTGGACTCAAAGACTTCGGTGCTGACATCCCTCGACATTCTCGAAACATCCATGCCAAAAGTGGACTCAAAGACTTCGGTGCTGACATCCCTCGACATTCTCGAAACATCCATGCCAAAAGTGGACTCAAAGACTTCAGTTCTGACATCCTTCGACATTCTCGAAACATCCATGCCAAAAATTGACTCAATGACTTCGGTTCTGACATCTTTCGACATTCTCGAAACATCCATGCCAAAAGTGGACTCAAAGACTTCGGTTCTGACATCCTTCGACATTCTCAAAAAATCCATGCCAAAAGTGGACTCAATGACTTCGGTGCTGACATCCCTCGACATTCTCGAAACATCCATGCCAAAAGTGGACTCAAAGACTTCAGTTCTGACATCCTTCGACATTCTCGAAACATCCATGCCAAAAGTGGACTCAAAGACTTCGGTGCTGACATCCCTCGACATTCTAGAAACATCCATGCCAAAAGTGGACTCAAAGACTTCAGTTCTGACATCCTTCGACATTCTCGAAACATCCATGCCAAAAATTGACTCAATGACTTCGGTTCTGACATCTTTCGACATTCTCGAAACATCCATGCCAAAAGTGGACTCAAAGACTTCGGTTCTGACATCCTTCGACATTCTCGAAAAATCCACGCCAAAAGTGGACTCAAAGACTTCGGTTCCGAATGCCAGCACCAGCGTCCAAGCAATTCTGTCATCGCCTGGCTGGGACAGGTTATATTTCAACAAGATCTCATCAAACTGCATACTGCACCGTTTGCAAACTTTGTTTAGAAACTGGCTCCTGCGCTGAGCCCGAAACTCCTAATACCGACTAATTTTTTTCTCTTTCGGTGTTATTAAGGCTCGCAAATACTCTATATCCCGGTTAAGTAATGAGGAATTTCCTCTCAGTATTTTTTCTCATTGCAGATTAGCAAATGCATATCCTCGGATTATGGTTTTTGCACTCTCGAAATACAATGTTTTGCAAAAATCTCCTCATTTTATTTCTTCAAAAAACAATTTTAATTTTTGTTGCGACAGACACGAACAATTTAATGCATTTTAACTGTCGCGTGTTATTTATTTAAATGTCTGCCCTCACTATGGCAAAGAACAGAATTCGAAAATATGTTCTTGCTAATTCTTGATTCGAAGGATACCGAGATGCAAATTTCCTTAACTCGACACTGACGCTAAAAGTCGACGGATGCGATGCCCTCAGAAACAAACACAGAAACACAATGGAAGGATCACTAAAGAATGGTCTGAATACGAAGTTGGCGCCAACGTTCCCCCATAACTTCTCTGTGCCAGCGTCGAATCGATGTCCAGGGAATCTGTTATCGTTCATGCTGCAAATATCGTTCAGACGGAGTAGAGGTTGCGAGCGAAAATTTAACGCCTCCGGCTCATGGTAGAAGCATTACATACTGGCATTTAGCGACAAGCCTTATTCAGTGTTGGTGTCGAGCTTTGTCAGAAATCAAAAGGGAAGTGTATTTTAATACGCTGACTGTTTTTATTGTTGTCACGTACTTTCAGCTTGAGAAGCGCTTTCTGCGGAGGATTCCATCCAATAATTTGTTGTTCAAAGCGTCTCAGGCGGTAGGGGAAACCCTTGTATCTAGGGCCGGCTATTTTCAAATGGCAGTACCTTTACTTATAACTAACTTACAATAATAAAAATAGTTTGTATACATTACGTGCTTTATTGTCTTTAAATAAAAATCACATCAAGTGTAGAAAAAAAAACTTGTAAATGATATTGAAAATTTAAAAAAAATTACAAATGGCCCTAGGTACAATAACACTATTGTACCTAGGGCCAGTTATTTCCAAACACTGAAATTGTTGTTTACAATAAAAAAAAAACAATTTTTATGCATTATTTCTTTCATGCACAACTTCTAAAATCTTCCTAAGGAAGAAATGTTAATTGCAGGCAATGTATTAAAGGAAGAAATGTTTATTATTTCATCACTTTCTAATGTATGTTTTTTCTCCATTGTCTTCTTAATGATCCCACGTAAATTTTCTGTTTCAAACACAGATTTCGTAACCTTTTTTTATCAATTACTTTTTTCAATAATTGTGCTTGATTTTCATTTTTCTCGGGGGTATCAGTGAGAATTCTACACTTGCCAAGTTTTCGTCCACCTCTTTTCTACCAGAGGCCATGGCCCTAGGTTACAAGACAAGATTATGGCCCTAGGTACAAGATGTTATTATTTTTGGCAAAATGGCTTCCATAGCCAAAGACCTGCAGAAACCAAAATTTGTTTTTATATCATTTTTTCCTTTAATGATTACAAAAAATATCTGCTATACATTAAAACACATGTTTGCACTTACTTTCACAAAATAAGACTTCAAATTGAAGTGAAAAAATTTAGTTTTGATCATCCAATCAAGACTTTCTTTTCTATTTAACTATAGCTTCTTCTTGCTTTCATTAAAAATGGCTGTTATGATTTGAAACAATGTTGTCACTCACTCCAATGAGTAAAAATGCTGTAAAATAATAATTATTTAAATAAAGCATGGTGGCCCTAGGTACATGATGGCCCTAGGTACAAGGGTTTCCCCTTCATATTTTGCGCTTATGAAAACCAAACTAGAGGGCGGAGTAAACGTTTTGCAAGCTTGAGGTGAGCAAAAAATTGTTCATCGACACCCACAAGCTATAAGGAGAGCTATAAGCAGGTTTACGTACAAAAGAAAAGGACTTACATTTTCATAACTCTTTCAAGAAACTACGAATGGTGTAGTGTAATGTTTGACTAGGAGCGCTGGTTTAAGCGAAAATGCTGTGCCCCGTGATTCCCCCCTCCTCTACCAATCACAGGATTGGCTGCGGGGGCGTTGAACCCAAGAGGGTGCTGGGGATCGTCGGGCAGTCAGTAATGCTGCGTTTGCATTCATGTGCTCTGCTTTGCTCGGGGGAAGCCAGTGATTTATGTTCACTGCGTACTCTGTATATGCGTGGATCTCCTCCTCTGGCGGTCCTGCTACAGAGCATCAAAAGATCCCGGGGGTCAAATGGTGTCAAGCGGGGGCGGGGGACACTAGATCAAGAAACACGAGGGACCTTGGGGGCGGGAATGGGGGGGTTCTAAATGGGGGGATATCTGGAAGACACGTGTTCATTCACATCGCTTTGGACGGGTAGGGTTACCGTGACTAATGTGATGACAGGAGTCGGGGGTCTCCATGCAGAGAACTCTGCATGAATGCAGATGTACCATAAGAAAGAAACAGAAGGAGAGCGTCTATGCTAGGGATCAGAGGTCTGGCGAGATACATGCAGGCTCGTCCCACCTCTGGTGTGTTCATTATTCTGTGATTAGAATAGAGAGTCTCTAGTACGGATCCGAGGTCAGGCGAGATATTGCAGGCTCGTCTCACCTCTGGTTAGTAAATTATTCGTTAATTAGAATAGTAAGAGAGAGAGAGAGAGAGTGTCTCTAGTACGGATACGAGGTCTGGCGAGATATTGTAGGCTCGTCTCGCCTCCAGTGAATTATTTAATCTGTAAGCAGATTGGAGTGTAGTAGTAAGAGCCGGGGGTCTGGTAAGATGCCCACCTCGTGCTCAGAGTTGTCTGGAATTTTTATGTTAAGTGTGAAACTGTTTGAATCTGTAAATAAATTTATGTTCGCGTCGTTAAGAGAGACTCGTTACTGCACTACCTCATTTGTCCCCATGCCATATAGAAAAGAACCTAAGTGAACCGGTGAAAGAGGGTTGACGGCAAATGGTATGCATCAAAATTTATTGCCTCAGGTATGGCATGTAGATAAAGGTGTGAAAAATACCCGATTTAAAGTTATGAGTCATATTTACTGGTAAGAAATAAAACTTCAAATTCTTTACGATACGCTTCAGATCCATCTCTGTTTGAATCAATTGCTGCCGACCAAGAACCCCTGCGCCCGTCCTTGAACTTTCTTCCTTTCTCTTTTCGTCTGGAGCATCATTTATTAGACAGTTCTAACGGCACACGTATAATCAGTCTTTAACTGCGGCATTGTGCGAGCAACTCCCGACTCCAAAATCCCTCTTGGAAAGAATCGTGTCAACAATGCATCGCCATAAAAGGGAATCCTTTCCCTTTCTATAAAGCGGCCCGCTATTTGTCACGGAAAAGATCCCAAGGATCTGACATCTTCATCGATCAATTCGGATTTATGTGTCTCTCTGTGTGTGTGTGTGTTTGTTTCTTTACATTTTGTTACAGAAAGAGAATGGCTCTTTAAATCGTTATGTAAGACAGGATGAGTTTCTATTTGCCATTTGGCATTTAGCTCCACAGGCGTAAGCGCAACTATTTTGCGCAAAATCCTCAGGTTCTCAGGTTCAACGATGATGCCGGTTTGGGAAATCAATTAATATCCATTTTAGGAATTTTTTTTCCTTGCCGTCAGAGAAATAAACCGTTTTCGTGATACCTTCTATGGATAGGTAAACAATTTTAATGCATGTTCTAAATATCGATTGCGGTTGTTTTTATAACATGGTGAAAAAATGAGAACGTAAAATCCAATAATCTCCCTCAAATTCTATCAAATAAATAATAGAGACTTATATTTGTTAAAAAAAAAAGAAAAAGGAATTTTTCTTTAGGAATATGATCGTAGACATGATTTTTTAAAAATAAACTGAATTTTAAAACTTCTATTTATAAAGGAATCACTTCATAAAATTATGAAAACTTATAATCTGTCGTCATATAAAAACGGCACTGCAAAACGATATACTCATAAAATTTTATCAGCGGTTAACACGTGTATGATTGCACGAAAAGAAATCAGTATGTTGATATTAGAAAAAAAAATTATGATAATCATAAAGTAGGAATTATAGTACGAAGAATGTCGATTATTCGAACTAAAATAGGTCCCAGAACTGAAATATTCCGTATAACCAAATTTCTATTATATACATAGCACATCATTAAGAATCAAAATACTCAGTGCATGTGATACGAGTATAATTCAAAATGGGTTGAAATTACCTAACATTATCCCCCAAACCTATAATCTAACTTCATAGTTAAAAGTATTAAATTTTACTGTTGCCCATGCAACATCTAGTTTCCCGTTACCACTATAACAACTGCAATGCAACTGCTGTCCCGCAGGATAGGGAAGACAATCTTTCTTGATTCGCGGGCTCCACGTTATCTATATATATAAAACAGTTCCGTAACTGACTCATTCATTCACTGACTGACTGACTGACTGACATACAATGCACAGACCAAACCGCTGGACCTAAAGGGCTGAAATTTTGCATGGCGATTCTTCTAATAGTGTAGGGGTGCACTACCAAAGATTTTTCAAAAACTCTTCTTAGATTTTTTAAAATTAAATTTTTAAGCTGTTTTTGTAATTTTTTTAAGTTTGCATTTAAAATAATAATCCGAGGGTTATAAAATTTATATCACGAGAAAGATCATAAAAATTCCTTCAAAATGAAATTTTTTTCGAATTTTTACCTCCATTTCCTGATTTTTGGTGAATTTTTAAAGATAAATTTTTAGAATTTAATTTATTAAATGCCGATCACGATATTTCTTTTTCTGGTACTTTCAATAAATTTATCGTCACGTGCGTAACAACTAAATAGACAAAAAAAAATATTTTTTTCTCTTTCTAATGCAGCAGACGATTGGATATTATCCAAAAAAATAAATATCCCTTACGATTTATATATATATATATATATATATATATATATATATATATATAACATCAATTGTATGCATTGATCGTCTCATTTATTATAAATATATATATATATTTTTTGGCATTAATTGTATACATTGATCGTCGCATTTATTATAAATATATATATATATATTTTGGCATTAATTGCATACATTGACCGTTGTATTTAATTTGAATGTACTCAGTAGCGAAGCACGGGTTTTCAGCTAGTATATATATATATATATATATATATATATATATAATAATAATTAATCATAACAGATATTTATAGTGGAACTGACTTAAGAAATTAACACGGATATAATAGTCATGAATTTCCCATAAAGTGTGCAAATAGATGTCATCATTTATTTTTAAGATTAAATTTTGCGTTGAATATTTAATGTAACATATTTTTATGAAGGTCCCAATTTGTCACTTTAAGCAACACACGCCGAACTAGATTCCTTTCGACTTAAGTAAGTGACGACCGGGGTCTGAATATGACAGCGATATAGAGCTACTACAGCTAAAAAGTTTTCCGCTTTTCTTTTTTTTCAATTACCTGGAGGTAAAATAAAAGACTGTAGGGTGTGTTCCCAGCTACCCAGCGTCCTTGGTAACAGAAAGTGGACGATTTATTTTCGTGACATTTGTGAAAGAAAATCCGGAATTAATCCATCAGCTGTTTCAAACAGTATCGCTACTTAAAGAACGCTATAAAGTGTAAAATTTTGTGAATTTCGTCGAACAATTTATGCAGAAAGGATGTATGCCTTTATGTACAAATTCCATTCGGTGCATAACTGCGAAAACACTTCACGTGACGTAATTAAAACACATTTATTCTGATGGCATTATACATTCTTATTTGTCTCAAGTCCTTGTAATGACTTAGCGATCATTTCCCACGGGAGAAATTCGGAGAGACAGCTAACGGGCAGACGTCCATTATCAATCTACCGTATTCATCGGTGACAGTCGCTTTGTCACCCAATTGTGGCAGACGCCGCGTCACCCGTTGGACACTTAGGAAGCCGCCACCTTTTAGAAATCCCCCTCCTTGCAGACAAAGCCAGTCCAGAGGATAATCACCTAGCCATTTAACGAAAGACGCGAAATGGTCTGAAGACGGTTTCTGAAAGGGTTCAAAGGGAGCACGCTTTCGACCACCCACAGAGATGGGCGAGGCTATATATTCGCCACCTTGATGTAAATGGGGGCAGTTGTCGATTTTCTTTGCAGGTGTGGACAAACCCCTCGTCGACGGACGCGTGCCTCGCCAGGGATCGTGAATCGAGCGTCTTCCTAATGACATCCTGAACCCGCGAATTTTCTTTAGATAATGTTTAATTTGTAATATTTGTAAAATAGCCTATATTTAATCTAGAATGCCAATAAAGCATTTTGTAAATATTAAAAGCTGTCAGTCTTGTTTTAGGCGAAGTCCTTACACCCTCCTTTCATTCTCCATTCTAACGGTTCCTCCTTCACCAAGAATCAATCTCACTATTCGTTTGCCTTTCTAAGAGGAAAACAACTGTATGAAATCCGGGCCATAAAACCTCCCAACTGGTGCATAAAGCCAGAACGCAGTGTATGGCTAAATACAATACATTTACCTTTTGGAAGATTTCCCATGAAGTCCCCTTCTTTCCCAGGTATTAATTGCACTGATGATTCGCCATAAAAATGGAAAAATAAGCATCCGATAGTAAAGTTCAAAAAAACAAATAAACCCTATCTGGTGTAAAATGGCTGAAATCCCGCTTTTGACAATCATGCAACGCATTTCGTCCGCTACACTAGGCATCGATCTTCCGAATGATTGGCCAAGGAAAGAAAAAAATCCGAAAGCACGGCCATAAAATTCCATCTGGTACATACGGACAAAACACAAAGTATGACATAAATATGACTCATTCCCCCTTTGGAGGTCCTGCCCCATCCCCGTGATGATGATTTGCCATGCTAAAAAAGAAAAAAGTAAATACCCGGAAGCACGGCTGTGTTGGTGCATAATGGTGAGAACATTAAGTACTCTTTGATTAATGACGGCGGCCCGGCATTCCGAGATAAATCTTTCTCAAAATTTAAGCGGATCTTAACAAATGATTCGACTTCGGATCGGAATGAAGACGGAATGGAGTCAGATCCATTAATCTAAATGTTTCGTTCAGCTTCCATAATCGATCATGCCGAAAGTGTACCCGAGTAAACGTGACCAAAAAAAAAAAACATTCTCTTCTCTCATTCCGACGAATCGATGCACATAGAGAGCTCACATAAACAATCATGAATTCGGATGTTACGGTTAGGCCCCGGCTACGATACAAGCGGTGCGTCAGAGCGTTGCGACAGAGTGTTGCGGCAGAGCGATGCCGCTCACGTATATGTTTACATTGATTGCGATGGAATTTGGGGGGAACTGGCTACGATAAGCAACCGCGGCACGGCGAAATTTGATACCACCGCGCCTCCATCGCGAACGCTTATCAGTTGTCTGAAACCTCCTGTAAAAGATTGTCCTAGAAAAAAGAAAATTGAACCAACTAGAGTATATAATATATGTATATATATATATATATATATATATATATATATATATATATATATATATATATATATATATATATATACATATATACAGTGGAATCTCGATCGAACGTTTTCGGATCCATCGTTTTTCCGTATGTGTCGTTCATTTTAACCAGTCCCAACGATCATATTGCTTTGTTATACTTCCGCATCTATCGTGTTCCCGCATTTATCGTTCTTTTCAATCGGTCCCTTGAAAAACGATAGATCGAGATTCCACTGTATATATATATAACATAAAAGCCCCTATATTCAATTCAAATTCTAAATTGCCTTGGGCGTTGTCGCGATTGAGCTATTTTCGCTTCTGATTCCAAGAACAAAGCATGGGCAGCGTCCCCTCAAAAAATATAATGCCTAGCGCATCTTTACGTAATAATAATACGTCACCTCTGACATCAGAGTCATAGTTTCAGCCAATGGCTACAGACTTGTGATCACATGGCAAGACGCTCAAAAAAGTTTATATAAATTCCAGCATACCTCGGAGAGCAGTTTTTGGCGTGGCACTGTTGCCTAGTAAACCCCCGTCATCGATGTCAATAAATATATAAATAAACGTATGTGTTAAATGAATCGAATCGTCTTTCTGGTTACGACTACAAGTTTTTGAGATGTGACATGCCGACTCCGGTCTCCGTTAATATGGGGCTGGGTCGGTATGTTACAAGATGCCCCTGTGAACTGGTCGACGGACATTTTTGGAGTCACTCGATACAACCAGCGTGGATAACAATGATTCTGAAAACATTGATGCTACGATCGTTAATTTGACAGAAACTTTCTTAGTTATAACTCAACTGTATTTTCGAATTGAAAAAACTTTGCCTAAGAGTCGTGCGGGAGGTAAAGAACTTTGTTTTGCGCGGGATGTTAAATAAAAAAAAAATATTACTTTAGTGTTTCGTCCCTTCGACGCCGGCGAGATGATGCCAACGGATTCCCACGATTGTGGGTACAAGATCAGTCTGCGCCGTCCCTAGTCCAGACTTGTGGGAGCTCCGATCTAAACGAATTTCAATTTTTACGAGTGGAATATTTCAAGTCCCATATCATCTCTTCAACATTTATCTTTGGATAAAACAGCTATTGCGATGGGAGGAGAAATGAACTCTGCTGATCAGTGGTTCCCAAACTGCGAGTACCGTCCGAAGAAAAAAATATTGTGTCTGACAACAGTTATCCGAGTAACATGCGACGAGAGGGAGATGCCCCTGTGAACTGGTCGACGGACATTTTTCGAGTCACTCGATACAACCAGCGTGGATAACAATGATTCTGAAAACATTGATGCTACGATCGTTAATTTGACAGAAACTTTCTTAGTTATAACTCAACTGTATTTTCGAATTGAAAAAACTTTGCCTAAGAGTTATTCCTGCAAATGTTAAAAACTTTACTTCGGAAGGGACATTGTTCACCGTACAGGACTTTCGGCAGAGGAGCACACAGCGATAAAGAAATTTTAAGAAGAAAAGATAATTTGTATGTGTCGGGGAAATTAAATGGGTAAAATTAATGAAAAAAAAAATACATAGAAGTAATTTGAAAATAATTAAATAATACTAGTTATAATAATAACAGAATTTTTGTGAGTACCACTTCAACAGGTAAGCACGTTTTATAAATTATGTAATTAATAATTAGGGATTGAGAAAATTTTTGAATAATTTAATTCAAATTTCGATCTTCAGAACTGATGACCTTTTTTGTTTCTCTTATTTGATTTTTGTGTTTATATTTTGAGTTGATAAAGTGTTTAAGTTTCATTTACATTTTGATAGAATTTTAAGTGTATATTGTTCATAGTATAAAAATAAAGTCTTACGTGATTTCTTGAAAGTAGTTAATGGAAAGTTAATGCTTAGGGGTGGTTATACCCTAAATGGATGTGTCAGATTTAATGAAATAGAAGATTTGTTTTGGAAATATTAGAATTTGAAATAATGAATAAACCTAAACTGACACATTTTCATTTTGGCTTGTGAACAGAGAAATTAACTAATTCATGTTCTCAGTAGATTCATTTGACTATTGAGCTGAATTGAGTAAAATGAATGTTTTGTTTTTATTTTGGATTTCACTAAAGAAAATTTTGAAACTTATATTTGATAAAATGATTAAGTGTGTGTTTTCTGTATAATTTTTATAATATTTCTGTGTTCTTTTTCTAGTACTGAACATTTTAGTGTTTTAAGATAATTAATGATCCTTGGTTACGTTAAACTGAAATATTAAATGAGTAAAGTAATGTTACAAGTATCTAATTTAGCACGCAGTTCTGAATCGTCGCGGAGAAAAAGAAAAAATAATAACGTAAATCATTGCCGTTTTCGAGCGCCGTTGTATTACATTTCGAAGGTCGCCTCCGCAATAAATTTGAATGCTCAGCATTAGTTTTGTAAACACGATCATGAAAAGAGCCAAACTTGTTTTGATTCATTTAACTTGGGATTTTTGCTTTTCTAAATCTAACATCAGATGCTTGTGGTTTTGATTTTGGAAAATATCTGCAGGGATAACATAGTAATTTTCAGACATCAAGAAAATTTTATAATTGAAGTACTTTGACATATTACATTTGATTTTGAGCCCTCGAGTAGTTCTACGAATTTAAGTAAAGGAGATTTCTGGAGGTTAGTCGACAGTTAAAATTCGTGTTACGATTTTCATAAACGGAACGTCTTTATAACATGACTTAGGGTGCCAAAAAAACCACAATTGGAGAATTAAAAAACCATTGTATGTTATATTTGGTTCATCCGCCCCAGGAAATTCTCGAAATAGAAATAATGAAGAAAAATAAATAAATAGAAAAGAGAATATTATAATGAGAGATATTTTTTGAGAGATTAAATACAAATGATGAATATTTGGGAACTTTACAGCGAGGATTCATACCAAAATGTGATATAAGAAAAGACAATTTATTTTTGGCTTATCGATTTCATGACTAACTTAATAAAACTGAGATGTCTATTGGTAAAAGAATTTTGATTATTTGTGTCAATTGATAGAATAATAGTTTGAAATTTGAACTAAGTTACTAAAAGTAATGGATAAATTTGACATTTAATTATAATAGATTGGTAATGATAATTTCTATTTTATACTTTTAAAAACCAAGGTATTTTATTATTGTGTGTTTAATAATTTCATATGTTGTGCATTTTTGATTCTATTGATTAAGGAAAACAGAGATCCACTTTCATTTTTTTTTTGCTGCTTTTCTGTGTCTTTTTTTTTCAGGATCTCGTAATTAAATTTGTATAATTATGTTGTTATTCTACAAGAATAGGAGATTTTTTTTTTGTGTGTTTTGTGTTTACATTTAGATAGGGATTTTTTCATTGTTTTGTCAGTTGTCCAAGTGGATCACTACTATATTTTAAAGTGTATTTTTACAATGTGTATTTACAATATATTTTTCAAGTAATTTTTTTTAGTAATTTAAAAATTTTTTAAAGTAGATTTAATTGATTTTTTTTTGAGATTTTGTTGTGTGGGGACGGCCGCCCTGCTCAGCATTGTCTTCATTTGATGATAAGTACATTTTTAAATTTAATTTTTTTTCAAAGCAACAATATAAGAGGAAATTTACATAATTTACAATTTTCTATAGTTGATCATTAATTACTATAATTTTTTTTTGCTTTTATTGTGTTCATAAATTAGTAAATCATTAGTGTATTTTTGTGTATTCAATATTGAAATGTACAGTGTCTTGTCGTGTGATCATCATACTAAATTAACTTAAAACATATGTTCCTTTTCAAACTTTTCCAAATTTGTGGTCGACGCCCATTTTCCTCACATGGCCGGGTGAGTCTGTCCTCCAATGCAGGCATTGTGGGTCAGCCTCTTCTCGGACGGGGGGGATATTCTATAACATAAAAGCCCCTATATTCAATTCAAATTCTAAATTGCCTTGGGCGTTGTCGCGATTGAGCTATTTTCGCTTCTGATTCCAAGAACAAAGCATGGGCAGCGTCCCCTCAAAAAATATAATGCCTAGCGCATCTTTACGTAATAATAATACGTCACCTCTGACATCAGAGTCATAGTTTCAGCCAATGGCTACAGACTTGTGATCACATGGCAAGACGCTCAAAAAGTTTATATAAATTCCAGCATACCTCGGAGAGCAGTTTTTGGCGTGGCACTGTTGCCTAGTAAACCCCCGTCATCGATGTCAATAAATATATAAATAAACGTATGTGTTAAATGAATCGAATCGTCTTTCTGGTTACGACTACAAGTTTTTGAGATGTGACATGCCGACTCCGGTCTCCGTTAATATGGGGCTGGGTCGGTATGTTACATATATATATATATATATATATATTATACAGCTAGTTCACGGGATGATGGCATGTTAGAAACTGACGGAAAATTCCACCCGGCCTTTTATTTTTGCTCGTAGCCGCCGCCGCTCTACCGCACTGTCGCTATTATCGCAGCCATTGTCGCTATGTCGCTCTGTCGCACCGCTCTAACGCACCGCTTTTATCGTAGCCCGGGCCTTACACAATATAAGCGGCGACAGCGTTACCGCGCCAGAGATATGGTAATAGGTTCAAAGCTATTTTAGACTTCGCAGTTTGGAAAGAATTAAGCCAGGGATGAGTGATGTCTTGACGACATTCAGCAGTAATCTTAACACGACGGTCCGATGCTGTGCGGCAGATATTAACTCGCTCTCCCCAGAATGTTGAGTATAGCGTAAAATAAAGCAGACAAAAAGGAATTGAGTCACGTTCTCATTAGAGCCGGAAACGGTCCGGTGTGTCGTGAAGTTGGATGCGTGACAGTCATTATTCATGTTAATGCACTGTTTAGGACGCTGCGAAAGAAACTGTTTCAATAATAGTTTAGTTCGGTATTTTCTTCGTACATCAGCTGATGATATTTATCTCCAAATATAAATTTGCAGTGCATTGTAAGAATAGAATTGCACTGGAAATGTACTCTATCTTGACTATTAAACACTGTATTAATGTTGCTGTATCCTGCCTATTAATCTTATCTAAAGGCATGATTATATCCCTACTGTACTGACGGGAAGGTGGTAAACTGAGACGAACCCAACTCTCACACTCCAGACAAATTCATCATTTTTTTTCTTTACAGTAGACTCCCGTATAACGCGATTAATATGTTGCGTGTTGTATGAATACGCGTTATAGGAAATCGAGTAGTATGAGTCGAAATTTTCTACGACGGGAATGATGTTAAAATAAAATGTTACAGCGACTATTATCATGTAATATATATATATATATATATATATATATATATATATATATATATATATATATATATATATATATATATATACAGTCGAACCTCCATATATCGAAGTAGCAAAATGCCGGAAAAAAATTCGATATATAGAAATTTCGATATATAGAATTGATCTTAGTTTTATCATAATTCTCCTAAAACATTAAAATTAAAGCTAATTTTCATATACGGATCTCCATTTCCAATTTATATACGAATCACATTAAATGAAAGTTAACTAAAAAATTAATTAATGTGAAAGATTTATTGAGTACTATATACCTTTAAAAAAACAATAATCCAGACAGTGGTTACAGTGATCACAGTTACATTCTGTTAAAAAAAAACTACGAATATCTTGCTGAACAGCCAATTTTCAGGAAAGTTCATCAAAGAAATGCTCGCATTTATTCAGTCCATTAAAAACTTTTTCAGGGGTCCACGAAGTATTGTTTCAAACGCCAAAAATTGGGAGATTTTATTCTAAAGTGGAATAAAATCTCCCAATATGTCGTGAAAAAAATTTCGATATATAGAGATTTTTTCGATATATAGAAACAGTTTTTCTATGTAATGAACATGGAGATTTGCTAAGAGTTCGATATATAGAAAATTTCGATATAGGAAAGTTCGATATATGGAGGTTCGACTGTATATATATATATATATATATATATATATATATAAACATGATGACATTTTACCTTGACATTATTCACTTTCTACAAGATTTTGACTCGTACAAAACGATTTCCTATAACGCGATTTCATACATGCGTAACATATTAATCGCGTTAT
This sequence comes from Dolomedes plantarius, assembly GCA_907164885.2. NCBI lineage: Eukaryota > Metazoa > Arthropoda > Arachnida > Araneae > Dolomedidae > Dolomedes > Dolomedes plantarius. The sequence continues at coordinate 7,572,453 of OU015497.1, read as the reverse complement.
ACGGGGATATTGGCAATTTCATTCTAACGATGCCCTTATTGCTTTTATGGTCAATTACAGCGGCCCAGTTGGCAATGGCAGCGGGCTAGTGATCTGAAAGTCACTGGCTAGATGCTCCTCGCTGACAAATCTACTGCCGCGTACACTAATGGAGGCTGGTGCACGTAAAATATGTCGTGGCTGCAATGTCCTCTAAGTTCTCAAAATGACCTCTGGAGGTGCGGGGTCAAGTGTTCCGGTCTCGTCACTCGACTCGGTTCAAACTGACGGGACTGGTCCTTTGGCCAAGTTGGACTCTGACCGTTGCGGTGCCGGTCAAAACAGGAGCCGCACCTTCATCGCCCATAGCCTTCGGGACTTGATCTGATGTTGCTGACGTTCAAGTGGCATAAGCAACAACAACATGGTCAATTAGCTTGGGGGTTGTGCCTCGCGGGGGAGCCCATTATACGAAGTGCAACCTAAGTCCAAGACTGTTGGGTAGGCTAGTAATGTTATCTTTGCAATAGTATCTCCACCCACGAGGGCGCTTACCCTGCATTTTGTCAACAATACGAATACCAACCATATTAAGCTCTTTTATGTTCTGTTTATATTGATCCGAGTAAAAGGCCCATTACGAAATTCAAGGTACAAAATGAAACTGCAAAATTATCATACATTTAGGCTTGATTTGTTCCATCATCATTTATAATATACTAGAATTATTGCCCGGCGTTGCCCGGGTAGATATATAGATATAAAATATTTCATGCATTCCATCAAAAAAATACTGGGCTGCACTCCCGCTCTTCGTGTTCATCTGGCCAGACAGAATGTGCTTAGCACGTTTCTACTGAAATGATATACAAACAATAAGAAAGAAAGAAACTTTGAGCCTGCGGACCTTCGTCTGATTTTAAGGTCATTCCCAACCCTCTTTCTCCCGCGCATTGGAATTTGAACCCCCCCCCCCCCCCTCCGTCATCCTCAAACCATCCCTCTTAACGCAGCTAGTCGAGGGGAATCCACAGGGGGTAGACGCACCTCTATCGGGCACAAAAACATTAAAAAATTAATTTAAAAAAAACTAATTGAGCCCCAAATTTTGTTTTTTATTAAAGTTTTTTATTAAAGTTTTTTATTAAAGTTTTTGATTTAAGTTTCTCGGGTCCAAAACATTAACTGTGCCGAATTTGGTCCCGGTGGGTGAAACAGTCTATGATTCTATAGCGGACAAACAAACAGACAAGCTCTTTTATATATATAGATGTTTCTTTTTCTCCAATGCGGGAGACGGTATTCTTGGACATTATCCTCATGGTCATATGACACCGCGGTTTTGC
>OU015497.1:7558628-7568628 GCA_907164885.2 Dolomedes plantarius | reverse complement strand
GTATATATATATATATATATATATATATATATATATATATATATATATATATATATATATATATAAAAGCCCCTTAATGGGCCTTCTTAGAAAGGGGGTATGGAATTTCCCGTTCTGAAGAGAGAATAGGAAAAATGGGCCTCGTAAGGTAAAGAATAAGGTTAAAAGAGACTAAATGCCCCAAAATACTACTGACTGACGGACTGATCACTATATCTCTACAACCATACGGCCTAAAACCCTAAAATCCTGTGTAATGGCTCCGTTGAGACCTTAAGTGCTCATTAAGAAAGCGTCCTAAAAATTGAACTTTAAGGTGCTGTAAAGAGGCTGTAACCCCCAAAGTAAAACGTTGACTGACTATATATATATATATATATATATATATATATATACATATATATATCACTGATTAGAGGGGCTTGAACACCTATGAAAACATTGACTGACCAATCACTATATCTCTGTAACTAGAAGGCCTAGGAAGCTGAAATTTTGCCTTGTAGTTCTTCTAATGCCCAAAGAGCTCAGAAATATTTTTAAAAATAAATTAAACCTTTAAAGGTATTAAAAATAGGGTCTTAAATCCCCTTAAATTAAAAAAAAATCTAAAACCCATATTTAATGTCTGTTCACTGTCCTTAAATTATTGGGTGAACTCCTCTGGGGAATTAAAACTCTTTATTACCAAAGATAATTTAAATTAAATAAACCAAATTACATAATTGAGGGTGGTAATGTATTCCATCGCAAATCACGGTTATTCAGCTAGTCTCATAGAAAACTACTCCAGCAGTAATACAAATCTGGTTTGCAATCTAACAAACTAAGATTTATGTTTATGAATTTTCTTTAAATGTTCAGCTGTAGCCGTGATAGTGTGTATATTAAGACTTTCCTCGCGCATTACATAAATATAATGTACTTTTCTGGAGCAATTATTTAGGCAGTGCAATTTGTAAGAACTGAGTATTTTGAAGCACTATATATTAGAAAAGCCCCAGTAAACCTCAAGCAAGCATACTGGCATAACTGTTAACCGCGGTGTTGAGCAATCGCCTTGTGTGAACTATCGCAACTTATAATGTGCAGTAGTGATTACTACTCAGTGGCAAATACAGGTTTACGGAAATTCCCATTATGCTACTTGACCTTTTACGGCAGACCTACATCAGTATCTGTTTTATCGAAACAAAAGCAATTCCAGCTTTTACGAAAAAAGATGACCAGCGCATTTTCATAGGCAAAGCGCATGTAGCACTTCAGGCATGGTACATGCAAATGCATTATCAAACTTATTGCCCTATTAAACGATAGTTAAACTTTTCATAACATTTGCACTGTTAACTCTGTGCTCAGATGGCAAAATGTTACAAGAAATTTATGTGACATCAGTTCTAAGATTCAAGATGTCAAGATGAAAAATCAGTAATTTGTTTTACACGAGCAAACGTGGTACCAATATTTCAGAAAAATAGTTGGCTATTACTTACAGTAGTTACAGTAAATAGAAAATATCGGCGAATGAGGATCCTGAATGGGAAAAACTCAATTTTTTTAAAGAAAAGTTTCTTATAAAATTTTGCCATCTGAGCACAGAACTATACTTTGCAATAAAACAGCAAAAATATTTAATGAAATATTACATTCTACTGGATACGCAGAAAACTTCTTTGGATGATGGGAATTGAAATTGCCAAGGTTAGAAGTGAACACCTATCACGAGAATCGGGTCGAATAGATAATTATGTCTAGCGTATATATCAATAAAATCTATCTAAAACTAAAACTCGGTTTGTAATTTAATGCAACACAAAAATCCCATAACTGTAAAAATACGGTACCGCCAAATCCGGTAGAAACAGAATAAAGATTTTTTTAAAAATTTGGCGAGGAATTGCTATAGTTTAATCAAGGTTTCCTTTAAATTTGCTATAATTTTTGGAGAATGCCCCATTATAGGAAGCCATCTGCTGCCATTCTCCTTAACATAAGAATGACGTTCATATGGTGCCACATATGGATAAAAATTATCCCCCTAATGAATGGCAGTTAATCAGAACTGAAGCCCTTTTAATCATATTGCTTATAATTCATCAATAAGTTTAGACGAAATAAGGGTTAATTTCAGATTTCATTGCTAATATCTGTCGGATGAAAAAGAAATCTTTATGGCTTTAGACGGTCTCTTAGTGGCTCTAGACGGATGAAACCTAAAAAAAAAATATTGGAGTGTTTTTTGAAGGTGGATTATCAACCAAAAACGTGCTTATTTATACTCGTCATACATAAAGAAGTTACTTCTCAAACTTATGAGGAATCACCAGTTCTAATTCCCGAGCTATTTGTAACAGAAACAGTTTGAAGCATTTCAATTAACTGAAAACAAGGTCATTGTCAAAATTGCATTTAATAATGTCAAAATTGCGTCATACTTCATGAATAATTTATTACCCGACGGGTGGTCTAACGAAAATTAATTTTGACTGCGAGATTTGCGTCAATATGTTTATTTACTTACTTATTTCGTCGCTGTTGAATATTTATAATAATCTTTACGAGGCTTAGTTTTGGTACACAAAGTATCTGCAGTTTGATTCTTTTTCTAGCTTTTTCGTTTGATAGGACGTATGTTTTGCAACTATAGAAGAAAGCAACTTAACTTTTAGTGCATTATGTAGTTTTTTTTGTTATTAGCGTATAGAAGGAAAATTCCACAATGATTTCGACCTTTGTAAATGCAACGTTTCCTTGTCATCGAGCGAATTATTTGAATGCCATAGAGATTTGTGCCCGTGGTGATTTGTTATTTTTAAATTTAATTTTTTTTTTTAATTTCCACGAGAATGTAACGAAAGAGGAAATTTCTTAAGTACTTTGAATGTTGGATATGACAAAAACATATCGCATGAACCGAAATTTTACTTGGGCCCTGTATCACAGCGCCGTCTGCATTTTGCGCAGAATAGCGTCCTTAGGCGGCAGAAGCATATTCTGTCATTTTGCTTCAGGAGGGAATTTTTCGAGAATCATTTTCTGACAATGTTTCTCTCTTAACGTATGTTTAAACGGAAAAATCAATTAAACAACCTCTTAAACTGGTTATTCCTTTTCCTGTATTTCTCCATTTATATTTACATACAAGGCATTGCCTTTTACAGGAGGGCATGATGGGTAAAAAGGTATACGTTAGCAAATACACAAGCGTTAGCAAAACACAATACGTTAGCGAATACAGGAAAAAAAGATCCCCCTTAAAAGTGACGAAGATCATAAAGGCATCTAATTAATTTTTAATCCCATTGAATCATATATTCATCGTCTAGGTTAAGTTAAGATGGGCTGATGTGAAAGTCCAGTTTAAATGTGTTGTCATGTGCAAGGCTGGGGTTTGAGCCACGAATCCCAGGAATTACACTAATTGCACTGACCACTCAGTCAGAGGTCAGTCAGTTCTTACAGATTGGAAAGGAGTAAGCTGACAAACACTATTCCTTTTAAGACAATTGATTTAAAAAAATAAAAATATTTTTATTTTTATTTAGAAATTCGATAAATAAATTAAACGGAATTGCTACTAACGTCTTCTTAAAGCTTACCTTTTGTCATTAATTAGAAATAGAAGCGCACGACATACGTTGAGTCCCAAGATGCTTTCAGGAGGCATTTTAGTGTTTATAAACGTAAGTGTGTGCACAGACAGATAGTGGATCAAGGGGAGTTTACTAAATATTCATATAGTATTTAAGCACCTAAGGGGGGGGGGTTCAGGGCACTGTTAAATGTTTTATAGTTCTTATTATAAATTATTTCATTTACAAATTTCACCGGGTAAGTTCGTTAAATTTTTATTTATTTCTGTAGGGCTCATCTGGCATTCTATTCGCAGGACCTCTTTGATTAGGGCTGGGGGGTGCTCAGTACGAATCCCGAAGAACGCCATTAAATACCCTAGTAACTAGGCCACATATGGGCTCGTTAAACCCGTAAACTGGAAATATGAAGTCAGAGAGGATGGGAGAAGGTACGATCCTCCAAGAGCACCCCCCCCCGTGGGTTCCTCTGTCAAGTGGCACTAGTGGGTGGTGTGGGTTCACCTATACGGTGCCTCCATTGCAAGCAATCGACGATTCTCGCGGTCAAAGTGTGAATGTCTCCATTGACAATTTGTCAAACAATTGACAATTTGCAAACAACACATGTTCTATTCACGGTTGTTGTGTCATACATTTCTGATAAATAAAAAGGTATTTAATGAAGATTTACGGCGGCACCCGAAACCATTTTCAAAATCTCCCCTTATTTATATAAACTAATGATTTTGCATGATTTTAATTGCTTGTTCTGGCGGGTTCGTTAAATACCAGTTTAAATATATTCAGGCTTGTGGCGGCCCTGTGGTACAGCGCGCTGGTTTTGGTGCTGAAGGTGCTCGTATCGAATCCCGGTGTCGCGCCACGAAAAATGCCTCCGTTTGTGTCGTCCCTCCATAAGGGGTAATGCTGTCCGCCTATATGGTAGCCCCATAATAAAATGGACAGTAAACTGTGGCGTAGTATAGGTGAATGTTTGATGACAAATGCCTCCGCATTGGTTAATATATATATATATATATATACACTGATGGACAAAAAAATTAGCGCACCAAGAAATAATTGCGGGATCGTAACGAAACTTGCAATGAAGGTACACGTCGGGGAGATATGCAAATGATTAGAAATGCAGCGTGATTGCGCATTACGTATAGCCGGTAGAGGGCGTTGAACATCGCACTCTGTGGAGTATAAAACAGGTAACCAAAGCTTGTTTGAGTGTGCTGAATCATTTACAAAGGAAGAGCTGAGATAGACATGCCATTACGCCGTGTTCGAAGACAATATAAGCAGTTGTCGCAGTTTGAGAGGGGGAGAATCATCGGGATGATGGAAGCTGGGTGGTCAGCTAGGCGAGTAGCTCGTCAATTAGGCCGCTCTGATTGTGTTGTGAGGAGGTGTTGGGACCAGTGGACCCGAGAGATGTCATGTACACGAAGACCAGGCTCAGGACGCCCTCGACAGACCAGTCGTCGAGAAGACCGCCACATCGTAAGAAATGCACGCGTACAGCCAACTGCTTCATCGGCCGCCATCCAGGCACAGGTAGCACCTTCACTAGGGGCCTCTGTGTCTTCTCGAACCATACGAAGGCGCTTGGCTGAAGGACAGTTGGTATCGCGGCGCCCATTACGTGTGCTGCCCTTGACGCCCACCCAACGACGCCTCCGTTTGGAGTTTTGCCGCGCACGAGGAAACTGGACTGCAGCGGAATGGAACCAGGTCGTCTTTAGCGACGAATCCAGATTCAATCTCGGCAGTGATGACAATCGTGTTCGTGTGTGGAGAGCCCGTGGCGAACGCTTCATTCCTGCCTTTGCTGTACAGCGACACATCGCTCCCACAGCTGGTGTGATGGTATGGGGTGCCATTGCCTACAATACACGGTCACCCCTAGTATTGTTCCGTGGCACCATGACAGCCCAGCGGTATGTTCATGAAATCCTGCAACCACATGTGTTGCCACTCATGCAACGGCTCCCAGGAGCCATTTTTCAACAAGACAATGCTCGGCCTCATACGGCAAGGGTGTCACAAGACTGTCTCCGCACTGTTACTACCCTTCCTTGGCTTGCCCGATCCCCAGATTTGTCTCCAATCGAGCATATCTGGGATCATTTGGGATGACGAGTTGGGCATCCCACGAGTTTGAACGAACTAGAGGCAAGGTTACAGCAAATATGGAACGAAATGTCTCAAGACATCATACAGAACTTGTATGACTCAATGCCCGATCGTATCGCATCGTGCATTCGCGCTAGAGGAGGTCCAACGGAGTATTAACTCCTCCGTTCTTTTGCCTTTTTCTCTGAAATAAATTATCCTTTTTCTTTGATTTTCTTATCATTTACTTATATCAAAGTAATCATTACGTATGTAAAATTTCGTTTCATTTTGACGACTCCTTCTTGGTGCGCTAATTTTTTTGTCCATGAGTGTATATATATATATTCATTCTAAAAAATCTTGATTAAAACATTTTTTCCATCTTAATAAAATGCCTTTTTAAGTGAATTGGGTGAGATGTTTCAGGTCGCTTGACTATTAAAAAAAAGAGGTCGCATCCCTTCTATAAGAGATCCCTTCTGTAAGAGAGGGTGGAAGAAGGTACGACACCCTTCCCTTCAAGATGTCGCCCGGGTGCCCCGTCAAAATTGAGGTGGCACCTGGCTGAATTGGACTTGGACCCTTGTGGTGCCTTTGTAAACTGGTGATGCACTCCTAAGCCCGCAAGCATATATGAACCTGGTCTAGAACACTTCGCTCAGGGGAAATAATAAGTAACAACATCGAAAGAGATCGCGGGTTGGTTTGCTGTGACAAATCAGGGACGCGGATTTCTCGACTGTCATGGAACGGTTCGGTCTGAAACACGACTAAATATTCATATATTTAAGCACACAAAAGTGTAGGCCTTCAAATTATTTAACGACACTGTAGAGCTAATGACTGCCGCGAATACGCTTGAAAGTTTACAGTCTGAAATACTGAACTGTATACATTGGTAAGGACTACGGACGCTCTTAACCTTTAACTAATAAAATTGGAGGTCCAATTAGCAGGACAAACTAATTAAAACAAATAACCGTGATAGAAATTTTTAAAAAATAATAATAATTGTACGGTCGGGAGACCCCCGTCAGGAACGAAGTTCCTTACGTTATTTTGTCAACTTTAAACGTGATTTAATATGTAGATTTCTATTCATTATATATATGTATATATATATATATATATATATATATATATATACATACACATACATATATATATATGTATATATATATATATACATATATATATATATATATATATATACACACATACATATATATATATATATGTATATATATATATATATATATATATATATATATATATATACATATATATATATATATATATATATATATATATATATATATATATATATATATATAACATTAATACATATATATAACATTAATAGTAGATTTCTATTGATTATATTAGTGTATTTTTGTCACGCCAAAAAAGCGCAGCCCTCTTTTATTCAACCAACCAACTCTCTCTCTCTCTATTTTATTAATATTAAAAATTTTAATATATATATATAATATATATATATATATATATATATATATATATATATATATATATACAGTGGAATCTCGATCTATCGTTTTTCAAGGGACCGATTGAAATGAACGATAAATGCGGGAAAATGATAGATGCGGAAACATAACAAAGCAATAGGATCGTTGGGACCGGATAAAATGAACGACACATACGGAAAAACGATGGATCCGAAAACGATCGATCGAGATTACACTGCATATACATATGCATATTTATATATATAATATATATTATAATATATATATATATATATATATATATACTGCGCTATTCCCAGAATGATTGGGAATAGAAACGGCCAGCGCTCGTGCGGGGAATTGAACCAGGGACCTTTCGCTCCGTAGCGCGATAGTCCGATACTCCGTAGTCCGATGCGATATCCATTCAGCCACAGAGTCCTTGAGAAAAAGCTCTTATGAAGGGGGCATAACGCTTTTTCGTTAAGTGACGATTCCTGCCAGTTCAAGCCGCATAAAAGAACTTCGTTCCAAAAAAAAAAAAAAAAAACCACATTCTGAAAAGAACCTACATTATGCCGAAGCTATATTTTTGAATTCGAACACTGGATATCGAGTGAAAAATCACGCTTCTGTATCTCACTGGAAGGCTTTAAGTCAACATTACGCCTCCCGAGAGTGGTTGAATATCAAACCGAATTCATTGTCCGGCTGGTTTCTAAAAATCACGTAATTCAGCTCGTCTCATTAGTAGAACCCATAACCAAGCGAGCCCAGCATATTTACCTCATTTGGTTTGCAGAAACCGACCTTGGTCACCGCCACTTCGAAGCCATCCTTCCATTGTTAGGCGTTTCAACCGAATTACGCAACCCATAATCAAGGAGCACTTCGTAAAAGGTCCCTCTTCCACGGAGTTTGTGGTGTCCTCAATAGGTTAACAGACTCTGTTTCCGAAACTGGATCTGTGACATGCTTCTTTTTTACCCCCTTTGCTTTGCCGTGCGTTTCCCCCCCTCCCATCTATCCTCTTCCATTCGCGAAGAGAGAGAGAGAGAGAGAGAGAATGAATTTTCTTTTTTTTTTTGCTCCTCTAGGTGAGTGGGTTGGTCACGGCAAAAGAGGCAGTGTCAAGGGTGGAAATGACGGCTTGGAGTTTTGCATCGCTGGCTTTTTCAGAGGTCGGTGGAGACGAGGTGCAAAAACTCCTCGATACGACCCTCTGTTGGACGCCAAATGGCGAGGGCAAGGTGGGAATGTTAATCAGCCGATATCCGAGTGCAGGGCCCGAGACTGGAGTCGGTAGGGAAGTCTTCGTATGCAGTCGAACATCATCGTCGGCAAAATCATGCGTCAAAGGGCGTCTAAAGTTCTGCAAACGATTCGCTTGAAAACACATTACACAAAATAACTAAAATATACTTTTTTCTGGAATAAAAAATATTCAATCAATTGTCAGCAATGTTAATTGGTGTGCTGCGCTACGGTCAACTTTTGCTACGCGAGGGCTAATTAGACCGGGACCTACAGTTTAGAGTAGGGGTTTTTGACCCTGGTTTCCCCGAACCCGAAAACCCGGGTTTTTCAAAGATTTTACGAACCCGAAACCCGGGAAATTTTTAATGTAAATCCGGGGAATTAGTTATTTATCTGATACAGTAGAATACCAATTATATTCCTTAATTTGGTACCAAGACCAATCATATGATGAGTTTGGTAGTAAAATTTTTAGAAACTAAATATTTGATCTGGCAGCAACCTCAATAAAACGATTATTCAACGTAAATGATAATGGGTCAGAGTCTGAACCAGAAGTAGCAGTTGAGGTGGGAGTTGAAGATGGAATTGAAGAGGATGCCACGAGTATTGGTGCTTGTACTAAACAAATGTCCCTATCTGATGAGCTTAGTATGTTTAATAAGGAAAATCATAAAAAATCAAAATATGGTTCATATAGCATAAGGAAAGAAATTGAGTTGTTTCGGGTAACAAAAAGCCGACCTTAAAAGCTAGATAAACTTTTCAGGTCTTTAACAACAATTCGACCAACTTAGGTGGAAGCAGAACGAGCATTTTCTGTAATGGGTCTCTTTGCTAATAAACTCAGAAGCCGACTCAATGATGATACGTCGAGTGCAATGATGGTTGTAAGGCAGTTTTATAAAAAATAAGATATTTGTACCACTTTTATTTATGTTATACATATATGTATATGTTTATTAACATTAAATTTATTTACTGTTATTTTTTATATTCGAAATTCTGAAATAAATTTGATGCTTCTAATAAATTATTTATTATTTTAGTTCTTTGCTATTGAACCCCTGGAACCGACCAACTAAATCCGGGAAAACCCGGGTTTTAAATTAAAAAAACCCGTCAAACCCGAAACCCGGGTTATAAAAAAGTTGCTCAAAATCGAAAACCCTAGTTTAGAGCCGATTCTGAACGGCTACAAACGTCCATGTCAACAGTGGAACTCGAACCCACAGGACCTGAACCGAATGCCAGCTGGCCTAGCCTTTCGGCCATCCCCTGGCAATGAGTTTGGCATTAACCAAAAACAACTGCATACGTTTATGCGCCCGCATTTTCAAAACATCTTCCGTTCCTTCTTTTCTTATATTTAAAAACTCTTTCTTTTTTTTTTTCACGGGCTTCTCTGCATTTTAATGACTATAGATTACAAAATCACAGAAAATATCAGTTTGAAATTTTTGTACTGTTATTAAAGTGTTATACTAGGAAGGGATTAGTATTAGACTTATGATAAGTTTGCGGCATAATTTTGATTGGTGATCTGATCACAATCGCATGAAAACAGTGTTTTCT
>OU015497.1:7541128-7553628 GCA_907164885.2 Dolomedes plantarius | reverse complement strand
CCTGTCTATTGCACTGCGATTCACAGACGTAAACGGCCCACAGATAGCTCTTAACGCTCATTCTTGACATGCACGTGTCAATCTGTCGAAATTTCTATCACAAAATGACGACAGAAATAAAAGAGACATCAATTGCTTATTTGTAAGTATACATGGTGCTATGGCTTTATCGTTTCCTCAAAAAGTAATATAGGCTCCGAGGGCGAGTTAGGAATAAAACGCACAGAATGGGTGCGATAACGCCCAGCCCAGGAGGTAATGAGGCGAAACAATTTTGTTCGATTTCAGCCTTTCCGGAAACGTACTACTCCAGATATGGCTGTTTTCGCGGCGCGTTAAAACATCTATTTAAATATAAGAGAATTTCTATTTTTTTTTCAGCTTGAATTTCCTTTATTAAGGATGCTATTTACTAAGAAAAAAAAATCGTATTTACTTTTCCTTTTCTTGCAGACTCTTGTGGTTGGAAGAGTCCAGTTGACAGTTTGAGAATTCCACCCCCCCTTTGGATTGACATTTTGAGGGATTGTAATGGCTCTCTCTCTATAGGGGGGTCAAGCGCTTCCCCCAAATTTTTTATTTAAAATATATTTTTGCCAACTATTTACAGGTACATAAATGCCGATAATAAAATAAAATTGGTATTGTCAGATAGCCCGAATTTTTCTGCAAAGAGCTACAGGATTCATTTTATAAATTTCGTCCACCGAAGGACTTTATGAGCGTTTAAAACACATTATACCAAATATTTCCCCGAATAATTTAAATTTTAAAATATTAATTGCATTTTTTAAAAAAAAAAACGAAAAATGTAGACAAATGTAAAATTTCTTTCTCTATGACGGAGTACAAATTTTTAATAAAAAATCTTTGAATCCAAGTTTGCAATCCGTGGACACATTTTTTCCATATGTTAACATTGAGGCAAGCGAATCCAATGGGGTTAATATATAGCAGCCTTAAGGGATGGATAGCAATTGTTTAGAATGGAATTCCTGAAGGGTAAAACGTGTTTCGAAATATCTGCATGGATTGAATTTACTTTCTCCCTCCCCATGCCTATTTTCTGATTAAGGAAGCTGAGAGCTTCAATTGGTTCATATACATACATTCTTAATGACTTTTTCATTGAATATGTCTTCATATGAAGATCATTAGACACATAACAAATACTTTTTTTTTTGTCAGAGGGCGGTATCTTGTCCATCTCTCTTCTCGACGTCTAACAGAAGCAATAATTAGCAGTCCAGTTAGAAGGGAGGGTGGTCCCGGCAGAGGCTGATATCTTCGCTCAGGTCTTCAAACGACCGACGTTCATAATTATATTACAGTCAGAGAGAGGACGATAGTTTCCTTTATTCGGACTTTATTATAATGTGCCTGCAGATAATAGTGGTTCATTATCAGTCTAAAATTTCCTATAAAATCTCTTCGTGGGATCTCAAACGGAATTTGACGAGTCAAAAGACAACAATATATATACATTTACACACACACACACACACGTATATATATATATATATATATATATATATATATATATATATATATATATATATATATATATATATATATGTTAGACAAAGATGTAAGTGAAAAACCAGTAGAAGCCACAAACGACTACAGCCAGGAACCAAAAACATGAAAAGATAAGTGATAAATATGAATAGATAAGTGAATAATAGGTTTTAGACACTATCTTTTCATCAGCGGTGCCGATACTGTCTAAAAACCAATGGATTGTTTCTAATAAGTATGATCTGAGCAATAAACATACTTAGACACCGTACAATCCATATGAAGCAGAAGAAGGAATAATCAGTGACTTTATTATAGATCACCAAACTCGGCGCCAGACAAAGTGAAAGTTAAGTTTAGGAGACCGCGAGAAGACTGACGTCACAAACATTGTAACCATGGAGCCAATAGAATCACTTTAGCAGACTTACTTAGGATACTGTTTTATAGGACATTATAACCTAAGTTAACTTACAGTCCGACCACAGTACGAAGAACCACGGTTGGCATAGTGCCAAGACGATTCTATTCCCGCTGTAGGTAACGCTGCTGAGCAAGGAGGGGGAAAAGTCTCGTAGTCTCTCGACATTCTTTAGAATCGGTTACTAACTGCGCTTGCTTGCTTTTTCCTCGTCTGTTATTTTGATTATTATATTAAAATTAATGGATCCTTTACCCAACACAACTGCTCGGAATAAGCCGTTCCGTAGTGATTGTAAACGTAGTGATTGTACACAATGTAATTAAATTGTGTGATAAAGAAGCACTAGAAGGAAATGTTATTGTTCCACTTTCGCAATCCCTAAAGAGAGCTAGTGAAATGACCGGGATATCAATGTCCAGTGTAAAAAGAATACGCAGAGAAGCAAAGGGTGAAGAAACTCCAAAATTTGAATCCCCGAGGAAACTTCAGAAAAAAAGAACTACCGAAAACGTAGCTTTAGATAATTTTGATTGTGATGTAAGATTTGCTTCTTTCTTTTTATTATTTTGAAATTATTATTCACATATTCGATCAAAAATAAAGTTTTAAAAAATAACTTTAAAATTGCGGACAAAAAGCAGTCTGAAATACATTCCGTATTTCACAAACAAGCACATCCGAAAATATGACGTTTTCCCCTATTTTCTAAGTAGACTAGCTTTTCTCGCGCATGCGTAACAGCTTCCAGGGACCTTGCTTCCGTGGTCGGACAGTAGACATTTATTATGACTAAGAGTTATTTATTATTTTAATTACACCAGTTTTTATTTACTTTTTAGTAGTTATTTACTAACTGTAATCATATATATATATATATATAAATATATATATATATATATATATATATATATATATATATATATATATCCCTTAATAGCCGTTCCTACAAAGGGGGTATTTGAAGAGGGAATCGCAAAAATGGACCCCTGCTAATGTACTTGAAAAGCTTGCGTTCGTTTAAAAAAAAAAAAATTACAATTAAAAATTTAAAGCATGCATGGTTTTTGACCGAAACCTCTATAAGGCGTATAATTCTGTTTTGTTCAAAATTGAAATAATTTGTCTGCAGGATTTATAAAAATTTAATTTGCAATGCTTTTATCTATTTAAATGGGAAAAAAAAGAGAAGAAATTTGAGTAATTTCTACATCATGGAAGATACTTTCCGAATGTTTACTGCAAATCAAAAATCTTGAAGATTGTTTTATGAAAATAAAACAAAAGAACAACGTACAAAATTCCATAGAGATATCTTGCTAGGAATTTAAGACATATTTTAGATATATTAGATTAGGAAGGAGCGTTTAAGGGGGCAGAGGACCTTCAAATCTAACTTTTTTTGTTTTGAATGGATTTGCTTGAAATTTGACTATGTGATTAGTACCATAGATATGTAAAAGTGGTTAGAATTTAATGATGAAATATCAATAATTTAGGAATTATGAATTATTAATTAAATCAAAAATTGGTCTAATTAAAAATTTCCCATGCGCATTTCTTTTGCATATAATATGGTGTTTTTTATTTACAGGATACCTTATAGAACTAAAAATGAAACTTATTGCTTATTTTAAGCATTCATTAAAAATATATAGAGAAAAAAATAATAACAGTGAAAACACCCTTTTTATGACGCAAAATACCAATAAATCATCTCTTCAAATGCAAAATTTAGAAATTCTGAGCTACGAAGCATAATTTTTTTCAGTAAGATTTATTTAATATACAGTTAAGTGTAAAACACTTAAATTTCAAAGCAATACGATAATTAGAAATGCGCCCGGAGCAGTTTGAATATTCGTATGACATGAAAATTTTTATTTTGAGAAAAACGCATTTAAAGTTATTGCTATTAGTAACCACATAAAATCTAAATTAAATACAAATGCGTATAACTAGGAAAGTAATCACAAAAATTAAAAATTATTTTTGCAACACATTCCTACTCGTCCGTAGTTTCACAATTCAATAAAATTTATTTATTTATTTATTTATTTATACAAATGCCAAGGCATTTGACACTAAGTCATTAGCCTAAAAAATTCAATAAAATAAAAAAAGCGAATTTTTGGACAAATTTCACAATTTTGAAAGTCCACTGTTCCTTTAAGGGATCAGTGGACCTTCAAACCTAACTTTTTTTTGTTTAGAATGGATTTGCTTAAAATTTGAATATGCGATTAGTACCATAGATGTGTAAAAGTGGTTAGAATTTAATGATGAAATATCAATAATTTATGAATTATGAATTATTAATTAAATCAAAAGTTGGCCTCATTAAAAATGTTCCATGCGCATTTCTTTTGCATAAAATATGGTAATTTTGATTTACAGGATTCCTTATAGAACTAACAACGAAACTTATTACTTATTTTAAGCGTTCATTAAAAATATAAAGAGAAAAAAATAATAATAGTGAAAACACCCTTTTTATGACGCAAAATACCTATAAATCATCTTTTCGAGTACAAAATTTACAAATTCTTAGCTACGAAGCATAATTATTTTTAATACGATTTATTTGATGTACAGTTAAGTATATAGAACTTAAACTTCAAAGCAATACGATCATTAGAAATGCGCCCGGAGCAGTTTGAATATTCGTATGACATGAAAATTTTTATTTTGAGAAAAACGCATTTAAAGTCATTGCTATTAGTAACCACATAATATCTAAATTAAATACAAATGCCAATAACTACGAAAATAATCACAGAAATTAAAAATTCTTTTTACAACACATTCCTACTCGTCCGTAGTTTCACAATTCAATAAAATAAAAAAAATCGAGTTTTTGGACAAATTTCACAATTTTGAAAGTCCACTGTCCCCTTAATGAGTTAAATGAGAACGCGGAGAAGCGATGCTTTTCTCGACCGACTATCAAGACAGTAAGGAGAAATCAGTGACATACGAAGCTGACAGCCGGCACAGCTCTTTCGCTTGTGGGAACAAACAAACAAACAAGTAATATATAAAAAAAAAATTTAAGTCAATTCCTACTTAGGTCAACAAAGAAAAATTTGAGTGTGAACTAATAGTAGGAATTGAAAAAAAGGATTGCCTGCCAGAACCTTGCCTACTGTGCGAGATTAGGAGGGAGGGAAAGAGAGAGAAAAAGTTCGTCAGGTTGGGGATTTGATCCCGCAACCTACAGGACGGGAGGAGCCCGCGCTACCGCAGTGCTACCGCTTACAGAGGTAGAACAGGGAAATTACTATTCAAGAGCAAGAGACGCTCTAGGTCTAAAACTAAAATCGATTAATTAAATTTAATTAATGAATTAATATTTGAAAAAACTGTATTAACATCAAGTGTCATCCACTACAAGTTTAAAAAAATGTATTTGAACTTGAGTGGATGAATAACAAGTATTTTATTAACGATTGAAAATTTGAACAAGATATATATAGGGAGAGTGTGAACTAATAGTAGGAATTGAACAAAAATAAAACTAGGAAGTGTACAGACAGTAATTAGTGGAAGTTAAAATGTGCGGTGAGAGATTCGAATTAAAAGTTAAGAGCATTTACTGATATCAGCTTCAGGTGAGAAAATATTTTGCAAGTCAGGTGCTTCTGTTATTCCCCCCCCCCTCCTTTTGGCAGAACGTGCCCAAATTTTTCTCTCCAGATGTTCTCATAAACGTTCTGTGACGTTAAGGTCAGGCGATTGTGGCGGCCAGGATACGTCCTGTACGATATTAGGATTTTCTAAGTACATCCTGACACGACTTGCACGGTGCATTCAGTTCTGAGAAATTTCTGTACCGTGTCATAATCTTTGATACTGCCTCGCGATATACCCACAATTTCTGCTATGTTAGTTACAGATGCACTCGCATGCCTAGCCCCAATTATCTTACTTTTTCTGCAAGTCATGGGTGTGATCAGATATTTTATGTATTCCTTCTGCACAGTGGCGTAGCAAAGGGAGGGGGGGGCAAGGGGGTCTATCATGCCCCTGGCGCCACTCGCAGAGGGGCGCCATTGTAAGATCCATATATTATATTACTATATGTTTTCGAGGTGGATGCCAATATAAGGTCTATATATTATATTACTATATGTTTTCGAGGTGGATGCCAATATAAGGTCTATATATTATATTACTATATGTTTTTCAGGGGAGGGCCCCAATATAAGGTCTATATATTATATTACTATATGTTTTTCGGGGAGAGCGCCAGTATAAGGTATATATATTATATTACTATATGTTTTTAGGGGAGGGCACCAACATAACGTCTATATATTATGTTACTATATGCTTTTCGAGGGGGAGTGCCAATATAAGGTCTATATATTATGTTATTATATGTTTATCGAGGGCGCCAATATAGGGTCTATATATTATATTACTATATGTTTTTCAGGGGGGGGGGGCGCCATAAAGGTATCGTGCCCCGGGCGCCAGTTATGCTCGCTACGCCACTGCTTCTGTAATAGCTAATTCTACATCGACTGTAATACTACTGCCTGATAGCCGATACACATACTTCTCCGTATTACATACTTCTGTCCGTCTTTGACATCCTGATTGTGATTTGAATGAGCCATTTTGCACGTAACTTATTTAAGCGGAGTTTCCATTATTTTGACAATCCATACGTATTTTTGACACTAACCAATACAACGTACACTAACCAATAAAATGAATATAAATTAGAGAAATGAAAGCTCTTATTAAATAGGACATAATAAAACGTAAATGCACTTCTCACCAGTAGAACAAAAGCTAGAATTCGTGTAATTAATAATTGACATTCTGGAAATATAATTAATTAAAAACACAAAAATGAATTGATTACTCGGATATTGAACATGAATTTTTCATATTAATGAGTAGTCTTTAATTTTCTTATATACCTTCAGAACCAGTTGCAGTATTTGCATAAGTTTAGTCGAAAATTAAACTAATCTAGTTGAACTAATAGATTCCACTGTCCTTTGAATAAAGTCTATTTATGCGAACAAGCAGATATTTAGAATGAATTATTGAAAAGAAGTAGATGTATAGGCCGGCATTATAATGTCGAAACTTACCTGCATCGAATTTGTTAATTCATTATTTTATAATATAACTAGTATTCTGATGAGAAATCACTGACGAGAAATCTAGCTGCTTTGAATATAAATTACGACTGAACTCATAAAAAAAAACTTCCATAACAATATAAAAATTACTATTAAAACCATCCTATTACTTCGAGCATATTTCTTTCTCTTAAAGACGCTTGCGACAAACGTTGAATGTATGAAGTTGACAGACTAGATATGGCAATACCAGGTCAAGAGGAAAATAAAATGGGCAACATTAGTCATTAGAAAATTTTTCGTAGTGATACATTCTTCTTTCCATCTGCCATATTTTTTCCTAACATCATTTCGAGATTCTAACCATTGAAATATTTCGACTGATGTACTAGACCTCCCTTCAGAAGAGACCTGAGACCGGTTTTAAGGTTGCTGCCTCGGGGAGGTCGATTCTCAAAATGAGGGGTCGGGGATAATCAACACCCCAGTACCATTTCCCTTGGAAAGTATTTATCGCTCTTTAGGCATTAAGAAAATTATGAAGGTTTTAATTATTTAGGCTTTAAGAAAACCATCGCATATTTTGATTTCCATTTTCATGTAATCAACGTATTTTGGCGACTTTTTACCCTGCATCGTATCACTTACTATTTCCCGAAGTTAATGTAAGGGAGTTTCAGAAAACCTCAATAAAATTTAGAGTCATGTTTATTTTTATAAATAATGGATCATACTAAAATTTATTATTATAGATACAGATTTCAGGTTAATTTGGGTGAAACTGTTAATATTTTTTTCGCCAAAGGAGACGCGTTCTTTTTCGGTAATTTTGTTTTCATTTAAGGGGTCTCGGGAGTCTTACTTTTTTACTGAAGATGCAATTTAGCATCACGTCACTATTAGTTTTATTTCTCATTCCCTATAAAACATAAATACATGACATTTTTGCCACTGAAAGCTTAATATATGTTCTATGTAGAATAATTAAAATGAAATTTAAATCTCCATAGAAATATTTCGACTGATGTAGTTACATCCGTGGAAAAGGTGGCACGGAAGCAGAGGAGAGAAGGGCGTAAGAGAAGAAAGATAACTCATTGGAGTGTGACAAGAACACCTGGTGGAAGTATGACGAATGACACATCCGGAGAAACCTTACAAAAAGGGAAAAAGGCCGACGAGATCAGATTTCCAGAAATAGGAAACTGTTGGTTTACACACCTTCCGAACACCATGAATATCTCAGTCTAGTCATCAATATCTGTCGAGAATCGCTCCCCCATTCCCCCGTGACGAGCTCTGTGATTGCGAGAAATGCAGGAAGATACTATTTTATCTACATGCGGGTGTTTTTTAAAGCATCAGCCTTTCGAATGCAGACTGAAGGGGGGGGGGGAAACGTATTTTACTTCCCTGTATCTCTTTAAATATATCTTGTTAATGGTGACCGGCCTTTAAGGACCATCTGTCATTATAAACTGTTTTCCGTTAAAAGAAAATCATTCAGATTTTGCAAAAAGTTACTTTTTGAAAAATCGTACAGTATGAATTGATAAATATCCAGGCCCTGATTTTCCATTAGGCCCGGGCCTAGGGGGCCCCGAATGTTGGGGTTCCCCCCCAAAAAAATTTTTATTTTAAAAGAAAAAATTCCCAATTCAATTATTTTTATTTTACCTTTTTAAATAGCAATTTTTTTTATATATCCTTTCAAATTTGATTGATTGGTTCATCATATGTATTGTTATAGTGTACATAAGGGATTAATAAGTTTTTCTGGTTGCATTGTATTGGTGTTTTAATGATGAAGTTCATATGTTGTATTGTTTTTTGTTATTTGATAATGTTCTAGGCTTCTACGCTTCAAATAGGCAATTCTTGGTAAAATGGTACTTTAATAATGATTCATGATTATTTTTTTCTTTTTTTTGGTGTGTATATGTGTCAATTTTGGAAATTTTACGCCCACATCAGTGTTAGGGGCCCCCCATCCCGAGTTGTGCCCAAAGTCAAGAATTTTCTAAATAGGGCCCTGTAAATATCCACGACTTTTTGCTTTTTCTCCGCCTAATTTTTTTTTTTCTGACAAAAAGAAAAGCTCTCAACGCTGACAAGTCATAAATTAACACATTCCAGGCATGGGACATTAACGTGCCGCTTGAGCGCATGAATGAAATTCCTAGATTATTTAGGTTAAAACGTATCTAATATATATTTAACTAAAATAATCATCTTTAAGACAGAAAACTTTCGTCTTTCCGTAAAAGATTTTGTGATCTTCGTTTTCGGGAACAGGGTAGAGTGCGAAGTGAAAATTTCATGATTTCGTTCTGCCAGAGTCATTAAAGATCGCTATCAAACGATCTTTCGCGAAATTCGATTTTGCTGTGTTAAAAGCGACAACTGTATATCTACAGAGCAATAATACTTTCTCTTTCTTCGTCCCCACTGCTTTCTAATTATTCTATCATATCGTCTACAGTTACTGTCGATGAAGTTGGAAGTCATTAACATCCTATTCAAAGGTATCCCCATCAGCGTAAATACCCGGTGTTCCTTTTTGATAAGGGTCACAGTTTGCCTTCGGCGAAGTGGCTAGTTGAGGCGGTGAAAGGCAAAGTGGTGAAAAGTCAGTAAGTCAAGTGGTGTAGGTCAAAAGAGTTTTACATCAAAAACTACAAAAAATTCCACCATAAATTGAACAAATTATAATTCTTAATAATTATTATAATATTACAAATAATAACTATTTGCAATTACACTATAAATTGAACATGGAGATTACATTTTTTGCCCTCAAATGAAAAAAGTTGAAAATGTGACTTACACCACTTTGCCTTTCACCGTCTCAGTTATAAAGATGGTTAAATTTTTCTCTTTTCCCATCTAGACAAATGAAGATTTTAAAAATTTATGCATTACTAGCTTAAAACCCGCACTTCGCTACGGAGTACATTCAAAGTAAAAACATCGGTCAATGTATGCAATTAATGCCAATATATATATAATAAATACGACGATCAATGTATATAATTGATGTAAAATATATATATATTTATAAAAAAATTGTAAGGGATATTTTTATAGACAAAATAATGTAGAAGAAGATATTCAAATTAAATCTAATATAAAGAATACTAAAGAATATAGTACAGTTAATATAGTACAGTTTCTAGAACATTTCTTTTACTGTATTTTAATATTTTTTTGGATAATGTCCAATCGTCTGCCGCATTAGCAAGAAAAAAAAATTATTTTTTGTCTATTTAGTTTTTATGCACGTGACGATAAATTTATTTAAAGTACCAGAAAAGGAAGTCACGTGATCAGCATTTAATAAATTAAATTCTAAACATTAATATTTAAAAATTCACCAAAAATCAGGAACTGGAGGTAAAGATTCAAAAAAAATTTCATTTTAAAGGAATTTTTATGATCTTTCTCGTGATATAAATTTTATAACCCTCAAATTATTATTTTAAATGCAAACGTAAAAAAAGTTTAAAAAACAGCTTAAAAATTTAATTTAAAAAAATTTAAGAAGAATTTTTGAAAAATCTTTCTTAGTGCACCCCTACACTATAAGAAGAATCGCCATGCAAAATTTCAGCCCTTTAGGTCCAGCGGTTTGGTCTGTGCGTTGTATGTCAGTCAGTCAGTGAATGAATGAATGAATGAATGAGTCAGTTACGGAACTGTTTTATATATATAGATTATATAACTGAAGCTCTTTCACGCAACTTTCATTTCAATGAAGCCCCTTACACAGGTGATATATGTGAGTGCTACTGTCATATCATCTTCCGCGCTAAGTCTCGATCGTTGTTTGGTTTTTACTGCGACTCATTTTATACATAGTTTTTATAGTCGTTTTTATACATCGTTTTTATACATCGTTTTTATACATCGTTATATAACGTCTCAAACAGTCTTGCAAGGAAGCCTTGCAAGACTGTTTGAGACGTTATTTAACAATATCATATCACGCATTTTTTAACATATAAAAAACATTTAAAAATGCATTTATAGAAAATTTGAACAATATTTTCAATTATATAATTCAATATGGTATAAATGTTCTTCAAAGTGTCCGCGAGCCCTTCATTTTTTTTCTTCTCACGACTCCTATAGGTACGCACATTTTGAGTACCTAGAGGAGTCCTACACACACCTATATTTGCGTACCTATACACACTGCTCTACAACATTTCAAAGAGATGCCTTGCAAGGAATAGCGCATATATTCTTTTAAAGATGGCGAAGCCTGAAAAATGTTATTCCGTCATAGACTTATCGCACAGTGTACATACAGCAGGGTACGCGCGGAAAGTATAGCACTAAAGCGTTGTATTTGGCAATGTTATTTAACGATATATGTTCTACAATGAGTTAAGAGTTTTAAAAAAAAAGCGCTTGTTTTTAGAATTGCGTATTCCAGAACTCTTTAAAAGATAACTAGCATTTGCTCATACCTTCGATTTTTGTTCCGGAAAATGAATGTTGTATTCTTTTGTTCGTGAATGGAGTCCACATTCTTTCGGACAGTTTTCGTTTTATTGTTTCCTTTTTCTCTTTTGCGAAGCACAGAAAATTCGTTCGACGTACTTGAGAATTCATGAAGAATAGTGAAAAATGTAACACAAAAACGTATAAACGACGATCTACCATCAGAGTTTTTGTTAAATATAGAGAAAGTGATATTACACGTTAATGGACACAATTAAGGGGACAGTGGACTTTCAAAATTGTGAAATTTGTCCAAAAATTAGATTTTTTTTATTTTGTTGAATTGTGAAACCACGGACGAGTAGGAATATGCTGCAAAAATGATTTTTAATTTCTGTGATTACTTTCCTAGTTATAGACATTTGTATTTAATTTAGATATTGTCGTAAGATATTATGTGGTTACTAATAGCAATAACTTTAAATGCGTTTTTCTCAAAATAAAAATTTTCATGTCATACGAATATTCAAAACTGCTTCAGGCGCATTTCTAATTATTGTATTGTTTTGAAATTTAAGTTTTATATACTTAACTGTATATCAAATAAATCTTATTGAAAAAAATTATGCTTCGTAGCTCGGAATTTCTAAATTTTGTACTTGAAAAGATGATGTATAGTTATTTTGCGTAATAAAAATGGTGTTTTCACTATTATTATTTTTTTCTCTATATATTTTTAATGAATGCTTAAAATAAGCAATAAGTTTCATTGTTAGTTCTATAAGGTATCCTGTAAATAAAAAACACCATGTTATATGCAAAAGAAATGCGCATGGAACATTTTTAATGAGGCCAATTTTTGATATAATTAATAATTCATAATTCAAAAATTATTAATATTTCATTATTTAATTTTAACCACTTTTAGATATCTATGGTACTAATCACATATTAAAATTTAAAGCAAATCCATTCGAAAAAAAAAAGTTAGGTTTGAAGGTCCACTGTCCCCTTAA
>OU015497.1:7516128-7536128 GCA_907164885.2 Dolomedes plantarius | reverse complement strand
AATCTTTAAAAATGTCACCGAGCATGCGCAGAAAGCAAATTTTTAATTGTAAATTATCGCTTATTAAACAGCGCGAAATTAGCAATTTCCATCAGGATAAATCTTATATTTCACAAACATAATTATCATAAAAATAAAAATGGCAGAGAGAGATCTAGACAGACTCCTCGGAATAAACGTGTTTATCATTAAAACATGTCACTGAGTATGCGCAGAGTTTCTAAAGCCAGATTTAAACATGCCACTGGCCATGCGCAGAAATCAATTTTGAATTGTAAATTATCGCATATTAATAGAAATTGCGGTTACAAAAACCCAATTTGACAAATCTACAGATGGCAATCTTTCTTTTAAGACCAAAATGAAGTAAATCGATGCAGTAGTTTTCTCTCACGGACTGCCCAAAAAGTCGGCTTAGCAACTTAAATATATAGATTGCTGTTCCTTTTAATACTCCTATCCCCGTCAGCACGAATAGATGCTCTAATTTCCGATTTCTATCAAAAAAGTTGAATCATAAAAGTATTAGTTTAACTTACACTTGCGATTACACAGGCAATTACTTATAGCACGCGCAACAGAAATTACCCCAAATTTTCTCTCAGCGAGTTTAAATACATTTTGAATATAAAAATTCCCCCAGGAAAAAAGAAACTATATTTCTCCTTCGGAAGAAAATCCACCAAACATAAAATAAAATAAAAAAATATTTTTTAAACAATGAGTGGACATTATTCTTATGCTGAATCAATGCCTGTACGATATTTTTTTAATTATACGCATATTGTATAGTTCTTACAAGAATATGGAGGGTTTCAGATTTTTTTAATATGATTTATCTGAAGAAGTTCAACATCATTATAAAATTTTTATTTATGAAATTTTTTATCGCTGTAGGCGATATTTATACGCTTAAGCCATTAAGTGTTTGGCATTACGAATGTTGTTGATTCCAATCCCCTTGGTAAGCCTACACCAAGTCCAAAGGACCTCGGTCCTCGGCGAAGGGTCGTAAGCAGCTTTACTTCAAGGCGAGGTACCACTAGGGCTGAAGCCTGACTTGACCTCGAAGAACATCGGTCCCGTCATTTTGAACCGAGTCAAGTGACGAGACCGGAACACTTGACCCCGCACCTCCAGAGGTAAATTTGAGAACTTGGAGGACATTGCAGTCACGACCTATTTTACGTGCCCCGGCCACCATTAGTGAACACGGTGGTGGATTTGCAGAGACGAGCATCGAACCAGGGATGTTCAGATCTCTGGCTCGACGCCTTTGCCAACCGAGCCACCGCGCCCCCTGGCATTACGTATTTTTCCTGCATTGCTTTTACATACTCAGCATATTTCTCATCTTCACAACTTCATGATAGCGTTATAATGAGAACTGCGTTTTTATTGTTCACTAGAAGGTGACCCGTCATTTTGACGTCATAATACTAATAATGACGTCATAATGGAAAAAATATATGAAAGTTAAAAAATATCCCGAATTATCTAACAATATTGCATTTAATCCACACCTTGTAAAAGCAAACCCTTTCATTATTTTTTATTTATTTAGTTTTCATGCGATTGGAGTAGTAGACTGCCATCCAACCCGTCATTTTAACGCCATAATACTAATAATGACGTCATAATGGAAAAAATATATGAAAGTTAAAAAATATCCCGAATTATCTAACAATATTGCATTTAATCCACACCTTGAAAAAGCAAACCCTTTCATTATTTTTTATTTATTTAGTTTTTCGTGCGATTGGAGTAGTAGACTGCCATCTAGTTTTTTACAGCTCACTACGCGATATGAATACTTGAGCTACTTGATTCATTCACATTAAAGTTTGTTTACTTTCAGAATTCATCGCAAAAGTAAACAGATTTTTCAAAAACTGTTAAATATACAGCTAAAAGCATCCCAATTTTTTTTAGTTCTGAATGTTTTATAGAAAAATAGGTTGAACAAACGTGATTTTATGGAGAAGATATTAGTTTTTAGATAAGAAAAATTTCTGATCCACATCTGAAATTGAAATTAAGCCTAACCGGCCGTTTGTTTACTGAGGGCTTCAATTGAAAGATGAGTACAGCCCGGAAGTGTTATACAGAGACAACGGCTATTATATATATAATTACTATATTCAGTTTTACACTGTCTGGATTCTTCGTAGAGATATGTTAATGCAAAGTGAACGTAGTGATATGTTCAGCAAAAGAGAACAAGATTAAACCTATTTTAAGCCTCAACGATCATGCTTCCATTTTGTACTATTACTTCTGAAACGCGGTCCGTACGTTCTAAAGCTTTAAAATAATACGCCGTTAAAAATTTTTAATTTTAAAGCTTTAACATCCCTCACGAATAGTCCATATTTCGTCATACACGGAGACTGAAAATAAATGAGGATTTAAAAAAAAAAAATAAACTTATATCTAGACGTGCAAGCCGAAAACAATAAGAACAGTTTTCCTGAGAGGTAGTATTTCAAGTAATTTCATGCTAGGCTGAATATCATACATCGTAAAATATGAAAAGTACCATTACCTTACAACCAACCACAGTATAGGAAATTTTAAACGCTAGATAACTGTACATAAATTTAAAAGATGATATCGAAATTTTGAACAGATTTTAGTGTCATATTCTTTTAAACTTTACTGAAAATTTCAATGCACCGCGAGGAATAAATAAATCTTTTCCTATGAAATTCACATTTTGAAAAGAAATGAACTACACTCAACTTACATTACGCTACTATGCTTAAATGCAAATTTAAACATAGTTAAAATTCATATTTAGCTAAAATACGAAAATAGAAATGAAAAACACAAAATCTACGGTTAAATTCATTTTAAAACTTCTAAATCAAATTATAAAAAGGTACCCTGACATCTTTTTTTTTCATATTTAGCTATTTAATTTAAACCTCTTGATTGGAAAAGTGACTAAAAATTGAAATTACGAAGCTCTTTTGCTTTAATCGGTGCAAAATCATACGCTGTGGGTGTAGTTTTGTTTTTCAAATTTTCATGTAAATTTTTCTCATTTTGATTTCCTATGGTCAAATTTAGATTTTTCCTATTTTAACTATGTAATACTCAAATCTTGTGCTAAATTATTATATCATACACTCTACATACGTATTTAGATTAAAGTTTGAATCTTATATCAAATTACAAGATGTGTTTCAGCGCTATGTTTCCTTTTAATCATATTTCCCAGTTCACTCACACCTATAGTTTAGTACTGTTTTAACGTACATTAATAATAGAATTAATTCTCTTAGATAATACTCTAAAAATACTCTCGATTCATAAAGTAAATTTATCATCAGAAAGGATCACTCCTAATGCACTCAGTTCAATAAAGAAGTAAAAATAGTTGAAAAACTTCAATGTATTAGATTATCATCATAAAATATTCCTCCAGAAAAAAAATTCTGAAAAATATATACAGTCGGACCTCTATTTAACGAAGTCGCTAAATCCCGTTAAAAAGTTCGTTAAATAGAGATTCCCTTTTAAAATACTTTAAACTACACAAAACAGATTGTAAATTCATAAACAGTAAACATTGTTTTAAAAAAGTAATTAATCACACCTTTATTTTGTAAATTAATATCTATTTGTTTTATATATCTTACCCATAAAAAATAAATCTGCAAGGAAAACAAGAATAAAACGAAACATTGTCCAGGAATACACTGCACTTTCAATTAAAAAAAATTATATTAAAATTAATGAATTTTAATGACATTGATTTAGGCGACTGGTAAAAGCAGTTAAAGGTCATTGATCACCATAAAATGCGTTAAATGAAACAATAAGTTTGAAATGATCAGAAATATTTTGAGAAAGATGGAGAAAAAAAAATTGGATCACAAGAAAAAGTTCGTTATACAGAGAATGAGCTTCGCTATTTGGAGGTTATTTTACGAAGAAATTCGCAAAATGTTCTTGGTTCCAAGGAAAAGTTCACAAAATAGAGAAATTTGCAAAACAGAGGTTCGTTAAATAGAGGTCCGACTGTATATACAATATTTGTCATAACAATAAACCTTTTTCAATGCCATAAAAATGAATAATTCTGTTACTGTCGATAGCAAAACAGGTTGCATTTTAATTAAATAAATATTAGAACATTTATCACTTTGAGTATTTCCTTTTTCATGTATTTGGAGGCATATTTGAAGAATGAGTTAAAAAAAGTGCTAATATAAAATTTCGTTAAAAATGTTTTTTTTGCATTTCAATCGATCGTGACAAAAAAGTGAAAATATAGCTGTAAGAAAAACTTCTTTTGTCTTAAAGGGTAATTTAAGTAAACTGAATTAAGTATGTAAAGACCAATATTGATTGATATAAATGATTTTCTCTTTTTTCAACTACTTGAATGGTTGTAACTTTGTTAGAAGAATAACTTTTTTATATACATTTTGCCTCTAGGTTTTATTTTCGAACAACTGCATGGTCGTGTCCTTCAGCATAATTTTTCTTTCTTTTCTTTAATGACTTTATTCTACTCTTCCCACAGGTTCATTATAATGTCTGATTCCCAAATGTAGTTCTAATTACTCACTCAGCAGAAAAAAACAACTGCCCATTTTCTGGGTTTTATAAACGCTTTAGAGACTGCCATTAAGTTAATTATCATAAAACTGCTAAGCACAGTTTCAAACAAAATGCATATAAGAAAATTCTTCCTCAAGGAAAAGTTATAACTATATTTTAGTACTGTATTGTGTGTAGTTGTTCGAAATACAGTGTCCATAAAAACGACTGAAAAATCAGTTTATACTCATATTGAACAAAAGATAATTTAAAAAATCCTTAAATACAAAGGAAATCTTAAATTTTCATTGCATTTCATTACTTGGCGTGATTAAGTGAATAACAGCGCTGAAAATTTCAAAATTCCTTGCCAGAGTAGAGTAACAAAATTTTGAGAATGGCTGCCTATAAATTAATATTTCCGCTCTAGTAATTTCCGTATTCTATCTGAATATAGTTACCATATTTTTCGTACCATAAGACGCACCTCAAATTTATGTGAGGATTTTTTAAATAGAATATTTTGTATTGTGTATAAAGTTATTTTCACTTTTTTAACTTAATAAAGATAAAAAAAAATTCAGGTAGTCTCTTCTAACGAAACTACCACAGGTTATTAACGTAGGATTACGTATCGTTGCTTACCACTTTTGTATGTATACGTGTATATGTGTTATGTATGTATGTATCTTTATATATGTATGTATGTATATATATACATATATGTATGTCAAAATTTTGACGCATTTTCGTACTTTTCTGTTTAACTGTTCACTGCTTGTCCAAGTGATGCAGACTGGGTTTGGCGCGCTGCCAAAATTTATAACTCGAGGGGTACGGCCGGTCGGTTTCAGTGCCTGAAATTTTGCTTTCCGGAGGACCGTTATAGAGGAACGTAATCCTACGTTAAAAAAAAAATATATATATATAATATAATAAATAACATATATAATAAATATATATAATATATATATATATATATATATATATATATAATAGAATATTCATTTTATTTTAATGTTATCTTCGGACCACCATAAGACTCACCCCAATTTTCAGTCGATTTTAATGTAATAACGATTTACATAAAAGGTGCGTCTTATGTTAAAGGTGTGAAAAATACGGGTACTTTTAATATATATAGTTAATCGGTCTAGTATATGTATAGTTATATGTCTGAATATACAGGGTGTTCATAATTGAACTTCCCTACTTTAAAGTTGTCTACAGTCGAAAATATTGTTCAGAAAGTTATGAAATTTTGTGCAGGAAATATTGAAGGGATGGGAATTTGTTTGAGCGAATAAAAAAAGTAGTTCGAAATTTCGCCACTAGAGGGCGTTTTTTCGATTGCAACAAGACATGTTCAACATGACGGCCATCATTTTCAGCAACCATTTGAAATAGTAAGATAGCATGTTCTACAGTTGACCGCAGTGTGTCCGGGGAAATGCTGAGAACATGTCGTGAAATGCTGTCTTTCAGATCGGGCATAGTTCTTGGTTTATCAAGACTTACTAGATGTTTCACATGCCCCCAAAGCCAAGAGTCGCATGGGTTGAAGTCTGGGGATCGGGGAGGCCACACATTAGGAAAGTGGAGGCTGATGACACATTGTTCTGTAAAGTGATTTTTGAGAACGTTCTTAACACGAAGGCTAATGAGTGGAGGAGCTCCATCTTGCATAAAAATTGTGTGTGAAAGCCACTGACGTGAATGCAGATCCGGAATAATTTTATTCAGTAACAAGACCTTTCTTGAGTCAAAAAAATCTGGAACCTTTGATAAATTCTGTGCCATGCAGAAAAGATAATCAGTGATTAGCATTCTGCGATTCTGTAGGAAATTAAATTCGATGTGCTAATTATTTTGGTGTTCGCTTAATTATATTTTATGATGTACTCGTCATATATATGAAAAGAATAAAGGCATATTTATGCGAAATTCATATTCAAATTCATATTACAATTCATATTTATGTGAAAGAAATTACAGTTCCAAAATTATCGAAAGTAGTTAGGCGAGAAAACTTTGAAATATTTGCAATAACTATGCTTCCTGGAACACACTTTCAGTGATGCCACGCTATTCCCTTACCACGTCATCCTGATATCTTCACCTATGCTTACCCAGTAGCTGTAGCACGCTCTCTGCACCAAATGACACTCTAGTTTAAAAAATTTGGTCTTTTTATTATACGCATCGTATATTTCAGCTTCAATAAGAAGTAATCAATGTCTTTTTAAGTGTCAAATTCATTGCTATGGTACGATTTCACATTGCTATGGAACAATTTCTGGGGTTGCTCAGTTCAAATCCCGACGATGCCCTTAAATACCTCCGTGTCTAGGCCGGAAAGCCCTTCTAATACAGTCAGAAAGGGTGGGAGAATGTACGAGCTCACCGGATGTTGCCCCTGGGGTTCACGGTCTAGATTGCGGCGGCAGTCTTTTCACCGGCAGGGATTCAATTCGGGAAGACCTTAGTTGCTATGTCAGGCCCTGTCTGGTGCATTGAAAAATGAAATTCTCAAAAGCTAGACAGATTTTTATTGCAGTGACGTAGATCGAGAACACTTCCTGAAAGAAGCCGACAATTTCTCCAGACGATTCAGGTCAATTTTTTGGTGAATAAATTGTAACAATATATAAACAGCCCCTAAATCCCGAATACAGGCATCGAAATTGTTAAAATTTCTTACCGAAGAAAGGGATATTCTCTAACTCGTATTATACTCACATTCATACAAAATCTTTTATTTGAATGAAGAACTTTTAATTCACGTTAATTGTACTGAGAAGTTTCAATCTCTGAACAATGAACGGATTCCTTCAACAATGAACTTTGATCTGAATAAAAAGAGAGACAGAAAAAAAAAAACCCTCATTAAAGATACACGTTCGCTTGAAGTCGTGCTAATTACCTTCTAAGTATCTAATAAAGACGTCCACGTTTTGAAAGTGGCCGTCAAGAGAATATTACTCCCTAACTGTTGCCCGAGAAAGATAAGAAAGAGTTCTCCCCGCTCTCTCCGATCGATTAATGTTTATGAAGAGTCGCGAAGTTTAGAGGCATAAAAGGCAGCTCCCCTCGCTGCGTAGTGTATTTCGAAGGCTTCGTGGAGTTTTGTTCACGTTCTTGCTGAAAAATACTTGCAAATCTTTTAAGTAAGAGTATGTCTTATGCAAATACAGCTATTATTTTCAACTGTTTTTGATATTTATGACGATATATATATACAGTCGAACCCCGTTATAACGAACTTCAAGGGACCAAAGGTTTGGTTCGCTATATCCGGTGGTTCGCTATATCCGAACCGTTAAGAAAAATGTTCACAAAATGTATAACTCATTAGTTGCTATGTGTATTCAATAATAATCTATTGAAAAACGATAAAATCTATTAAAAATGACCATTAATGAATTAAATTGACTAAAATCGATAACATTAAACTGATACAATACTAATTAAACTAATTAAAAATGAAAGACAAATGGATATAAATTCATTTTACCTTTAATTCTTGCTCACTGTTTTGTTACAGAAATAATCGGTAATCTGCTGACGTGATATCGATTTCAAAAACATTATATGAATTTCTTTGTCCAGTACGTCAAATGACTGTAACACTCTTTCTTTCACTGTTTGTGTGGAAAAAAACTTATTAATTACACGCATTGCTGCTGTAGCATCTACGATGGTGGGAATTTCCTCATTTATGTGCTCCTCTTCATCAGCATCAGATGCAGAATCTTCGATTTCAGAATGATTCATTTTAATTTCTTCCACAATATCTTCATCAGTCGGATTTTCACATGTAATGATTTCATCATCAAATGTTTCGAACAATTGCATGTCACAATACGAGAATCAGGAAATATTGTGTTTTTCTATCCACATCGCGATAGGTAAATCTTCATCATCTTCTTCTTCAACATTCTTTGCTAGGCCAGCATGTCGAAAACATTTTCTAATTGTAGAATCTGTAACAAGCCGCCAAGATTTTTCGAGCATTATAAGTGCATCAAGAAGAGAAACGTCACATTCTACATTTTTATCATATCCTTCTAAAATTCGTAAAATGAGCTGCTCCCTGTAATGACATTTAAGGCTTCTGATGACACCCTGGTCCATAGGCTGTACTACAGAAGTTGCATTCGGGGGAAAGAGTACAATTCTAATCGATTGTAACTGTTTATCGTTTTTGTGTGCACTACAATTGTCAAGCAGAAGTAGAATTTTCCGTTTTTTAGCTGAAAGTTCACGATCCCACTTTCGAAGTTCTTTTACAAACAGTTCCTTAGTCATCCACGCCTTACGGTTGGCGTCATAAGAAACAGGAAGCCGTTTGATATTTTTGAAGCATCTGGGGTGTTTAGATTTTCCAATTACTAGAAGCTTATGACGTTCAGTTCCATCATATTGGCACACACAAGAAATGTGATTCTGTCTTTCGACAATTTTCCGCCATTACATTTCTCTCCATTAAATTTTAATGTCTGGTTTGGTGTCATCTTGTAAAACAGTGCAGCTTCATCAGCATTAAATATGTCATTCTCGTCATATTCACTAGAGATGTCATTCCAAATATTTTCTTTCCACGTATCGATGTTGGATGTTGAAACATCTCCCGATTCTCCGACAATTTTTCCGGAAGATATGCTGTTCCGCTTCTTGAATCTGTCTAACCATCCATTAGAACACGAAAATGGAATTCCAAATTTACTGGTAAATTCATCAGCTTTTGACTGAAGCATTTGCCCAGAAATTGGTACATTTTGGCTTCTTTGAATGCTGAACCATTTTAATAAAGCTTCTTCCACTTCTTGATGGTCAGCTTTTCTTAATTTTTTTTGGGAGTTCAAATTTTTCTCGAAAGCAGAAAGTATGCTTTCTCTGTTTTTCCATATTGTTCCAACTGTAGATTTCGATAAATCTCTTTTTCGACAAATGTCAACTTGGCTACCTCCATTTTGTATTTCTCTTATGATATTTACTTTTTCTTTGAGGCAGAATGCTTTACGCTTGCTCGACATGATGTACCTAATGATTTCTTAAAAGCGAATTTTTAACTTGTGATAAACACTCAAATAGGTGAATTAGATGAAATGACTTCCCTTCCACCTGCGTGTGGAAATGAATCTTCCGGCTCGACCCTGAGCTGACCTTTCCCCTTGTTCTCGGGTGCGCATATGCTATACTGTTCACGCTTTTACTTGTTCTCCTCGAGCGTTTGGTGTACCTTTCCCCTCCCCTCCCTCCTCTTACTGTGGTTTCGCTTACCGAATTACTGGCGGGATTACAACTGCAGAGTGGCTATCGTAAAAGGGAAAGAATGCAAATGTTTCTACCCTTGAATAAACAGACTTATCGCTGATTTACTCCGTGTTTCACTAGCTGACATACATTTTCATATGAAATCAGAGTCGAAGTCATGTTTTCACAACTGCGGAAAAAAAAAAAAAAAAAAAAAAAATCAGTCGACTGAAAAAAAAGGTTCGTTATAGCCGATTCTTAACATTTCGGAGGTTCGCTATAAAAGGGTAAATTAGCATTAAATAGAATAGGAAAACGGCGGGACCAAAAATTTCGTTCGTTATATCCGGGAGTTCGTTATATCCCAGGTTTGCTATAACGGGGTTCGACTGTATATATATATATATATATATATATATATATATATATATATATATATATATATATATATATATATATATATATATACATGTATATATGTTTGTATATATGTACACACACACACACACATATATATATATATATGTGTGTGTGTGTATGTGTGTAATATATTAAATATTATGCCCTCCATTCTATCATTTAAATTCCCTTTCATAAATCCAGTCTGCAGTAATTTTAATTTATCGCTTAATTTACACCCTTAGCAACAGAACTTCCCATAAATCGCATGCCTATGCATTTCTAAACGTGTACATCTCCGGATTCCGGGGCGTGGGCTTGCATCACAAGCCCCGCCCCGATATTCTGCTGACCCTACAAAATAATAGACACATGTTCTTTTTGTCTCTCGCGCATAAGGTTGGAAGGCGATATTCGCTTCCGAGCCGTCATCGGAAATGGACGGATGTACTTCTGTCGCTCTAATAAACGGTTCGGCCAGACTGCATCAAAATTTTATTCCTTTCAGGCTGAGTTTAGCTCCAGCCATGTAAATATGAGTTACATTTCCTTTTCAGGTTGTATTTTAAAGAGGTGATGGAATGGATATATATATATATATATATATATATATATATATATATATATCCAGTCGGGAGTTATAATTTTGGCAGCGCGCCAAACCCAGTAGCAGTAAACAGTTAAACAGAAAAGTACAAAAACTGTTTGAAAATAAATAAGAAGAAAAGAGGTAAGCAACGATAAGTAATCCTACGTTAATAACCCGCGGTAGTTTCGTTAGAAGAGACTGCCTGAAATAATAATTTTATTTATCTAGTAACATCCGCTTAAAAACAAAACTAACGGTGCAAAAGTATTTTTGTATACATATTAGAACAGAATGATGACTTTCAGTCGAAATAGAGCCGAAACGAGCAAAAAAGACCACCTTTAAAGTCATTTTCCATTTGTAATAGTTATGTAAGAAACCAGTTGGAAATAATAAAGCGACAAAACCTTAAGGACCTGTCCACATAGAATTTGTTAGCGTTAGCGTCAAAAATTCTGTTGGCGCTGATTGGTAAAGTATTCAGAAATTACAGCGACCCAAGCTAGTGCTCATGCGCCTTGATCAAACTGTCGACCGGTCGCTACGTAGCAATACCCGTATACGCAGCCGAGGGTTAATTTCCCAAGTTCGGTGACATTTTTCATTAGTGTAGGACCCGAGGTTGCCAGATGGACATTACAGATCTGCCATCCACGCAAGGCACCCCAAGCCCCCTGGCGCTTGGTTAAATGGATCCATGATTGGTATACGATTGGTTAAATATTTTTTTTACGCTGACGGATTCTATGACCATAGGCCTTAAAAGAGTTATAAAATAAATTTGTATTACTTTTCAAGAATTTTTAACTTATCTGTAAAAATTGCATGTTAACAAGCCTTTCTTTGGGATACCTTATAGTTCTTGACTAAAGAAGCGTAGAAAAAATCATAATTTTTCAGCATTTTATACCATTTTTTATATCTCCTGGTTTTCTAAACATCCCATTAATTTTTTTATGTTTCAATATTTTATGTGAACAATTTCTGTGCAGTAAGTAACAAATAGATGACCCCCCATCTCACGGCCAGTGGCAGGAATTCATACTTAGGCAACAAAGAAAAAAATTCCTAGAAAGCAAATTAAAAGCTTGATGAGGATTTAATATGGCGATCCCAAAAGCGAAGGAGATGCGTTAAAGAAAGAAATGGGTTGTACACGTTTTATGGTGGTCAGTAACTTCCTCGGGTTCCTAGAATGTCATTACATTTTCTCTAGTCTGGTGTATATACATACACACACACACACACATACATATATATATATATATATATATATATATATATATATATATATATATATATATATATATATATATATATATATATATATATATATATATATATATATATATATATATATATATATATATATATATATATATATATGTGTGTGTGTGTGTGTGTGATAATAACGGACCACCATTATATATCTAAAGCGTATTTAAAATTATCCTGTTAATAAAGCACGACCCCTTTTCTGAAATTGCAACCTAAAAGTAAAATAAGATAATTTATCGTAGCCCTGCAGATCATTATACAGGCATGTGAAGTAGCTGAACTCAATAACATCCCCAGATATGAGTGTTAGAAGTTATGAGATTCCGAATGTCAGTATAGTGTCAAAATTCTTGAAGAGCCCTCGAACCACTCTGTGTTTATGGGGTCTGAAACGTCAAAAACCCCACTTTATAAGAACTTTATGGCCACTTATCCTGCACCCAGGTCAATAGGTCGCGGTTCTAACAAGCGCGGGATCTAGCAGTAAAGTCCCCGGGCAAAAAACACGTGAACTTCACGCATCTAAAGACGCCCAATTAAAATATTAAGTAGTTTAGGCCCTCTGGCGTCAGTATCGCAAAGCACTTATTTACTATTTGCGTGAACAGAAGATTTCTGTCTCTTGGTGCCTAACTCTCGTTGCTGTCGGAGCTGCGGTCCGCTTCTGTCTTGTAATGTAATCCGCGCCCCGTCAGGCCAAGTCATGTGGCCACTGCAGCTAATGCCTTCAAATAAATAAAGCAAGTCTTCGAAGTTGTGTATTCCATCAATGGCTCCATGGGTGCGTGTATCGCCTAAGGTTCGTAAGTGATTCCCTGGATCTACAATTCGCCCGACTGCATCACACCCTCGTGCCGGCTACGCCTCCGATTAGTGCTATGCCTCTCCTCCACGGCGTGGGGTACGGGGCATCACACACACACACACACACATATATATATATATATATATATACAAAACAAAAGGATTTATTTAAAACATATTTAAAACACTTAACGGCTCGCCATCATACGTGCTACGCCATCCATTGCGCATCCCTCTCTCCGATTACAGAATTGCATTGCACATGCGTTAACATTTTTTTTTTGCGGTCTGTCACATGCTACCATCTATTGACATAGAAAATTGCTTACAATACACACACACACACACACACACATATATTATATATATATATATATATATATATATATATATATATTATATATATATATATATATATATATATATATATATATATATATATATATACATACATGGATTAGTTACTAGTCTTATATGTGTTATTTTATTTTCTTCTAATACAGCCGCATTAGCCTATGCATTGAGATGCCGTTTTAATTATTACTATGGTTGTGAAATTTCTTCGATTTCCTAAAATTTGGTTTTAAAAATGTACGGATAATGTACATAATAAGGAAATATCAATCATAAATGTTACTCGGCATGCACTAATCCTCGTGTAATTCAGGCACAGTTTCCTCCACCTTCTAAACAGAATTTTCATCCAAAAAATTCGGACAAAGCTTTTTAGGATTGTTTACTAATGAGGTTTTCTAGAAGAGAAGAAAGGACCCCCCCCCCAAAAAAAAAAGAAAATTTACAAACAAAACCACATTAGCATTTCCTTCTTAAAGTCAGTGCTAATTACCTTCCAAGTACCTAACAAAGAAGTCCAGCTAAAGAGAAGCTGTGAAAAGAGAGAGAGAAAATTACATGGCAGCTTAGCAGAGTGTTGCTCCAAGAAAATAAGCCCCCCCCTTCCCCCACCCCACCCGGCATCTTCCTTAATCGATAAAAACGTTGTTAACAGCTTGGGAGATGCGAGGCATAAAAGCCGTCTATGAGTTTCTGCCAATACATCTCGAAGGTTTTATTATCATTCGTTTCATGTCCTTGCTTAGAAATACTGCATTGCGTATACTCCAAAGTTCATTCGAGGAATTAAGCGATCGTTGGACAAAATTTATAACTTTGTATACATTTTTAAAAATTTTCTCTTTGAAGGAGATGTACAATAGGTTTATAGACAAACTGCATTTAGTGAGTCATAAATTTGATCGTAATCACATTTTGGTATATGGAGCGTTAGGTAGCATAAAAAGGTGTATTTTACTTACAAAAGCTTTTGAAGCAAGCTGCAGCAGTTGTTAGAAAGCTATACATTTGAGGTAAGAGAAAATATTACACTTTAACTTTCTTATGCGCCACTTAAATAAGCTTACAGAATGGTTATGCAGGTGATTGCAAATTTATCTTTACTATACAAACCAATAATTAAACAAATAGAGTAAGAGCAATGCTATATCACTAGAAAAGTGTGAAAATATTTTAAAGTTAGTTTTTCGCTTCTCATTTCAATAAAAAAAATAATTCATTGAATATGTTTTATACAAGCTATCGCTCTGATGATGAAAGTCTACAACAAGACGTCATATTTTAAGGGTTTTATCAGTAAACCCAAAAACTGTCATTCAAAAATCAGGATAGCTACATTGCTGGAGAAATAATAAACTTAATGTATGATTTACAGATTCGTCAAATTGACAGATTTCAGGTGTCATGCTAAAAGTTACAGAAATTTTAAATGCTATTTTTTTAATGCCGTATTTTTCCGACCGTAAGACGCAGTCTATATATTTAAAACAGTTCCGGGACTGACTGACTGACTGACTGACAGATAACGCACAGACCAAATAGCTGGACCTAAAGGGCTGACATTTTGCATGGCGATTCTTCTTATAGTGTAGGGGTGCACTAAGAAAGATTTTTGAAAAATTCTTCTTAGATTTTTTAAAATTAAATTTTTAAGCTGTTTATGCAACTTTTTAAAAGTTTGCATTTAAAATAATAATCCGAGGGTTTTAAAATTTATATCACGATAAAGATCATAAAAATTCCTTTAAAATGAAATCTTTATCGAATCCGCCATTTTCTGATTTTTGGCGAATTTTTAAAGATTCATTTTTAGAATTTAATTTATTAAATGCCGATCACGTGGTTTCTTTCCTTTTTGTGATACTTTAAATTAATTTTGTGTCACATGCATAACAACGAAATAAATTGACAAAAGAAATATTGAAATACGGTAAAAGATAAAATTTAGCCACTAGACTAATTGAGATGGAAGTTTTTTGAGAATTTAATTCAAAATTAGTATGTTTAATGATATTAAACATACAAATTAATTGAATACATTGACCGTTGTACTTATTATATATATATATATATATATATATATTGGCATTAACTGCATACATTGACCGTTATACTTAATTTGATTGTACTCCGTAGCGAAGCACGGGTATTCAGCTAGTTTTTTACATAAAAAATGTCGGCTTAAAATTAGGTTGCGTCTTATAGTCCGGAGTTAACATTAAAATAAAATGAATATTTTATAATATATATTATAAAATTTTATTATATATATTATAGATATTTTATATATATATACAGTGGAATCTCGATCGATCGTTTTCGGATCCATCGTATTTCCGTATGTGTCGTTCATTTTATCCAGTCCCAACGATCATATTGCTTTGTTATGTTTCCGCATCTATCGTTCATTTCAATCGGTCCCTTGAAAAACGATGGATCGAGATTCTACTGTATGTATATATATATATATATATATATATATATATATATATATATATATATATTTATATTTATTTATTTATTTATTATATATTAAATAAATAAATATTATTATTAATAGCCAATAATAGCCATATATTATTAATATTAATAATATTATTGGCTGTTACTAATATTAATAATAGCCAATAACTTGGTATAGTATTTAAATCACTGTTTTTGACTTAAGCCCTTTATACCGGGCACCGTAGATATATAATAAATAATAAATATATTTTATTTATTTATTATTTATTATATATTTAAATAGTAAAAAGTATAGTATGATAAATAGTATTATCATACTATATAAGTATATATGATTAATAGTATTTACCCAAGTTATTGGCTTTTATACCAATCGCAGAACAATAATTTCGACTTGGGTCCTTTGTACAAAGAAATGTACTTTTGTATACAAAATTGATAGACTTAAGCCTTTTATACAAGCCAAAATATTTCTTTTTAATCAATACTAACAAATATCTAAAAATCACTTTTTTTTACTTAAGTCCTTTATACCGGGATTTATAGATATATATTTTATGTATATTACTTATTATATCTATCAAATTTTTTATCTTTATTAAGAAAGAAATTGTAAATATCTTTATATACCTAGGAAAATACAAAATATTCTTTTCTAAAAATCCTCCCATAAATTTGAGGTGCGTCTTATGGTCTGAAAAATGCGGTAATTTAAGTGGATCCTTATGTTATACTATGAATGCTATCCCAATTCCTTTCTTGACCCAACGTCTGATTTTGAATAATTTTATAGTGCACCTGTTTGCAAAAGAACCCGTAACACTGACGGCTTAACCATTTTTGTAGTACATAAATAGTCCTAATTACTGTTAATAAACATGCTTATTCATAAAACCTTAAGTGACAAACTTGCAACTTTTAAGAAAATTACCGGGAGCATGATTTGACATATGCCTCTCAGATTTACAGAAATTTAAGGGAACAAGGAACCTTCAATCTCGAATTTTCAATTTTTCAATTTTTAACTCTATATACAGAATGAGAATAATTAATATTCGTTTTTACTAGATTGAAGACCCTTAGAATTAAAAATAAGAATTTTTTTGGCAGAATAATGTCCGTTTCTCAAAAAAATTTTCAAAAATGCTATCCTTTTACAAAATGCTCCATGGGCATTCCATGCCATTTAAAAACCTTAATTTTTTAATATAAATTTACCATATATGTATAAACATAAATGCGCATTGAGTTTTTATTTTGTATGAATCTAAAGCCATAAATATATATATTTTTTAATCTGCCTGTTATTTTTTTTTATGATTTTGCATGTTTTAATTTATTTCATGGTCTATAAATTTGAAAAAAATATTTGTGATTTCAAGGAAGAATGCTTAGTTTTGTAGCAAAAACTTCCATTAATGATCCTGAGAAATTTGGAAGAAATCGGAAGAAAATGAATTCGCTTGGAGCATTTTGGAAAAATTCTAGCATTTTTGAAGAATTTTTTGAAAAACAGGCCTTATACTACCACAAAATACTTAGTTGTGAGTTCTAAGTGTCTTCGATGTAGCAGAAAATAATAGTAATTTTTCTCATTTTGTATATAAAGTAGTGGAAAAATTTAAAAAAGAAATAAAAAGTGGTCGAAAGTCCTTTGTCCCCTTAAGTGAAAATAATGCTCTCATTGGATCACATTGAACGGCACATTTGTCAATATTCGAATTCTCTCAATATTTGGATTTAGAGTTGCGTCTAAAAGATACAGGATATCATTTTCAACATAATATCGCTGAAGGCTTGTCGAACTGTGCATTTCGAGTTACGAGCTCCGTCATGGAAAGAATTAAAAACGTAAGTCGAGGTACCACTGTATATATATATATATATATATATATATATATATATATATATATATATATATATATATATATATATATATATAATATATATATATAATATATATATATATAATATATATATATATATATATATAATATATATATATATATATATATATATATATATATATATATATATATACGGTATGTGTCCGCATTAACCCACTGTGATTGTTTACCTGTGTTTCGACGCATCCTAACAGGTGTTCAGCAAAGCGCGGATTCGGGGTCATTCGAGAGCTCGTCCGAACTGGGAATAAAAGGGACAAGGTCAGTCCAGACACGTAGTCCGGAAGATGAGTTTCATCGCTCGGAAAGTCAATCGAAATCCGGTCGCTGTTTTTCATGTAATTGAAAAATAAAGTTCAGTGTAAAAAGCAAAAATCTCTTGAAGGATGGAAAAACCTGCTTATTGAGTTATCCTTCATAACATTACGTGAAATATTTCAATATGAAATATTGCACGTAAAATATTAAATTTCTGAAGCATAGAAAAATGGTAAAACGTGGAAAAATCAATAACTTAAATTAATTAAAATATTAATTGCATGAAAATATTCATTATACTTTTAAGTTTTACAAAATAATATATATCTATAATTAATAAAAAATATTTTTAATTAAAAAAATATTTTTTCCCTTCTACAGTGTAATACCTGATTTATTTTGTGTTTGAATGAGGCGGAAAATTGAGTCGGTGATTCTTTTGACTTATGAAAAAATTTGGTCAAAATATGTGTAATAATCATAAGAGAGACATACGTTTGAAAATTTTACCCTTGACGTGGCACTCCATAAAAGTTTGCTTGACTGAAAGCGAAAGTGCCGTTTCATGGATTTATTAAGTTTAATGAAGTCAGGTGAAAGTTCGAGCGCTCTCTCAACTTTTCTATTAATATGGAACCTAAGCGAGTTCAAGTTCATTCTCCATCTGTCTGTTTATACACAACTCCATTATTCAAATTAAATCTGTGCGATTCAGCTGTTAGCGGTGAACCACGAACGAGCAAAAATTTGAAGCATCTAACGCCATCTTTTATCGAACAGCCAAACTATACGCCGATAATTTTATCTAGGCTGAGGTAGAATCTTCTTATTTTAGCTATTACAGTGGACGCTCGTTAATTCGAACTCAAAGGTTCTCGGAAAAAAGTTCGAATTATCCGATGTTAAGAGAAAATATATAACTTTAAAAGTGTATCTCTGAAGAAGAAAAATCTCCTAGTATGTATAACCCCAGAAAATATAGTATTATACTATGTTATCTAAAATTAACATATTAAAAAGCAATACAGACTTGCTTTAATCATAAAATGAAGCAGAAGATATGTAGTAGAAAGTAGACTTTAATTAAAAATACGAATTAAATTATGGGGATAAACAGTAAAGTGGATGTTTGGTTTTATTTATGATGCCTAGATTGTTCAACCAACTTCTCGATTTGAAGTAAATATTTCAATTCATTTTCAGAGAAAGGTTCCATCTGAATAAATGCTTTCAGAGTTTTAATAGAGTCCATTATGGCTTTGTCCATTATGGCCGCATTAAAAATATCTTTCGGCAGGTAAGTAGAGAAAAGCCCTGGCAGTTTCCTACCGAAATTAGTGCATACGTCTTCGTTTACATCAGAGCTTTGGCCACATACAGTTTGATCAGAAATATTGTGCCTTGACTTAAATCGAGAAAGTTAAATTGAGGAAAAATAAAATTTTTTTGTCAAATATTTAGTTCGAATTAACCGAATTGATAAAAATTTAGTTCGAATTAATGTGATATTTTTAACATTAACTCCAATACAAGATTTTTGGGGCCTTTGGATTAGTTCGAATTAACCGAAAGTTCGAATTA
This sequence comes from Dolomedes plantarius, assembly GCA_907164885.2. NCBI lineage: Eukaryota > Metazoa > Arthropoda > Arachnida > Araneae > Dolomedidae > Dolomedes > Dolomedes plantarius. The sequence goes on along the minus strand of OU015497.1, from coordinate 7,516,685 downwards.
ACCGAGTTCGAATTAACGAGCGTCTACTGTATAAGAATTGCGTAAAATATATGAGTTTAGAAGAATGTAACGTCAATATAAGAAATACTAACAAGTTTGTAATTTTGGGTTAGGGAGAATTTTCCCCTCGTTTTTTTTTTATCTAATCACATAATCACAGATAAAAAATTGTTTATCATTACATGTTTTCTGTAAAGAAAGGTGGATGCTTAAATAAAGAACGCGAAGTTTTAAAAACTTCAACTTTTTCTGTAGTTACTTTCTTACCGGGCATATCTCCATCGCTACGAAATCAATTTAAAAAAAATAAAAAAATTTTTTTTGAAAACACGCGAATCGTATTGATAGACTGATTTTTAAAATCAGAAAGCAGATTTCAAAAATAAGTTTTTACTAATGTGTGATTAGAAAAATATTGAGAGTAAAGTTCCTCATAGCTTAACATGGATACAAAAGATCTTTGTCTTAATGCCGAGCTCAAAATACAATGGCGTAATAAAAATGTGCGTCTGGAGTATACTTTAATGAAAAGAGGCACAATTTATAATTGCATATAA
>OU015497.1:7463628-7508628 GCA_907164885.2 Dolomedes plantarius | reverse complement strand
TAAACATATTAAAAAGCAATACAGACTTGCATTAATCATAAAATGAAGCAGAAGATATGCAGTATAAAGTAAACTTTTATTAAATATATGAATTACACTTTGGGGAAAAACTGTAAAATGGATGTTTTGTTCTGTTAATGATGCCTACATTGTTCAGCCAGCTTCTCGATTTGAAGTAAACATTTCAATTCATTTTCAGAGGAAGGTTCCATCTAAATAAATGCTTTCAGAGTTTTAATAAAGTCCATTATGGCTTTGACCATTATGACCGCATTAGAAATATCTTTCGGCAGGTAAGTAGAGAAAAGCCCTGGCAGTTTCCTACCGAAATTAGTGCATACGTGTTCGATTACATCAGATCTTTGGCCACATACAGTTTGATAAGAAATATTGTGCCTTGACTTAAATCGAGAAAGCCATCCATCACTGCATTGAAAATCTTCAATACCCATTCGAATTGCCTATTCATCAGCCTTCGTCAGCACTAGGGGTCCATTTATCGGAAAATTTCGAGATCTAACATCCTGGAACCATAGCAGTAGAGCTTTTTCTAGAACTTCTTGGGACGCATTTCCCATGCGTTTCCTTCCTTTAGCAAATTTTGATTTTTCCCATGAATCTAAAATTGACTCCTTGTTTTTCAAATTAGTTGACAAGACATTTTTTTTAATTCTATAGTCAGCTTCTAACTTTGTTTTACATTCGCCATTCTCTACTTTCTTTAAAATTTCTACCTTTGTCTTCCAAGTTAGGGTTTTGTACTTTCCACGTGTAGACATGCTGAATTTTTACACGTTCACACCACACAATGAGGAAGAAAAACTAGACCACATTAACTTGTCTGCACTGTAGTTATAACTGACGCAGCTCCCTAGAATCTATAGTAAAGACTAGTTTTTCTGAAATTCTAAGAAAATCGATCCGAATAAAGGAAATTGCTTTTTCCGTTTAGCACTAATACGAAGGACAATAGCTACTAACGTTTAGCGGACATGCAATAGTCTTGGAATGCAGGCATGGGCCTCTTTACACAGAAAAGAAATTTTGACACACAAAATAATAAATACAGTGTGTATTTTCTCTATTAAACGAGGAAAAAGAATTTTTTTTTTGTCAAATTTTTAGTTCGAATTAACCGAAGTGATAAAAATTTAGTTCGAATTAATGAGATATTTTTAACATTAACTCCAATACAAGTTTTTGGGGGCCTTTGGATTAGTTCGAATTAACCGAAAGTTCGAATTAACCGAGTTCGAATTAACGAGCGTCCACTGTATATATATATATATTGTCGTAGAGTTTCTTTGGGTGGGTCGTGATTGGTTATAGTGGTAGGCAATGATACCATTACTCTGATTTTAAACAATACATTAATTTATTCACACAATGCAAATATTAGTATACATTCAATTATATTCTTATTAATTTGAACTTACAGACATTCTCATTATATCAATGTATTATTTGCCTATATTATTTCATCTATTTAAATTAATATCATTTCGGTACGCAATATACCATCTGATTCCTTAATTTCCGCCTATCATATAAGACTCGGGTAACTCGTGAAATTTGGCAATAGTTAATAAAAGGTTACCTCCATTTTTGCAGACCGCAGAAGTGGACTTTGGCTGGCATATTCAGGTGACTGTTGGGGTCTCTATTCGGACTCGCTCAATAACGTAGGAAGAGGCAGACTTTAACGGCCGGATCAGTTCTCCATTCGTTGCTGGTGGGGATTAGGCACTCCGTCGTGGTTCCGAGTTTCACCTCTTATCATCTCATAGGTAGCGTGCAGGGGTTCAGGCAATCAATCTGGGCTCCGCGGATTCTCTATGCTAGCTTGCGGGGTTCATGCAATCTATGTCGGCTCTGCTGCTCATTGATGCTCCTTTCGTCGTTGAGTTGCCGGCTTACAGCGATGCGCTATGTCGGGGCGCAATCTCCCATATATATTCGTTTGCCTTCTCGCTTACGAGGCTACCACTCTCTATTTTGGGTGCCAACTCTCAGAGTCACCATCAATCTGATATTCCTCTTTTTTTTTCACTCTCTCTATTTTTTTTATTATGTTCTCAACGCCCCGCCTTTTACATTTTTATTCGTCTCTCATGTTCAACCTTTTTCTTTATACTTCCACTTTTGATTCGTTAACATGTTCCTCCCCTAATCATTCCTTCCACCATTTAGAGTGAGGGGCGTTTTAAACTCGAACAATCACGTCCTTGACTCATTCCTATTTTTCTAGGAAATGTGTTTTCCCAGAACATCTCCTATGTGTGGGGTCCTCTTCTCTTTGTCAACAATTCCCTTTCCATCACAACGTCTTCCTTCGCTGTTTCGACTCTTAATTGTTTCCTTTCAATCTCTTCTCTTCATCCGGCTCTTTTGTCTGATCAATTGCCATTCCAATTTTTTCATAGCACCGCCGACTGTTCGATTTAATTGGGTTGTCTGCCCTTTTTGAACTCCTAACATATTGTATCCCCACAACATTCTTCTCGTATCGTCTGGCGTCATTTTACTATTCCATTTTCGTTCCGTTTGTTAATTGGTTTTTCTGCACCTTTTCTATTTTCTTTTCTTTTTATATATATGTCGTACCCCCACGACATATATATATATATATATATATATATATATATATATATATATATATATATATATATATATATATATATATATATATTTATAACTAAAGGCAAGAAACACAAGACTGAACATGTTTCAGACATTTCACTCACTCCTTTCAACAACGTCATATTTCGAAAATCGGCGGGTTTTAGTTATGCCTGTTTTCAGAATCTGCCCCGAAAGAGTAGTATATCCCTGCAAAATCGCCTTATCTCACCGCTAGAAAGCAGAATTAATATTTATTTTCAATACATTTTAATGTACTTTTAAACTTTCAAATCACTCCCCTGAAAAATCACGTTTTTTAAAAAAAATATGACGTTGTTGAAAGAAATGAGCGATTTATGTTCTTGAAATCGAAAAAGTCTGGTGCACTCAAGCAGTTATAAGGATGTGGGTCGGTTTAATGCTGCTACTCATTTTGCGAGATGGTCGAAGGGGTCTGCTAGTCTGTGATTCAGCCAGCACACACTGCACTAAAGACATGAAGAACTTCCTTGCAGAAAGAAGAATAGATCAAATAATGATTCCCGCGAATTGGGAAGCAAGAGAACTTTTAAGGCAATGACTTCGGTCTTATACCCTGTTTTCAGTTTCGCCATCTCATGTACATGTTTAAATCTTTGTACTGTCATTTTATCTTTTTATATGTATTGGTATTTTGCCTTGCCATTGGAAATAATGATTCCCGCGAGAATTACTGCCTATCTCCAGACTCTTGATATTGGTAAACAAGCCATTCAAGGACCAGTCGCGCATGGAAATCATTGGCTACATTGAAGAGAAATTAACGTGGAAACTTTGTGAACCTGGCCTGCAAGAGACTTGGGTTATGAATTCATGGGATAAAATCACTGACAGCTGTGTTACCAATGCACTGCGAGCAAGCTATATGGGCACAATGGGATCATTTAAGGATAGCTTTATTGCTAGAAATGAGAGATTAGGGCTAAATGGTTCTACAGGAAATGAAGTCGTAAGAAATTCAGGCCGGAATTCGGGGTTTGGAGATTTATGACGATGTTCCAGAAGAAAATGACATGACTGTACTTGAATAAATGTAAATTTTTGTACATGAATATATGAACAAATGTAGATTGTCCGAAATGAATAAATCTAAATTGTTGTGTATGAAAAAAAGAAGCCCTCCCCTGAAAATAAGCCCTAATGCGTCCTTTGGAGCAAAAATTAATATAAGACCGGGTCTTATTTTCGGGGGAAACACGGTACGTGAGTCCGATTTCATGGTGTCTTATAAATACCTTAAAAACAAGAGTCCTTAAAAAAGAACATGACAACATATTAACGATATCCAATGGAATACACATTTTAATCAGAAACGTACGTTAAAAGTGCAGTGGAACAAGATGTGCATTACATACAATCTTAGAATCCTAATTTGAAAAAAAAAATTATAAATTAAATTTAGTAACACATCAGCACTTTTGTTGAGAGAATGCTTCTTGTAAATAGGAAAAAAAAATGTCACTTTTGGTCTAAAATATTAAAAATTAAAATTAAATGATACCAAAACAATAAATGTTTTAGCAAGCAGTTTTTTTTTCCTATATTGAACGTTATAAAATACCACTAATGTTGAATTATGTTTTCATTGGTTTCAAAAAGCAGGTATCAATCGTAGTCATATACCTTTTGTAAGAATTTATATATTGTTATTGTAAACAGTATATTTATGCAGGTTATACATCAGATATTTATGTAAAACTAGTTGAATACCCGCGTTTCACTAAGGAGTAGATTCAAATTAAATACAACGGTCAATGTATGCAATTAATGCCAAAAAAAATAAATATATATATTTATAATAACTGCGACGATGAATGTATACAATTCATGTAAATATATATATATATATATATTTCTAAAAAAATCGTAAGGGATATTTATTTTTTTGGATAATATCGAATCGTCTGCTGCATTAGAAATTTAAAAAAAAAATTTTTTTGTCAATTTAGTTGTTATGCACGTGACGATAAATTTATTTAAAGTACCAGAAAAATAAATCACGTGATCGGCTTTTAATAAGTTAAATTCTAAAAATAAATATTTAAAAAATTCACCAAAAATCAGAAAATGGAGGTAAAGATTCGAAAAAGATTTCATTTTAAAGGAATTTTTAGGATCTTTCTCGCGATATAAATTTTATAGCCCTCAAATTATTATTTTAAATGCAAACTTAAAAAAAGTTACAAAAACAGCTTAAAAATTTAATTTTAAAAAATCTAAGAAGAATTTTTCAAAAATCTTTCTTAGTGCACCCCTACACCATAAGAAGAATCGGCATGCAAAATGTCAGCCCATTAGGTCTAGCGGTTTGGTCTGTGCGTTGTATGTCAGTGAGTCAGTTACGGAACTGTTTTATATATATAGATAAGAGTATGGCAATGATATTTGGCATAAGAACTTTCTTCAGGAGTTGATGCATGATGCGTGCCACTCGGCCAGTTCCAAAACCTCTCTCAGCACGTTTGAGCATCGTGTTACGACAAATTGGACAATACCTTATTCAATAGTGGGGATGTGGGGCAGCCACAGAGGCGTGAAGGTCATCCACGTGTCACAAGGTTAAAGCAGAACAAAAAAAAAATGGCAGGCGATGGTAGAAAAAACATTTTTTTTCCCTGCGTATTTTTTTTTATTCAATAATTGGTGCGGGGATGAGATGTAATTATATCAGCATTTAACTGCGAACGTGACGTTTTGCAACATCACAATTCGAAAGAATCGTCATCATCTAAAAAGGCTTATATCTGAAAACGTCAAGATAAGACTCCGGCACACCCCGGCATGCGGGAATAGTCAGGAGTTCAGATGGTATACCAATCTATATATATAAAACAGTTCCGTAACTGACTCATTCATTCATTCATTCACTGACTGACTGACTGACATACAACGCACAGACCAAACCGCTGGACCTAAAGGGCTGAAATTTTGCATGGCGATTCTTCTAATAGTGTAGGGGTGCACTAAGAAAGATTTTTCAAAAATTCTTCTTACATTTTTTTAAATTAAATTTTTAAGCTGTTTTTTTAACTTTTTTAACTTTGCATTTAAAATAATACATTGAGGGTTATAAAATTTATATCACGAGAAAGATCATAAAAATTCCTTCAAAATGAATATTTTTTCGAATTTTTACCTCCATTTTCTGATTTTTGGTGAATTTTTAAAGATTAATTTTTAGAATTTAATTTATTAAATGCCGATCACGTGATTTCTTTTTCTGGTACTTTCAATAAATTTATCGTCACGTGCGTAACAACTAAATAGACAAAAAAAAATATTTTTTTCTCTTTCTAATGCAGCAGACGATTGGATATTATCCAAAAAAAATGCATATCCCTTACGATTTTTTTATAAATATATATATATATATAGATAGATATATATTTTACATCAATTGTATACATTGATCATCGCATTTGTTATAAATATATATATTTATTTTTTGGCATAAATTGCATACGTTGAAGGTTGTATTTAATTTGAATGTACTCCGTAGCGAAGCGCGGGTTTTCAGCTAGTATCAACATATATTTAAGGGAAGAAGGGATATTCAATCTCGATCCTCTTTAATGTTCACTATTTTACTTTATATACCCCATGAACATAATTAATATTCTTTTCTATTGCACTGAAGATACAGTCGAACCTCCATATATCAAACTTCCCTATATCGAAATTTTCTATATATCGAACACTTAGCAAATCTCTCCATGTTCATTACATAGAAAAATTGTTTCTATATATCGAAAAAATCTCTTTATATCGAAATTTTTTCAAGACAAATTGGGAGATTTTATTCCACTTTAGAATAAAATCTCCCGATTTTTGGCATTTGAAACAATACGTCGTGGACTTCAATTCGCGGAAAATGTCCCTGATGAAGTTTTTAGTGGACTGAATAAATACGAAAATTTCTTTGAACTTTTTGCAAAACTAACTGTTCAGCAAGATATTCGTAGTTTTTTTAAAGAAAGTAACTGTGATCATTGTAACCACTGTCTGCATTATTGTTTTTATAAAGATATGCAGTACTCAATAAATCTTTCATATTAATTCATTTTTTAGTTATTAACTTTCATTTAATGGGATTCGCATATAAATTAGAAATGGAGTTTCGTATACGAAAATTAGCTTTAATTTTTTTTAGGAGAATTATTATAAGACTAAGCTCAATTCTATATATCGAAATTTCTATATATCGAATTTTTTTGCGCAATTTGCTACTTCGATATATGGAGGTTCGACTGTACTTAGAATGCACAAATTAGTATTTTGTGGAGGAATAGGACCTGCTTATCAAAAATTTCTTCAAAAATAATAGAATTTTTCAAAAGACTCCATGCGTATTCATTTGCCTCTCATATCTTTCAATTTTCTCAGAATTGTTATGTGGAGTGTTTGTCACAAAACTGTTCATAATTCTTTGAAATCACAAATATTTTTTCAAATTTATAGATAAAAAAATAAAGTAAAAACATAAAAAAATAACAGACAGAATAGAAAAAAAATTATTTAAGACGTTAGATTCATATAAAAAAATTAAACGTACAGTTATATTTATATACATATGGTAAACTTATAATTCAAAATTTAAGAATTTTAATTGATATATAATGCGCATAGAGCATTTTGAAAAAGTTAGCATTTTTGAAAATTTTTTTTTTTGAAAAACGGGCATGATTCTTCCAAAAATTCCTTATTTTGAATTCTAAGGGTTTTCAATGTAGTAAAATAGAAAATTAATTATTCTCATTTTGTATATGAGTTAAAAATTGAAAATTAAAAAAATTCGAATTTCAAGGTCCCTTGTCTGCTTAAATTGAAAAATACTTTTTCAAAACGTAAAATTGACATTACCCGGTACAAAACATAATTTTAGTTCTGGAAACAGGCTAGATTGTTGGAAAACAGCGCACAGTCGCAAATTTTTACTTAATTAAAAATCTCGGATGTAACGAAAATTCTTATTTTACTTCAGATACTCGAAGAAAAATCAGCGGCACAGTGACAAATTTATTGTCAATTAAATCTCTTATAATAAATTTTTCTATTCCTTAACACAGCGGTTTCCAATATTCATGCTACTACGCCTCCTCCCGCAAAAATATTTTCCCACGCCCCCCTAAAAAAAAAATTTCCACGCCTTCCTATCTTTTAATAGATATAATAATGTAGACACGTTTTAAATAATAATAACTTTATTACTAAAAAATGAAAACTACAATTAACAGAATAATAACAAGATTTTGCTATAACAATACGAACATGCATATTTATTTTTATATTAAATTACTAATTAACCCTTTCAGGGGCAACAACGTCTTCCATTTGCACGGTGCAGATTTTTTTCCAGATATTTTTTAACCTAAAGTATCTTTAAATTTTTTTTCCAATTAAACGTTGCAAAATACTTTTACTTCTTTAAACTGATGACAGATGGCAGTGCTAACCATTTTTTGCTCATTTAACTAAATACATTGAAGGCAAGTGAAAAAAAGACTACTTTTAGGCGTTTGCACTTTGCAAACGGCGCCCCTGAAAGGGTTAAACTACATCTAACACAAAATTTAATGCGAGGGTTGTTGTTGTTTATTGGCACAAAGTTTATCATATCTTGGGGACAATGCGGAGAGCGCCGCTCGTAACTCTTTTTCGACTATTAACCTGGTTCGATATTTGGTTTTCATTGCAGTTAATGCCGAAAAGCCCGTTTCGCATAAATAAGACGTTACAAACGGTGGAAGCACTTGCATTGCTTTGCAATACAAAGATTCATACTCTCCACTAAGATTCATCCAAAATTGAATTACGATTTCATTTTGAAACTTTTGTTTGAGTGAGCTATCGCACGACAATTCTATCAATTTTTCTTTTTCGATGGTTGTCAACTAAAATTCGTCTATTTATAAATGTTATGGTTTATGCGTTTATTTATAGATATTATGGTATGAACATTGATTTTCTATTAAACTGTACCAAATTAAGTGCTATCGTCGAATCACTACACACACACGTGGTTGGCCGCTAATGTTTACATCTGGTAGTTGCAGCTGTTGCCATTCGGAGTGTAGAAATATCACCAATTTTTGTGCCGCATACCTACGCGTTTTGTATATATATAGAAGGTTCATGCGTATAGAAATTCGCATAGGAATCCCATAAAGCGTCGATACTTTTAGCACTGATAAAACAACATGAACTACAAGCATTTCGAATGAAAGTTTGAGTGCGTATTATAAATGCTAAGGAATCACGCTACGGCGGTACATCACAGTGGAATGAACATCGCAAATGTTTATTTCTCATGTGAAGCTACGGGAAGATTTTGCCTCAGTACATTTCTATTCACATAGTCTTAAAAAGAGCACGTAGTAATGAAAATTTGAATTTTTTCCATTGTTAAATAATTAAAATATTAATGTCCCTCGCTGTAAATTTAAATACAATTAAAAAGAGTACGTAGTAATGAAAATTTGAATTTTTTCCATTGTTAAATAATCAAACTATTAATGTCCCTCGCTGTAAATTTAAACACAATTAAAAAGAGCACGTAGAAATGAAAATTCGAATTTTTTCCATTGTTAAATAATCAAACTATTAATGTCCCTAGCTTTAAATTTAAACACAATTAAATTTTTAAAAATTAATGATATTCAAATAATTGCAGTAACATTCGAAATTAAACTTTGCGATTTTGCCTATTTTTACAAATTTTAAAATAGAATAAATCAAAATCAATTCGTCCGATAACGGTGATCTTTTTTTTCATAGTATTTCTTTGATAGGATTCATTAGGCGTTTGATTCGAAAATTCTAAATGAACACTGAAATAACCATGGCTTTTACGGGTGTTACATTCCCAATAAAATATATTTCATTTGTATCTACAAACGATATGTCTGATATATGTCCCTTGAATTATCGGTGAAGTCCATAGTGAAAAAAAAAGTGATAAAATAATTTATATTGTTTTCTAAAATTCCTCTGAAAATATGCATTCAGATAACATTGTAGAATGCATTACTGCAGATAGAGCTTTTGTCTGATGACAAACAAGATAGAATATCGTTGGACTCATCGTTATTATTATTACAATTTTTGCCTGACTAAGGGACTTTGCCTGACTACGAATTTGACAAGAGAAAAAATGTAATACAATCCAATTAAGTCTTCAAATAATTTTTTCCCACAGAAAAAAAATTGAAAAAATTGTTTAAGAGGGTCCGGTACACATTTAAATTTTTTTTTAAATTTATTGATTAAAAAATTTTAATTTTTTTGTGATGATTAACCATATAATTTGTAAACAAAATCATATCGTAAAATTTCTCATAAAGTTTAAAAAAAAATTTATTATTATTTCAATTTTTTTCAGACTGGGGTAATTTAAAATCGATATCACTCAAAATATTATTTGTAAATAATATTAATAAATTTCAATTTTTTTCTTTTAATTAAACAGAAATATATGTTTTAATTTTGATTCAGCATTTCTTTAAATATTAATTTAAAAAAATTTTAAACATTCGGAGTAAAAATTTTTTTAAAAATGATGTAAATTATTTTTAAAAAACCATATTTTTAAGAGTAAATAATTTTTTTTAAAATTTGCTGCCTCAAAATCAAAGTAAAATAATTGAAAATGACATGTTCCAAGTTTGACCCATTTATCTTTCACGGTTCTTGACTTATAACAATTTAAAAACGAGAAATGGGGGAAAAAAAAACCCATTTTGCGGAAAAAACGCATTTACAGGTTTAAACAAATGCTGGCCGCCATTAGAATGTTCCAAAAAAAAAATAATAATATCTCCTGTTCTAATTTAGATAGAAACATGATTTAAACGTCATTTTAAGCGGAAAAGGTCAGAAAATTTTTCAATGCAATTAAAATTTTCTTATGAAAATTTGAAGAATTTTGTGTTCCGGACACCCTTAATAATTCAAAAGTACTTAACTTCTGCGGCAGTTTGACTGTCACTGACTCATTTATTTTACTGTTGTTTGTAAGGAAACAACACTAAATGATTGACCTTTATCATAAAGTACCTGCTTCTGCGTTTCAATGGCAACGATTTACACTAGAGTATGGACTTACAGTGGACCTTCAAACCTAACTTTCTTTGTTTTGAATGGATTTCCTTGAAATTTGAATATGTGATTAGTACCATAGATATGTAAAAGTGGTTAAAATTAATGATGAAATATTAATAATTTATGAATTATGAATTATTAATTATATCAAAAATTGGCCTCATTAAAAAAGTTCCATGCGCATTTCTTTTGCATATAATGTGGTAATTTTTATTTACATGATACCTTATAGAACTATATATGAAACTTATTGCTCATTTTAAGCATTCATTAAAAATATAAAGAGAAAAAATAATAACAGTGAAAACTCAGCTTTTTATTACGCAAAATACCTATAAATCATCTTTTCGAGTACAAAATTTAGAAATTCTGAGCTACGAAGCATGATTTTTTTTTCAATAAGATTTATTTGATATACAGTTAAGTATATAAAACTTAAATTTCAAAGCAATACGATAATTAGCAATGCGCAAAGAGCAGTTTGAATATTCGTATGACATAAAAAAATTTATTTTGAGAAAAACACATTTAAAGTTATTGCTGTTAGTAACCACATAATATCTAAATTAAATACAAATGCGTGTAACTAGGAAATTAATCGCATAAATTAAAAATTCTTTTTGCAACACATTCCTACTCGTCCGTAGTTTCACAGCTCAATAAGATAAAAAAAATTGAATTTTTGGGCAAATTTCACAATTTTGAAAGTCCACTGTCCCCTTAACTAGATTGGCTTCCAAAACAATTGCTTATTATTCGATGGCCAAAAATAAAATGTTATCATTGAGTGGTGTTAATCCCTGTTATTTGGGTAATATACAGGGTTCCCACCTATATCCGCTACCCCCCCCCCCTTAACTTCTAAACGGTGACAGCTTAGGCCGTGAAGTTGGTGTCTAGGTAGAGTAAAAAGGGCTACGCGTTACTCGATGAGACAACCTACAACGCCATCTATCGGCAAATTTTTGGAATTAGCGTTTTTGTCTCACAAACGATACGAGATACGGGGAAAAAGTCAATTACAAAGTTGTTCAGCATCATCGATTTAGTACGAAAAGATACCTTGTGCACATTAATACTCAAAGCAGAATGTAGAAAACGAGCATTTGTTTGGTCGTGATTTTGAACACTATGGCGTCGTGAAACGCCTTCAAAGCTCGAACACCTGCCATGTTGCAAGATGCGCAGCGAGAAATCCGGTCCAGAGTGCAAATGTGTATAGTGGCTAATGGAGAGCATTTTCAGCAACGTAAATAAATGATCCGGGAGATAGGGAAGCGTCTCAGTTTCTTTCTTCCACTCTTTATGACATGACAATTTTCGAAATCGTGACCAAACAGCTGTTCATTTTCTACATTCTGTTTTGAGTATTGATGTGCGCAAGATGTCTTTTCTTACTAAATAGATGATGCTGAACAATTTCGTGATTGACTTTTTTCTCGTATCTCGTACCGTTTTTGAGATAAAAACGCTCATTCCAAAATTTGCCCATAGATGGCGTTGTAAGTTGTCTCGTCGAGCAGCGCATAGCCTTTTTACTAAACATAGACACCAACTTTATGGCCTAAGCTGTAATCGTTTAGAAGTTAAGGGGGGAAAACCCGTATTATAATATAAAATGTTAAGAGTCCTTCAAGTGCTTTGACACTAAAATTTTTAAAAATTTTCAAGTAGTAGTGGATTTAACCGATCTGACTTGTAAATGGCTCATATCTCTATCCCACCTCGTGGACGATTTCGCTTCACACCTGATCTGTGCAGCATTTTCACACAGTTCGCGAACGGATAAAAAATAAAATCTGTTTTTACTTAAACAGTAGCACAAATATTTATTTCCATTCGGAGTTAAACTTCCGGAAATGAACCGTACCACAGCGACAGCATCTTCTTGAATTATCAGAGAGCCGTGATACGAGTCCAATTAACGATATTTTAATTTAGCTTTCAGGAAGCAGACTTAAGTGGAGGATAAATCGATTGATTTCGAGATAAAAGAGGCGTGCATGAATGCTATCTCGAGTGTCTCTCAAGACTGTGCATATAGATGGCCAATTAATTTTTTGTAATTAAAAACGAGAAAAGAATTACTTTGTATACAACGATAGGTTTAATTACGCGGCATTGTTAAACCTTTACTGATACACGTGTAGATTAGAATGAATGGGGTAGTTCTTCATTCTCCATGTTAAGGCTACAGGGAATTTATCTTCCAGTACTTTTCTAATCATGAATTAACGAGTGCATTTTTTTTAAAAATTCAGTTTTCTGCATTTGTAAATAAATCCTTAAATGCAATGTGCATGTTCCGTTTTTCAAAATCTTTACAATTTAATTAATTTCTTTTGTCTGTTTGCTTGTCGTGTCCGCAAATAGAAGCACTATCCGCAGAAGAGGGGGTGCCATTGTAGGGATGCGACATCGATGTCGAAGTTTTCAAAACATCGATTTTTTTGAAGCCGATTTTTTTTAACATCGATGTTTTGTGCTCGATATTTTACGCTGTTCGATGTTTTTTTTGTTTTTAAATGAAAAAGCACTATAATAAAAAAATTAACCCCTAGCATAATTTTCACACTATATAAGTCTGAATTCTGAAAAGGACGAATACAAAAGGGGAAACGATCCCCTAGCAACGAGACAAATGGCAATCAACAACCAATAAACCAATTAGAGCGCTTGGAATGTTCTCGACACTCCAGAACCTTATTTTATCAATAGTATAAACACGAGAGCAGCCGTTTAAGTTTTTGTTTTGTTCAGGTTTTATATAAGTTAACGTTAATATTATTAGTAAGATGTCTCCCAAAAGTACCCTTTGGAAATATTTTTCCAAAACCTCTGACATACTGGCGAAATATTGGCCCCTCAAAAATTAAGTCCCTCAAACTTCTGGCAATACCATGAATTTATCTGGACATTTGAAGGCAAAATATTGTGATATTTACAACGAGTATTTTCAGTCATCAATGAAGCGCTAGGCAAAAAGTAAACCACACAATCCATATTCTGCGGCCCCGGGTAGTGATGCGACATCGATAACAAAACATCGATGTTTTGAAACATCGATATTCAATATTAAAACATCGATGCTAATAAAACATCGCCCAAAAACCATCGATGATTTTAAACATCGATGTTTTAGAAGATCCATTTTTTAAAACTGGTTTAGTAATCTCTAACATTAATGTTATTTCCGTTAGTCGTGGGGGGAAGGGTGATTTAATTTTACTCTCTGATTGCTCAGACATAAATGACAAAAACTTGGTTGCTTTGGGCTACATTGATGACTCAAAATTCTCGTTGTAAATATCGCCATGTTTTGCCTTCAAATGTCCAGATAAATTCGTGGTATTGAAAGAAGTTTTAAGGGACTTAAGGCAAATATTGTATTTCGCCAATTTGTCAGAGGTTTTGTAAAAATATTTCCAAAATGTACTTTTGGGAAGCATCTTACTAATAATATTAACTTCAACTTATATAAAACCAGAACGAAACAAAAACTTAAATGGATGCACTCGTGTATATACTGTTTGTAAAATAAAACCCCATGGAAAGTTCTAGAGTGTAAGGAACATTCCAAGCGCTCTGATTGGTTCATTGGTTGTTAATTGCCATTTGTCTGTTTGCTAAGGAATCATTCCCCCTTTTGTATTCGTCCTTTTCAAAATTCAGACTTACATTTACTAAGTGTGAAAATTATGCTACGTGGTAAATTTTTTTTTATTACGGTACTTTTTCATTAAAAAAAAACATCGAGACAACGTAAAACATCGAGCACAAAACATCGATGTTAAAAAAACATCGGCTTCAATAAATCGATGTTTAAAACATCGATGTTTTGAAAGCATCGACATCGATGTCGCATCCCTAGCCCCGGGCATTCCAAGCATTTCGGTGACTGAAACGGAACATAGAGAAGAAACCGTAAGTTCGTATTCCAATATTCCTAAGTTCCATCAAAAAACTTTGAAAAACAGTTTCACAAATGTTATTTCTTTTAAAGATGGCGGATATATCCACAGGAAAAATTTCTTTAGCTATTCTTTATATAATTTGTAGAGATTCTCAACCGACTCCAATCATTGAAAGACGAGGGTTTTACTAAACACTTGTTAAAAGTAACTGTGCCGTTATATACTGTTTCATCACGAAGAACAACAGATTACATGATAAATGAGAAGAACGAAACAGTGTCATTCATGTTAAAAGAGCGATTGAGCAATGTCTCAAATGTATGTCTCACAACAGATGTTTGGACGGAAACATCTATTTTTAAAAACATTTATTGTTTAGGGGCGGTGTTTTATTAGCATCGATGTTTTAATATTGAATATCGATGTTTCAAAACATCGATGTTTTGTTGTTTTGCCATTGCCTCAAGAGAGGTTGGACTCCTATACGTTGGTCGAATTTTGAACAAAGTCAAGTGACGGGACCGGACCACTTGACCCCGCAAATCCAGAGGTAAATTTGAGAACTTGGAGGACATTGCAGCCACGACAGATTTTTCATGCACCAGCCGCCATCAGTGTACACGGCTTAGTTAATTTCTTTTCAAAGAGCAATATGAATTTTGTAGTGATAGACATCAATAATAGAATGTCCTTAAAAAAAAGGTTTAAAATATAAAAAAAAAAACATGCATTTTTTATTTGAACTTCTACTCCCATAAGAAATAAAACACAATCAAAGATATTCATTTGTAAATTTGGAAATTCCCCTATCTATATATATAAAACAGTTCCGTAACTGACTCACTGACCGACTGACATACAACGCACAAACCAAATCGCTGGACCTAAAGGGCTGAAATTTTGCATGGCTATTCTTCTTATGGTGTAGGGGTGCACTAAGAAAGATTTTTGAAACATTCTTCTTAGATTTTTTTAAAATTACATTTTTAAGCTGTTTTTGTAGCTTTTTTTAAGTTTGCATTTAAAATAATAATTTGAAGGTTATAAAATTTATATCACGAGAAAGATCCTTAAAATTTCTTTAAAATGAAATCTTTTTCGAACCTTTACCTTGATTTTGTGATTTTTGGTGAATTTTTAAAGATTCCTTTTTAGAATTTAATTTATTAAATGCCGATCACGTGATTTCTTTTTCTGGCACTTTAAATAAATTTATCGTCACGTGCATAACAACTAAATAGACAAAAAAAAATATTCTTTTTCTTTCTAATGCAGCAGACCATTGGATATTATCCAAAAAAAATAAATATCCCTTACGATCTTTTTATAAACAAACACACACACACACACACTCATATATTTATATATATATATATATAATGTAATGTAATATATATATATATATATATATAATATATATATATATATATATATATATATATATATATATATATATATATATATATATATATATATATATATATATATATATATATATATATATATATATATTAATTACATTAATTGTATACATTGATCGTCGTATTTATCTATATAAATAAAAATGTAAATGTTCGTTTGTTCAAAACCTCAAATCTCCGAAAGTTCTTCCCCGATTTCTTTGAAATTTTGACACAACGTTGCATTCGAATACGTGAGTGTTTTTATAAACCTATTATATAGATGCCACATCTGTGACAGGTATAAAAATGCTTTTTTGAAACAAACGCTATACTAAGTATTTTACCGCAAGCGAAAAATCTCTTTCCCTTCCCCCTCAGAACAGAAATTTGTCATGGTGGGGTACGACCCTACTATCAGCAGTCCCCACAGGTCGTAAAGTACGGAGATATCGTTCTAGACAATAAAAGACAAACGAAGTGATAAGAGAACCACTGATGATTACCACCGAATGATTTTCATTTGAATTCAAATTATATCGTGAAACTGGCCTCTTCGGAGTGATTTCTTACAGCAGATTGAAATATTTTGTTTCGCATTGCGTCGGAATTGAGCTGTGTCGTTTATCATAGAGTTCATTTCGTGAGTATAGTTTTATTTATTTTTATTTTTGTGTTTTTTCCTTTTTTAAGGTTTTGCAAATTTATATGTTTTTGTTATAACTTTCTTCTTTTTCAGTGCAATCGATCTGCTTTAGTGGCCTTCAGAAGGTTAATTATTTCGTTTGTCAGTGCGTTGGAATTGAATTGTGCTGTTTACCATAGCGTTCATTTCGTAAGTATAGTTTATTTTTTCATTACATTTTTTTAACTGTTTTTTTTATTTTTCTGTGCAATTGGCGGTGGAATTGAGCTGTATCGATTGATTTTCATTTGAATTCAAATTATAACGGGAAATTGACCTCTTCGGAGTGATTTCTTCGAGAGGATTGAAATATTTCGTTTCTCATTGCGTTAGAATTGAGTTCTGTCTGTTAATCTTCGTTTGAATTGAAATATTTCGTTAGTATTTTATTTTTTGCCTTTGTTTTTAGTTCGTGTTTTATCCTTTTTTAATGTTTTGCAAATTTATATGTTTTTCTTATAACTTTCTTTCTTCTTTTTCAGTCTAAACGATCTGCTTTAGTGGCCTTCAGAAGGTGCCTTCGTATTACACATGGAATGCGAGTAGAAAATCATTTGAACGACGCAAACGAGGAGAGCGAGTCGACGGACAACCTGGCATATTCAAAGAGACTACGAAAGACAGACTGTACACCGTGCATCCCAATCAAGATGAATGCTTCTTTCTTCGCATGCTGTTGGTAAATGTGCCCGGTCCAACGTCTTTCCAGCAATTGAGAATTGTGAACGGCGTTACACATGCCATTTTCCGCAGTGCATGTCAAGCTCTGAATTTCTTGAATAACGACCGCCACTGGGATGTATGCATTAATGACGCGTGCAACACGTCAAATCCAAAACAAATTCGTGCGATGTTTGCAATCATATTGACCACCTGCTCTCCTTCATCTCCAACAGAGGTATGGGAGAAATATAAATCGCACATGGCTGAAGATATTTTCCGTCGAATACGCGAGGAAAATTCAAATATGAACATGGATTTCACAGCAGAAATCTACAACGAAGCGTTGATAATGATTGAAGATTTGTGCTTAGAAATCGCGAATAAAGTTCTCAATCAATTGGGAATGCCATCACCGAATCGATCTGCTGATGCGTCATTCGATGTAGGATTGCATCGTGAACAAAATTACAACACGGGTGATCTTTTGTTGTATGTGCAATCAAATATTCCTTAGCAAACGCTTGAGCAATAAGGCATTTACGATCAAATAATGCAAACTGTCAATAGCGGGGTTGGAGAAATATTCTTCTTAGATGCGCCAGGAGGAACTGGTAAAACGTTCCTAATTAGATTGATTCTGGCAGCAATTCGATCCCAAAATGACATAACCTTAGCTTTTGCGTCGTCCGGAATAGCTGCGACATTGCTACCAGGTGGAAGAACTGCACATTCAGCTTTGAAATTGCCATTGAACATGCAATTCATTGAAACTCCCACGTGCAACATTTCCAAAGCATCCGGCATGGGAAAAGCATTGCAGAAATGCAAACTTATTGTTTGGGATGAATGTACAATAGCACACAAGAAATCGCTCGAGGCTCTTGATCGATCATTGCAAGATTCGCGTGGAAACATCAGACCATTTGGGAACGCATTAATATTGCTTGCAGGATATTACAGGCAAATATTACCTATAATTCCTCGATCGACACCAGCGGACGAAAAAAATGCTTGCCTGAAATACTCTACTTTGTGGCGAAACGTAAAGACGTTGAAATTATCTATAAATATGCGAGTCCATCTGCAAAACGTTCGATCAGCTGAGTTATTCTCACATTAATTGCTGGAAATTGGGAACGGAAAGGTACCGGTTGATTTGACATCAGGACGAATTTCATTGCCTCATAACTTCTGCAATTTTGTATCGTCAAAAGAAGAATTGGTTGAAAAAGTATTTCCCAATTTTCAAACCAATTATAAGAATCATGATTGGCTGATCTTGCCGCCAAGAACAAAGACGTCTACGAACTTAACAACATCAATCAGTTTAACATTTAAAGCGAGGCAGTCACATACAAGTCCGTCGACACTGTTGTGGAAGCAGATGAAGCGGTTCATTATCCAACAGAATTTTTGAATTCACTCGATCTACCAGGGATGCCGCCGCACTTACTGCAATTGAAAATCGGCGTACCAATTATAATGTTGCGAAATATCAACCAACCAAAGTTTTGCAACGGCACGTGGCTTGCAGTAAAAAAATTACTGAGCAACGTCGTAGAAGGAACGATCTTGACAAGACCATTTAAAGGTGAAGGTGTCTTCATTCCTCGAATTCCCATGATTCCAACAGATATTCCATTTAAATTTAAGAGATTGCAATTCCCAATTCGATTGGCGTTTGAAATCACCATCACTAAAGCTCAAGGCCAATCTTTACAATTGTGCGGGTTAGATTTAGACACGGATTGCTTCTCACATGGACAATTATATGTTGCGTGTTCTAGAGTCTGCAAACCAGACAATCTCTATATCTGCACAGACAATGAAACAACAAAAAATATTGTATACCCACAAGTATTGTAAAATTAAGCATTCTTTAAATTTTTTATTTCCAATGCAGCGGGCTAAAGGGAACACAATTCTTTAACCAAGGTATTACATAAAACAAGCAAGTACTAAAAACTGAACTATAAAATATGTTGGTGGGTAATGTTACTCGCGTCCATTGCATACTTTAAGCTACACGAGCCCCCTGGGTGGTGCTAAATGAGTAAAAGCTTTGCAGCCTTTATAAATTAAACATATTAGAAACGTGCTTTCCCTTTTCTTTCTTTTCCATTTAATCAGACTGAGCCACAGCAACGCGTGGCCGGGTACAGCTAGTTATAAATATATATATTTATTTTTTTGGCATTAATTGCATACATTGACCGTTGTATTTAATTTGAATGTACTCCGTAGCGAAGCGCGGGTTTTCAGCTAGTCTTAATATAGGAATAGAAAACATGTGACGTCACTTGATGAGCCGCCTGAAGTTGTACCGTGATCATCAAAGACTGTGTTTGCTAAGCGGGGCCAGAGGCGGATGAAGTAGTGATGCGACATCGATAACAAAACATCGATGTTTTGAAACATCGATATTCAATATTAAAACATCGATGCTAATAAAACATCGCCCAAAAACCATCGATGTTTTTAAACATCGATGTTTTAGAACATCCATTTTTTAAAACTGTTTTAGTAATCTCTAACATTAATGTTGCTTCCGTTAGTCGTGGGGGGAGGGGGTGATTTAATTTTACTCTCTGATTGGACAGACACAAATGACAAAAACTTGGTTGCTTAGGGCTACATTGATGACTCAAAATTCTCGTTGTAAATACCTCCATGTTTTGCCTTCAAATGTCCAGATAAATTCGTGGTATTGCCAGAAGTTTTGAGGGACTTAAGGCAAATATTGCATTTCGCCAATTTGTCAGAGGTTTTGTAAAAATATTTCCAAACAGTACTTTTGGGAGGCATCTTACTAATAATATTAACGTCAACATTTAAAAAACCAGAACAAAACAAAAACTTAAATGGATGCACTCGTGTATATACTATTTGTAAAATAAAACGCCATGGAAAGTTCTGGAGTGTCAGGAACATTCGAATCGCTCTGATTGGTTCATTAGTTGTTAATTGCCATTTGTTTGTTTGCTAAGGAATTATTCCCCCTTTTGTATTCGTCCTTTTCAGAATTCAGACTTACATTTACTGAGTTTGAAAATTATGCTACGTGGTAATTTTTTTTTTATTACGGTACTTTTTCATTAAAAAAAAACATCGAGACAACGTAAAACATCGAGTACAAAACATCGATGTTAAAAAATCATCGGCTTCAATAAATCGATGTTTAAAACATCGATGTTTTTATCAAAACATCGATGTTTTGAAAACATCGACATCGATGTCGCATCCCTAGGATGAAGCATTTGGAGGCCCTCGAGTGCAATATAGTTTTGAGGCCCCCTTGTTCTAAACAATATTCATATTATTACTTAAAGCTGCTGTGTACTAACACTTTGGATTCGCTTACCTCAATGTAAACCGATGGAGAAAATTTGTCTCCTATTGACAACTGATAATCCAATAAAAATGGAATTTTCAGATAACCCGGGTGACGGCAATAGTTTTGTCCCGGGGGCCACTTTGTGTTAGCGGAGGGCCGCACCTTTTAAAATTATTGCATTTATTAGTCACCTTTGCATTTAAGAAAAGGTATAAACTGTATCATAAAAATCAATAAATATAAATAAAGTAAAATATGGTTAGTTTTTCTGGGAGTTTTCGGCTGTCTTTGGCAGTTTTTCTGGCTGTCCGGATATTTCTGGGTGTCTTGGCGGGCCACAAAAAAATCTGTAGCGTGTCGCCATTAGCCCTTCTACCCCTTGCAACAGAATTCATTTTATAAATTTCGTCCACCAAAGGAATTGGTGAGCGTTTTAAACACACTAGACCAGATTTACCCCCCCCCCCCGAATAATTTAAATTTTAAATTATTATTTGCATTTTTTTTAAAACGAAAAATGCCCCAAGGTGTAAAATTCATTTTCTGTTACGAAGTAAACAATTTTTTACAAAAATGTTTCAATTCAAGCCGACAATCCTTGGGCACATTTTCCCCATAGATTAACATTTAGGTGAGTGAATCCAATAGGGTTAGTACACAGCAGCCTTATGTCTACTGTGTACTAACCCCATTGGATTTGCACACCTCAGTGTTAACCTATGGAGAAAATTTGTCCACGGTGTAGCGTACTGGAAATGGTCTTATTTTTTCCCGAGACTCCACAAGCACTTGAAACACAGCTTCGTGTTTTTCGAGGAATGTGTTGTTCGGTTCCACCAGTTCGGAACACGTGGGGGGATTACAAACCGTTTTCCTCACAGATGCAGCCACTAAAGCTGTCATCTTAACGTTTCGGCAATGTAATAAAGTTCGGCGTCTAAAGAAGAGCTGTCAGCCGATAATCTGCCGGCCCCCCACCCCTTTTGAAAATCCAGACGTTGGAGGGAGACGCTGTATAAAATCCGAGCGGGATAGACGTGTTTTTGCTAGGCTCCTGTGTTGTTGGACCGAGAATGGGCCCTGGAGCGGGTATTTGTGAATCTGCACGTACATTAAGTGATTATTCCGGAAGTGTTTAATGTTTAATTCTTTTTGTAAATAAATCTACTTGTTAAGTTTGTGTTTTAAAAAGTTGGCCTTCGTTTGTTAATTAGAACTCTGTCTTTCTTTGCTATGGATCAATAGTTGTGAAATTTCTTCAAAATGCCTCAGAGAGAATAGCCTTACTACTTGTCGTGATGCCACAACGGATTGCCGACTTGGATTCAAAGATTTTTTTCAAAAAATTGTACTCCGTCATAGCGAAAGAAATTTTTAATTTGGGTACATTTTTCGCTTTTTTAAATGCAATTAATATTTTAAAATTTAAATTATTCGGGGAAATATCTGGTATAGTGTGTTTTAAACGCTCATAAAGTCCTTCGGTGGACGAAATTTATAAAATGAATCCTGTAGCGTCTTGCAGAAAAGTTCGGGCTATCTAACGATACCAATTTTATTGGATTATCAGCATTTATGTACCTGTAAATAGTTGACAAAAATATATTTTAAATAAACAATTTGGGGGCAGCGCTTAACCCCCCTATAGACAGAGAGCCATTACAATCCCTAAAAATGTCAATCCTAAGGGGTGGTGGAATTCTCGAACTGTCAACTGGACTCTTCCCACCACAAGAGTCTGCAAGAAGAGGAAAAGGGAAATACGATTTTTTTTCTTAGTACGTAGATTAAGATTTTTTTCTTCCGGAAAAGGAAATTCTATTGGTCAATTACTAAGTAGTGAAAACTCGTACAGCGCTGTTTGCCGTTCGACAAATTGTTTAGATGAAGATGGTATTTGTGTTGGAAGTTCGCAGAATGTATCTCTTTATGAAGCTGATAACTCCTGGCAACCGGAGGCTGTGCGATGATCCGACACTGAGGGGGCGATGAAATGTTGGTTGGATAACCAACCACATCTTTTAGTGACACCAGTACAATCCAGTACTACCGAAGCTAAGAGGACAGCTCCCACGATCCATTCAAATTGCCATGTTATCGAAAGATGCAATTTAAAACAACATCCATCTAACTAAGGCTGCTGTGTACTAACCCTATTGGGTTCGCTCACCTCAATGTAAAA
This sequence comes from Dolomedes plantarius, assembly GCA_907164885.2. Lineage (NCBI taxonomy): Eukaryota > Metazoa > Arthropoda > Arachnida > Araneae > Dolomedidae > Dolomedes > Dolomedes plantarius. The sequence continues at coordinate 7,485,692 of OU015497.1, read as the reverse complement.
ACCTATGTAGAAAATGTGTCCAAGGATTGCTCGCTTGGATTTTTTTTTTTAAACGTACTCCGTAATAGAGAAAGAAATTTTACACATTGGGGGAATTTTTTGGTTTAAAAAAATGCAAATGATATTGTTACCCTAAAAGGGCTATCTAAACTTCAGTTTATTAGATCGTTTAGGCCGTCCGCACACGGAGCGACTCAAAGGAAACTCAACTGGTTAGCGACTGAAATTGCTTATCGGTTGCAAACTCGTTAGTGATGCGGCCAACTCAAAAGTGATTCAAATCAATAGTTTGCGACCCGTCATGGAAGGAAGAACATCATTATTCCGGGCATTATTTTTAGTTAAATTATTGTCAGAAATTAATTTATTTTCAAAAAATCGTCACAATAGATTGTCTTTGATCAATCGTTTAAAAATGGACTGTATATATGGGCGCACATATTCCATACAACGAAAAACGTTAGAATTTCATTTCATCGCTAGGCAGAAGTCACGTGACTCGTGTACGTCATTTGGCAGCTTGCCAAAAGAGCGGCTGTAACATAGATTGTGCAATAACACGCACAACGCAAGAGAAACTGGCGACTGAAGTTGCTAGCGACTCGACACGTTGAGTTGCCTGCGACTGATTACAAACGCGTTCCTGACGGGTTTTTTAACCAGTTGCGCCGTGTGCGTGGCTCCATTCAATTACATAGGTTACGACTCATCACGGACTGGTTTGTGATTGGAGTCGGTTATCAGTTTCTTTTGAGTCGCTCCGTGTGCGGACGGCCTTACTTGTATTACTTTCCTACATTCATGCTATCGTTTTAGACTGACGTAGCACTTATTACCCAACAAGTAATGGCGTCACAGCAACTTTGACGTCATACATCTGAGAAATGTTGTTTTTCGTTTATTTTCCCCATGGTTTGTTATTTTTCCTTTCCAGTGCATTTTTTTCTGCAAATATGTCAAAGTTATGTTACTTGCTAGTATAAATACTGCTCGAGTTAGAGCAAAGGTGCCGATAGCAGCACACACAGTTGAACTCTCGAGCCAGTGAGGTTATTTTGATTATACAAATCTTTTTAAGTTATTGCTTTTAATATTTTTAAATGTTTATTGAAGTTCCGAATAAACTTAATTTTTTTAACTTAAGTCTTTCTGATTTCTAAATACACCCCATGCCAGACCAGTGCGTACTCTTATATTGTCATTCTCCGTGACAGATATTTTAAAATTTAAATTATTCGGGGGAAACATCTGGTCTAGTGTGTTTTAAACGCTCGTAAATTCCTTTGTTGGACGATATTCATAAAACGAATCTTTTTGCAAGGTGCCGAAAAGTTCTGGCTATGTGAAATACCATTTTTATTGGATTATTAGCATTTATGGAGCTGTAAATAGCAGACACACTTTCTCCATAGGTTAAAAATGTAATAGTAAGAGTAATTGTATTTGAAATTACACCTTAAAGGAACAGTGAACCTTCAAACCTAACTTTTTTTGTTTTGAATGGATTTGCTTGAAATTTGAATATGTGATTAGTACCATCGATATCTAAAAGTGGTTAAAATTAAATGATGAAATATTAATAATTTATGAATTAGGAATTATTAATTATATCAAAAATTGGCCTCATTAAAAATGTTCCATGCGCATTTCATTTGCATATAATATGGTAATTTTTATTTACAGGATACCTTATAGAACTAACAATGAAACTTATTGCTTATTTTACGCTTATTTGTCGCATATTAGCATGCAGGTAACACCAAAAGACATCCCAAGGCCCCGAGATCCCCATGGAAACATTTAGTCGAAAGAAAAAGAAAAGACAAGCACAACTTACAGTAAGGGCTCAACGCACCGTACATGCAAGCACACAAAAACAATAGGTCCAAATCATTTTTAACATTTTTACAGTCAAATGTATTTTTCATAATATAAATGAAATTTGAAAGTCGGGATAAAGGATTCAACCAAGTGTGACGAGATAACAATGCCACCAGAGGGGCATATATACTAATAGCAGTGAATGTGATACGTACTTGAGCTCCACTAGGGGCACACTCGAAAACCTCGTCCTCCTGAGGCTGAGGGCGGCGAAGGGAGACGAGGGTCGGGAGCCTTCTCCGGAAGACACTTCCGGGGGTCGGGTCGAAGCGACGCCCGCTGGGGTCGATGCAGACGCTAGATGTAAAGAAAGAAATATCACAATTAGATGTTAGCAGAATATTTTGCATTCAAACATATTCAACTACAAAAAGAGGGCATTTTTCTCAATATGAATTGATAAAAACTACTGGTAATGGGACACCTTTGCTTTCAGGTATCTAGTTCTAAAACGACGCGTCGCGCAATAATTGTTCTGCAGGTACTTATCGTTGTTCACCTCTTTTGTATGAATTGAAAAACTACTGGTAATGGAACAACTTTGCTTTCATGTATGTGTTATGTTTATATCTATCTATCTATCTATCTATCTATCTATCTATCTATCTATATATATATATATATATATATATGCATGTATGTATGTATGTATGTCAAAATTTTGACGCATTTTGGTACTTTTCTGTTTAACTGTTGACTGCTTGCCCAAGTGATAAAGACTGGGTTTAGCGCGCTGCCAAAATTATAACTCGCGACGCAGGAAATCTGAAATTTTGCTTTCCGGAAGACCTTTATGGAGGAACGTAATTCTACGTTAAAAGAAATTAATACACAGGGGAAAGAAGTAATGTTTGATGGCTTTTTTTTCCTCAGAGACTTTGCTCAAATGCTTTCAGGTAGGAATTTATTCACTCCTAATAGATATATGACAGAATCTATTGTCACCATGCGAAAATTACGTAAATTCTTGTGTTAAAAGCGACAGCTGATAGTGCTAATGCGAAAACATCAAGGAAAACACTATTAAATAGTGTTTCTTGGGGAGAAATAGTATTTCTCCCCAAGAAACATTTACAGAAACGCGAAAATAATATTTTTACCGAGGAACCACCGACCGAAACTAGTGTAAAATGCATATGCATTTAACAGTAGCATTAACGAGCATCGATTAATATAAACAACCAACAAGTGCTCAACCCTAATCTCGGATAAAATAGCAGAGTCATGATGTGCTGGTATAGTTTTTATGGGCTGTAAAAACTGCGATCCAATAAGCATGTATAACGACCACCTGCCATGAGCGGGATTTGAACGCGCAAGTCTCCAAAGTTCAAGGCCGGTATTCTGACAACTATAAGACCCCAAAGAGATCTGAGAAAATGCTAATCGAAATGACTTCCCACGCATAATTTTGGGACAACGACAAAGAGTATCAGTCAGGGTTTCGCTCCCAACCTGCGAATATCATTCAAATCATGTATTTGTGTATTTTGTATTAAATTGTGTTTTAGTCATAACCGATTTGTTTGTTACTTCGACTGAAACCCTAGTAATGGTTTCTGAAAATTAATTTTCAGTAAGTGAAAAAACAGCGTTCCAAAATTTCCTCATATTCTGTTGATGTCATTATTTATTAAAGCTATTAGTTTTATTTCTTCACTTGAATAAATGCTGTCAAAATATTTATGAAAAAAAAATAGATAAAGTCAGAAACATTTAAATATTCTTGTTTTGCATATATGAGTTTATAAATAAAATATTAAGACGCGTTAACTCATATTTAATTCAGATATTGCACTGCAATAAAATTTTCCGCTCAGGTGTCATTTCATCTTTAATTCTTATAGCTTTCAAACTGACTACTAAAATCCGAGCTTAAATAATTTATAAATAAATATTTCAGAATACTGATATTTAGTAATTTGAAGCACGACTGAAAAAAAATGTTAATAATAAATTAGCTGTTTAAAACATTTATGCATAAGAAAAAAAAATTAAAAACATGGGGTATAAAATGAGATTCGTTATATATTATGCGTGCATGTTACATATTTAACGAGTGTCTGAAATATACATTATCATGATGCAGGAGGTTCAAATATAGAATGCTTTAAAAATTTATCATCACTCAAAATTTTTACCTTTTTAACGAAGAAATACAAACGCAATAAAATTTCAAGAGATTCACTTATTTAAATTTCATGTTAATTAATGAAAATGAAAGGTTTTCAAACAATTTGAAAGAAGCCGCCGCTATTGCTAAATATAATATGTTCCCGAAAAAAAATTATTTCTAAATTATTTCCTTCATATTTCATCTACTTTAACAAAAGAATAATCTTATCTTAGAAAATATTAGAGCTGTTTTCTTTTTTTTTTATTTATTTAATTTTAATACACTAACACCTGAAGTTTTTTTCTCGGAGTATTTTCATTTTTCTGTTACGCCTGAAAATGTAATTAGATTATTTCTTGACAATTCGAGGGAATTTCCACAGGTTTCGAATTTAATCATTATATGAGGCGTATTTTTCTTGATCTAATAATGAAATTTCCGTTCACGAACTATGAAAAGAAATTTGCCTTTGATGCTTACTCACTCATTCACAGGGTCGAATCAGGGGAATGGACTTCTTCACTTAAAGATTACGTTGTCCGTAAAAATCCATCCGGGATTTAATCAATCAAAAGTTTAGGGATAAGAGACTCTTTCCGTGAAAGAATAGGAAGCAAGTATAATAGAATATCGCTGCAATATTTTACAAGCTTTCATCAATTTCGAACTTTAAATATTTATATATATATATATATATATATATATATATATATATATATAACAGTTCCGTAACTGACTGACTCACCGACTGACATACAACGCACAGACCAAACCACTGGACCTAAAAGGGCTGAAATTTTTCATGGCGATTCTTCTTATAGTGTAGGGGTGCACAACGAAAGATTTTTGAAAAATTCTTCATAGATATTTTTAGGCTGTCTTTGTAACTTTTTTTAAGTTTGCATTTAAAATAATAATTTGAGGGTTATAAAATGTATATAACAAGAAAGATCGTAAAAATTCCTTTAAAATGAAATCTTTTTCGAATCTTTACCTCCATTTTGTGATTTTTGGTGAATTTTTAAAGATTAAATTTTAGAATTTAATTTATTAAATGCTGATCACGTGATTTCTTTTTCTGGTACTTTAAATTAATTTAAAGTCTTGTCCATAACAATGAAATAGGCAAAAAAATATTTTTTCCCTAGCTAATGCGGCAGACGATTGGACATTATCCAAAAAAGTATTAAAATGCAGTAAAAGATATGTTTCTCAAACTGAACTATATTCTGTAGTATGTCCTATTAGAGTTAATTTGAATATTTTCTTCTACATTATTTTGTCTATAAAAATATCTCTTACGATTTTTTATAAATATATATATATATATATATATATATATATATATATATATATATATATATATATATATATATATATATATATATATATATATATATATATATATATATATATATATATATATATATACAGTTGGTTCTCTGTTGAACGACTTTCAAGGGATCGTGAAAAATCGTCCTTAAGTAGAGATTGTCCTTAAACAGAATTTGTGAAAAAGTAACATTTCCCATAACGTCGGAGGACCGGGACTGGGAAATATCGTCTTTAAATAGAGATCGTTGTTAAGTAGAGCGTCCTTAAACAGAGAGCCAACTGTATATATATATATATATATATATATATATATATATATATATATATATATGGCATTAATTGCATACATTGACCGTTGTATTTAATTTGAGTGTACTCCATAGCGAAGTGCGGGTTTTCAGCTAGTATATATATATAACAGTTCCGTAACTGACTGACTGATTGACTGACTGACAGATAACGCACAGACCAAACCGCTGGACCTAAAGGGTTGAAATTTTACATGGCGATTCTTCCTATAGTGTAGGGGTGCACTAAGAAAGATTTTTAAAAAATTCTTCTTAGGTTTTTTTAAATTATATTTTTAAGCTATTTTTGTAACTTTTTTCAAGTTTGCATATAAAATAATAATCTGAGGGTAATAAAAATTTATATTACAAGAAAGAGCATAAAAATTCCTTTAAAATGAAATCTTTTTCGAATCTTTACCTCCATTTTCTGATTTTTAGGGGAATTTTTAAAGATTCATTTCTAGAATTTAATTTATTAAATTCTGATCACGTGGGTTCTTTTCTTTTTGCAAAAAAAAAATGACAAATTTTTTTTTCTTGTTAATGCGGCAGACGATTGGAAATTATCTAAAAAGTATTAAAATACAGTAAAAGAAATGTTCCTCAAACCTTTCTATATTCTTTAGTATGTTCTATTAGATTTAATTTGAATATTTTCTTCTTCATTATTTTGTCTATTAAAATATCCGTTACGATTTTTTTTATAAATATATATTTTATATATATATATATATATATATTGGCATTAATTGCATACATTGATCGTTGCATTTAACTTGAATATACTCTGTAGCGAAGTACGGGTTTTCAGCTAGTTAACAGATAAAAATTGAATTCGAATTTTAAATTTAAATGCAAGAAAATATACATATTCATTCTTATCAGCGCCCGTCCGCCAATTTCTATTAAATAATATTGCTATACTGTTATTTTACAGAAATAATTTTAAAAAAACCGAACAGAATCTATAAATTTAGAACATCGTCACTACTGGCAACATTTTTTTAATAAGAAAAATAAAGACAACATCGGAGAAATTTTCCGCTTACAGTGCTAAAATAATGCTAAAATAATCCATAAAAACGCAAATATTTCCTTTTGAACTTCCTGACGGCATATAATTTGAATAACTTATAACAACCGAAGAAAAATCCTTATTTAATGTGGAGATAGGATTTGCGGTGCCTTTAATTTTTTTATTTTTTTTTGCAATTTGGGTGTAACTTTTCAAAATTTTTTTTAAGCTTAATCTTAAACGGTCGTCTCTTAAAGAAAATCCATTGCGAAAGTTCTTATTATACCAAGTATATCAGACCCACACTTGGGAATAAATTACACGATCATGTATAAAAAGTCATTATATAACACAGGGCAGCAGTGGCTTTCGTGCCGGGGTATTTGGAGCTGATTTCATATGCATTTGATGCCCTGAATTTAAATATGGCACTAGTTTTTGCCCAGGAGCTCAAATTTATAAGATATATAATTTTAGTGAAAGATGCGTTACACTATTTTAAGTTAAATCCATGGATCAAATTAAAAAACTAAACACGGAATTTTTTATTATTACCATATTTTTTTAAATGTTAAAGGAACATAAAAATCATAGAGAATATTGCAGTAGTACTTATCTAATTACAAAGAGCAAGAAAGAGGAAAAAGTCATTCATGAAAACGCCTTGTCACTGAACAATTCGGAAACTTCTTTTAAGTGACATTCTTGAATGTAATTTGGAACAATCCCTTTAAAAATTCCAGTAGTAATCTGCCATCATGTGCGTATCCCATCTTCCTTGGTAGCGGTAAGTCCATAGCTTTAATATCCTGGTGAAATCTTTCACCTTGTTCCTCACTGGTGTCTCCTAAGTTTTCATGAAAACGGTCTAAGTTGATGTGTAAATAGTGCACCTTAACGCTCATGTTACATCCAAGGGATGTGAAACTGTTTAACATCTCGTTTACCAGTTCAACATAGTTTTCAGCTTTGCATTTGCCCAGAAAATTTCCGACAACTGCAACACATGAAGTCCAGGCTTTTCGCTCAGCCTCATTCATGGAATTTACGAAGGCAGGATCCTTAATGAGTTGTCTTATTTGTGGCCCGTCGAATATTCCTGCTTTAATTTTTCCGTACTCAACTTAGGCAATTTTCCCCCTATATATGCAAAGCATGATCCGTTCTTATTAAGATCCTTTACAAACTGCTTCATTAGGCTCAGCTTGATATGCAGTGGAGGAAAGATGATTTTCTCTCGTCCAACTAAGGGGTCGTTAATGACTTTCTTTTCCCCAATGTCCATGCTTTCTCACTTAAGCCACTCTTTTCTAACCCTATAGAATATAGCTCACTTCTACCCGCACTTGGGAGTATATAATTTGAAGTGGCACTCTAAATGAATTTGATACAAACACAGTTTTATACATGAAACAATGTTTATTGAATTCGTTGCACATATAGAATTTGATTTTACAGCAATAAGCATACGTACTACTTGTACGGAATATATATTATTAACATTGCAAATACTCACAAACCAGCAGAGAGTCAAACCAGCAGTTCTGTCACGTAAACTTTGGGCCCCCTAAGCACAAGTGCCGGTTAACACCTGGAGCTGCTTACCTCGTATATCCCTGTCACTTATCTATCAACTTTAACAACCTTTTTACTTAATCAAGCTGCTTGGTATTTATACCAAGCGCGTATGCCGAAATTAGCATATCTCAAGCAGCTTCTTTAATTCATTCACTCAAAAGTTCGATTCTTGTGAATCGAAGCAGCTTCTTTAATTCATTCACTCAAAAGTTCGATTCTTGTGAATCGAATCTTATGTATACCTTACAACCCAGTGGTGTGTTTTGTTTCTGCTATCCCAGAGACACACGATGCAAGGATATTTGGTGTAGCTACTTTGCTGTCCAAGGAGAATGTTTACCATTTTTAAGTCCACACAAATCACCCATTGATGTTCATGATATTTTATCTTTTCCAAGACCAAAGCTATGGTGTCATACTCTTCTTTCCTTTTCGTTTAGTGAGCAATTGGTATTGAACCATATTTGTTCCCATTGTGTAGGAGGACACATTTCAAACTTCGTTTTGAGATGTCGATAAATAGGCGCCAATGATAAATAGGCATATGATAAATAGGCGCCAATGATCTGGAAAATATTCAGGAAGACCCCTTTTCCCAGGAGGACAAATCACCCATACTTGAATGTATTGAACAGAAAAAAACATTGATAGATAAGTGGATGTACAGTAAAACCTCGTTCATCCGGCTCTCGTTGATCTGGATCTCCGGATAATCCGGATCAGATTTGTAGACATTATTTTTATTTAATGTTCACATTACATAAAATTTTTTAACTGTGATAGCAAGAACGTCACTACAAGTACCCCAACTATTCTCTTTTTAATTTGATTCCATTTACAGTTCCTTCATATATTGTACAATAAATTATGGTAATAAAATTATTTTTGTTGAGTTTAAGAAAGCTTCACTAGACTTACCAATTCTTTGTTAAGAAATGATGTGTAAAGTTATTTTTTTATTTTTTAATGTCTTGTAAACATCACTATGTAATTTTGTTGCAAAGCAAAGTAAGTCTTCTTAGTTAAGGATTTTGTATTCCTTAGTACCCATATTACCCGGATTATCCGGATCTTCGATTGTCCGGAGTGCCCATGGTCCCAGTTAGTCGGGATAAACAAGGTTTTACTCTATCTAAAAGAGTAGAGCTGATAAAGAAAAACTGATTTCATATTTAGATTCAGCGCCCCAAATATAGCTAAAATCAGTTCTAAAATCCTAGGCACCAAAAAAAAATTTTTTTTATAGGCCTGTGAATCAACCAGTAAACAGTAATCGACATTTTAACACCCTTCTAAATGATACATACATATATATATATATATATATATATATATATATATATATATATATATATATATATATATATATACATATATATATATATATACATATATATATATATATATATATATATATACATATATATATATATATATATATATATATATATATATATATATATATATATATATATATATATATATATATATACATATATATATATATACATACATATACATATATATATATATATATATATATACATACATATACATATATATATATATATATACATACATATACATATATATATATATATATATATATATATATATATATACATATATATATATATATATATATATATACATATATATATATATATATATATATATATATATATATACATATATATATATATATATATATATATATATATATATATATATATATATATATATATATATATATATATATATACATACATATACAGTGGAATCTCGATCGATGGTATTCGGAATCATCGTTTTCCCATATGTGCCGTTTATTTCATTCACTCCCGACGATCATATTGCTTTGTTATGTTCCCGGATCTATCGTTTTCCCGCATTTATCGTTCAGTTCAGTCGGTCCCTTGAAAAACGATAGATCGAGATTCCACTGTATATATATATATATATATATATATATTATATATTTAATAACTTGTATTCAAATTCATTTAGTATAAAATTAATCCGTAAATATATCTTGAATATATTAGGATGGCTGACGTGCAATAAATGATTTTTTTTAAAGAAACGTTTGATATAGAATTTACTTTTCATAAATATTCCAGCTCCGCAATATGACTTGTTTTTTACTTTCAGACGAAACATGCAATGATTTTGGATACCCTACTTTAAAAAAATAATAGAATAAACGTCTCATGAATATAAAAAAAAATATTCTTTTTTTTCTGTGTGGTTTTCAAAGCATTTCAAACGGATTCATGTTCTGAAAATGTAACTACATAATATTTTAAAAGATTACTGCTTATAAAGATAACGCGCTACCATTAAGCTACCTCAGGCCCACACCAAAAAAAAAATTGTTTGATTTAAATATGTTACTTGGGATATTTATTAAAGATTATTTAAACCATAGATTCTTTAATTTTCTTAGAGCTTTCCATTAGATTTATTCAATAAGTATGCACTCACACAACAAACAGACGCAAGCACACAACTAAAAGCACAATTTATCAAATAAATACCTAAACAAATGCTTTTTGTTTCTAAATATTTGGATGCGATAGAGAAAAGCGCCGAACCTAAAAGATAATCCATTTTGATGCTGCAAAAAAAAATGTGCTATTTCAATTAGTTTTTGACATTTTTGGTTTCAAATGACAGATAAAATCAATCTTACGCGTCTGTTTGTTTTTTCCTCGGAAGGATTTGTCCGCAAGATTTTTCGCCCTTTTTAACGGATTACGATAAACGTTATCCCGTAATAAATTTTTATGATAGGTTTGCAAAATGTTTTGAAAATAAAATTCATGAGTTAACCACGATAACAATGATTGCAATATATTATTCCATTATCTAAATATTCATTATATAAAAATAATAATTATTCACTTTATATATATATATATATATATATATATATAGTCTAATGCGGAGGCACTTGTCATTAGATATTTACCTTATTCACTTAATATAACGTAATAAATTTTAATTTCATACTCATACCTACACGCACATACACATATGTACGTGTGTCTGCGTGCGAAAATAAATTCGAAAAATTCGATATAAAAAAGTAAATCACACATTTTTCAACGAGTTTCAAATATTGTTTTACAGCTTAAAGTTGAGGATAAAATGCGGAAAATATTTATAAATTAGCCGGAAAATATGACATAGCAGTACTTCAAAAAGTAACCTAAAAATAATATTGTTAAATGGTCTGCTATGGACACAAATCTTTTGGTTGGTTTGTGTTTCATAATTACAAACTAATATTCTCCAGGACTTTATCTTTCAAATGAGCAAACGCAATAATCCCATATAGGTAACTGCATTTTAGTTAACACAAAATTCTTTTTATTTTGGTAAACACAAAATTCGTTTGGTGCTGTAAACATACAGAAAAATCTTTCATGGTCATCTAAATTTCACGATTACATTCAAATCATCTAAAAAAATATGAGATTCAATTTTCAAAAAAATAACCTCTTCAAAACTCTTGCAAAACTGTGACTATACTGAAATTATGAATTAAGTCCAATACTTTGACTAACAACTAATATTCAGTCAACAATAAAAAAAAAACTATGCCAGGCGTTTTTCAATAAATTAAAAATGACTTCCTTAACATTACCCTGTTCAATGAATTTTCGAGATAGAAGAAAAGGAACTAACACGAATGAAAGATATTGTTAAATAATCATAAATGCGTCAAGAAGAATTTATGCAGCAATTCCTTTTTAAAAATACACATATAGAGTCATTGCGAATGTTCTGTCGTATTTATTTTTTACACATCATTTGCAAAGAAAACATTTTCAATTGTTCCGTACAGGAAACATGTTTCAACATGTTTGAACGGGAAAGTCCTGCTTCCTCTCAAATGTTATGTGGTGGCATAACAATAGCTTTATTTTGTACGAAAATATCAATAAAAAAGTTTCAATAAAATATGGCGCTACGTTACTGAAGGTAAAAGCATCAACGAAAGTCACTGGTTAATGAATTACAATCGTCCAACTTTGAGATCAGTTTTCTCCGAACTCACTCTCATGGACTTATGTGTTCTCTGAACCATCCATCTATATATATAAAACAGTTCCTTAACTGACTGACAGATAACGCACAAACCAAACCGCTGGACCTAAAGAGCTGAAATTTTGCATGGCGATTCTTCTTATGGTGTAGGGCTGCACTAAGAGATATTTTTGAAAAATTCTTCTTAGATTTTTTTTAAAATTAAGTTTTTAAGCTGTTTTTGTAACATTCTTTAAAGTTTGCATTTAAAATAATAATCCGAGGGTTAAAAAATTTATATCACGAGAAAGATCCTAAAAATTCCTTTAAAATGAAATCTTCTTCGAAACTTTATCTCTATTTTCTGATTTTTGGGGAATTTTTAAAGATTCATTTTTAGAATTTAATTTATTAAATGCTGATCACGTAGTTTCTTTTCTTCTTGTGATACTTTAAATTAATTTTGCGTCACGTGCATAACAACGAAATAAGACAAAAAAATTATTCTTTTATCGTGCTAATACGGCAGACGATTAGACATTATCCAAAAAAATATTAAAATACAGTAAAAAGATTTTCCTCCCTCAAACTGTACTATATTCTTTAGTATGTTCTATTAGATTTAATTTGAATATTTTCTTCTTCATTATTTTGTCTATAAAAATATCCGTTACGATTTTTTATAAATATATTATTTTGTTTTTTTTTACACCAACCGCATACATTGATCGTTGTATTTATTATATATATATATATATATTTATTTATTTCTTTATTTAATTATTTTAGCATTAATTGCATACATTGACCGTTGTATTTAATTTGAATGTACTCCGCAACGAAGTACGGGTATATAAGCAAGTATTTAATAAACGAATAGAGACTTGTCAAATTATTGCTTAAAATATACTTTGAGATCACCAGAACGTTGTAATAGTTTTCAGACGATACGTTTATTTAAAGTGTTGTAAAAAATACTTTTTTATTTTTACACGCTTTTTTACACGTTTATTCAATGTCGAAATCTTCAAAGAGGTTTTTCTTTGTTTTCTATTTAAATATTTACTCTCTATCAATTGCTAAATATTAAAACGGGTATTTAAAGGATGATTAGACCTTAGTCGTGTAGTTCACTCGATCTGTTTACCAGTATTTAGGATACAATAAGATAAAAAATATTATTTTTACAATGAAACATAAAGGGATTTAAAGGTATTTAAATTTATATTAGCATCGAAATTTAGAAGTTTTATCTTCTTTCTCACGAACTAATCCTTTAAAGTTCCAGTGAATATATTGAAAACTTAAAAAAAAATTAAAATTTCCTAATTTTAAAAATATTCAGTATTAATCCCCAATATTAATTTCTTTCCTAATTAAAATTCATTTTCTTAATGCCTTTTTTTTCATATGCGAAAAATAAATTAAAAGTGTCTTAGACTATCCTTTAATGAAAAAATCTGAGATTTCATTTTCAAAAGAATGCATAATTTTGATACAAAACTTTGATATTATTGCGAAGGAAAGGCTTCAATAAAATATTTAACACAAAACGCGAGTACCGGATTCAACACTTACTTGAATGAAAAATTTTCTAACCGTGCTATAGGATTATTTTTTTAAATTTTACATTATATATATAATAGCCGTTGTCTCTGTATAACACTTCCGGGCTGAACTCATCTTTCAATTGAAGCCCTCAGTAAACAAACGGCCGGTTAGGCTTAATTTCAATTTCAGATGTGGATCAGAATTTTTTCTTACCTAAAAACTAATATCTTCTCCATCAAATCACGTTTGTTCAGCCTATTTTTCTATAAAACATTCAGAACTAAAAAAAAATTGGATGCTTTTAGCTGTATATTTAACAGTTTTTAAAAATCTGTTTACTTTTGCGATGAATTCTGAAAGTAAACAAACTTGAATGTGAATGAATCAAGTAGCTCGAGTATTCATATCGCGTAGTGAGCTGTAAAAAACTGGATGGCAGTCTACTACTCCAATCGCACGAAAAACTAAATAAATAAAAAAATAATGAAAGGGTTTGCTTTTACAAGGTGTGGATTAAATGCAACATTGTTAGATAATTCGGGATATTTTTTAACTTTCAAATAATTTTTCCATTATGACGCCATTATTAGTATTATGACGTCAAAATGACGGGTTGGATGGCAGTCTACTACTCCAATCGCATGAAAAACTAAATAAATAAAAAATAATGAAAGGGTTTGCTTTTACAAGGTGTGGATTAAATGCAATATTGTTAGATAATTCGGGATATTTTTTAACTTTCAAATAATTTTTCCATTATGACGTCATTATTAGTATTATGACGTCAAAATGACGGGTTACCTTCTCGTACGGAATAATTAATGAAGTATCTCTAAAATAATTGATAAACAAAAAGGCTCTATACACGTTTTTAGGTTTCTGAATTTAAGTTTTTTAACAAATGACCTATAAGATTTTTACAAAATTTAACGCTTACTCATTCACAATTCAGTCTCTAGGTCTATAAACTGGAGTAATATAAATAATCTACCAATGGGCGAGTGAGTTTAACCGTGCGAAAATGACTGTACTTACGTGTGGGCATTTTACGGTTTCAGCGGAGCATCACGTCGCCCTGAGAGAATCGCGATACACAAAAATCCATCACTGTTGGCCGAGAAAGGTGACACTTCGCCGATGGGGCTCCGAAAGACATGAGCCTCCTTTCCGAAAATGCAACGCCAGCCCTGAAGAAAGGGTGACATACTCTCGACTAAGTGAGGTAATTGCAGGGGTCAAAAGACTGACAGTCAAATGATTCACTTCCTGGTTTCGAACATAAGTGGAAGAGAACGGACTTTTTACGCTAATAGCGCCCCCTTTTTCAGAATGCTCTGCAGCGAAACCGGGAAATGTGGCTTTAATTTTTCCCCAGCACAAAAGGGATGAAATGAAGACATCAAGAGATAATGGCCTTGATTCGCCACGTGGTTTTTGGAAAACATGAGTCGCTTTATCCGACTCTGCGGTTGGAGATCATAACTATTAGTTCAAACGTCTAAATATAGCTGTCATAACAGTGAAAAACACGGCTCTCCTCTGCCTTTATCTAAACAAAGAAGAACAAAAGTAAAAGAACCATTTCACTTCTCGGAGAGAAAAAAAAGAAGAAGAAGAACATTAAATCCTTTTGAAATGACTCCAGAGTCTGAAAACAAAGGTATCGTAAATAATGAAGCAAAATGACATTCACCAGGATCTGATTTTTGTACGAATAGAAGGATACACTTACTTAAAAAGCAGTTAAATACCTTCAGATGAACTGATTCTACTAAATAATCTTTGATAATACGTAGAAATTAATTCCCCAATCCCAAATCATACTCGAAGCATTCAGAGTTGTAAGGTATTTTAAGCGACTTACAATCGAATCAATCTATATTCTGACATATCTAAAATGTTCATGACGAGCTCATGCGCTTTTTTCACTCGAATAATCGGTAATGTAGATTGGTATAAACCTAGGAATGCACACAATCGTGAATCACCAGAAAAAAATTTTACAGATGTCCTCATTAGGAATTTCTTTCCCTTCAACGTACTCATCGATTATGCTTTGCAAGGCGGCATCTTGTTGAGAAAGTGTCAGTTAGGTTGCGCTACTGTGTTTAAAAGACTATAGACGACGTTTGGTGGTGCTCTTGACTGAGATAATCGCGTACCCTCTCTACCTCAAATATAGTGTTAGGTTTAGATTATTTTGATACGGGACGATAGGTCTTATTTAGAACGAACTTGATGCTCGTATTCTTCATTGGGTTTTTAACCCGTATGTTCGCCATTTATTTTGTGTGTTATTAAAATTGTCTGTAATGCTTAGCCGTGCATCTGATTATTTGATTATTCTCTGAATTGACCACTGAACCACTTTCGATTTCGCATCAACCTGTTTCCTGTACACTGGCGAAGTATATTTTAGCCGAGTGCTGAGGTGTATATGACGAATGAACAACAAGATAAGTGCTTGTCGTATTAATAAATATATTAAAGCCAAGTTATGCGCGTAAAACACACACACACCCCACAAAAAATCTAATTCTAAATAAACAAAAGCGATGTAGGGTAAATTACCCGGTTCTTGGCACCTTAAGGATATGTTAAGGTTAGGCATTGCAGATCAAGTAATAGTTTTTCTTAGTGGATTACTTGTTTCATAGAAATTTACAGAGGAATCTAGTACGAGAATAACAATCTATATATATAAAACGAGTAGGTATGCGGCACAAAAATCGACGCTATTTCTACACTCCGAATGGCAACGGCTGCAACTACCGGATGTAAACATTAGCGGCCGTCCGCAATTTAAAACCGCGTGTGTATAGTGGCGGCATATGTTACAACCGCTGATCTTTTGACAAAATATGTCCAGACCTATCAAATCCAGTGTTTAGTCATGGACAGTTGTATGTAGGTTTATCTAGAGTCCGTTCTTTTGATTCTGTAACCGTAGTATCTCCTATTTTTGAAATACTCTACTGTGTATATCAAGAAGTTTTATGAATATCATATTTGCAATCCACACTATATTTTAGTACTTGCTGAATTTTTACTCCATTTTAAAAGTGAAAAAAATTTTCCCCCAACAATTTCTTATTTGATATAATGATAAAGTGTAGATATCTTAATTTTGAAAATTGTACATACAGAGAGGGATGTCATTTTTAAAATCATCGGTGTTGGGTTTCTCAGTCTTATCTTTAACTCTGTTCTGAAGTAATGGAAATTCACATCATTTAATCGTGATTTTTTAGAATCAGCGTTATAGTGAATTTAGCAATGATTATAAATTTTTGGTTGAGCTCCCACTACCCCTTAACAGTGTATATTTATGATGGCAGGTAATGGTAACATTCCTTACATAGGTTACTTTCAGTTGAGTTGTTTTGCAAAAGAAAATATAAAACTAAAAGCGACCATGCTGGTCGCGCAGCAACTAGTTCTGAAATAATTTAATAATAAGCACCAGCCCATTAACCAAAAAATAGCAAATCGCCCAGTTATTGGCACTGTTTACCAAGTTGTTTGCCCTTGTCGAACCGGTTCTTGGTACTCTTAGTTTCTTTTTTTAAATTTTAATCTATTATTATATATGCCTACCCCCTTTAGGATATTTATTAAAAAGCATACATTTAAAAATCTCACTTTAAATATATATTCTACTAAACATATAATTTTAATACTCTGCCATTCTTACCATTCTTTGCTACAAATAAAGAATTTTATTCTTACTAAAAAAATTTATTTTTAATGAATAGTTCTTTTATAAAACATACAGGAATAATTTAAAGATTAAAAGATCAGTAGCAGTTTGCAGCTAACAAAAGGAACGGAAAATATCAGTAACAAAAGGAAACGGAAAATGTTGAATTTAACCTATAATTAATTTATTTTAAGAAATCCAAAATGTATATTAATACATTAATATACATTATATAATACTAATACATTAATGTAATATAATGTATATTACCAAATGTAATATACATTATATTACATTAATATTATATAATGTACATACATTAATGTTAATACATTAAAGTAATGTAATGTATGTATATACCAAAATGTATATTAATACATTAATATAATAGACTAAGTACATACATAAGGAACTGTAAAAGGTAGACCCACGCATATTTAAAAATTCATAAAAGTAAAAATGACAAACGGCTATTGTCTGCTGACAGGCTGCTGAAAATCTATTTATCTTTAATTTATTAGACCTATAAAGTTAGAATAATTACTTTTTCTTTCTATTTAAAAAAAATAAGCTGTCAGTAGATTATAAGTTCCAGTAGTTTGCAATCTAATACTTGGCACTAGTGCCAAGAACTGGTTAAACTTATTATTTAGCCATGAAACCTAAATGGGATTAAATGTGCATGAAATTACTAGGGCACGAAAAAATGTTTCAGTGAGTTTTAATGAAAATCTTAAAGTACCAGTAATTGGCACTCCCTGCCAACAAATTGAAATTACTACTAAATTTGATCCAGTAATTGGAACCTCGGTAAAAGGTGCATTTTTAGATTCTGTGAAAGAAAAAAAAATCATTAAATTATAAAAGATAGAGCTATAACTTAACCTATTTATACATAACTGTAGTTATTACTCTTGTACGTAACAGTTCATAAAGTAAAAATTACAACGAATTCCTTACTCGCCTTTATAAAAAGTAGGAATTAACTGAACGCTTTTTGGCATGTAAACACTTTCTAGGAACCATTAACTCAAACAGTGTAGCTTGGCGACTAAAAGTGATAAGTAGATTCCAAGCAATAATTCCATGCTCTTTGCAGTATCTCAAATGCATTAAAAAACTTTCTTTATACAAAAATACACAGCACTGCCAATAATCGCAACAGTGCCAACAATAGGACACTTTACCATATAGGAGTATATATATATATATATATATATATATATATATATATATATATATATATATATATATATATATATATATATATATATATATATATATATGTATATATATATATATATATATATATATATATATATATATATATATATATATATATATATATATATATTTATAAAGACAATAGGATTAAGCATATTAGACTTGAAAGCTGTGCTAACACGGAATAATTACCCCGAAAGTCTATCCAAAAACATAATTGGTTGTTTTTGTTTTAATGAATAGTTTGTTCTGTTGCATTAAATAAGTTAAACATAACAATAAGATAAAATAGAAAAAAAATAACTACTAAAAATAAAAAATAAAATAAAAATCATAAGTAAAAATAAAAATAATAATAAAAATAACTCTTAGTAATAATAATTAAAAACTAAATTATTAAGGGTATAATAGTCCTAAAATACGGTAACCATAGTAAGTCTGTAACTGAGAATCCACTACCTCCAAGGTTGCAAGTTTTGTGACGTCAGTCATCTTGCGGTTACATGTTCTTAACTTCCACTCTGTCTAGCACCAGGCTTGGTGATCTTTGGTTAAGTACTATTATTCAATTTTTAATCAATTCTTCTGTTTTTCGTGGATTGTACGGTGTCTGAGAGTGTTTATTGTATAGATCATACTCATCGGAAACAATCCATTGGTTTTTAGACAGCATTGACACCGCTGATGAAGAGATGCTGTCTAAAACGTCTTTCATGCTTTTCTTTTCATGTTATTTGTTCCTGGCTGCAAGTAGCTTTAGAGCTATTACTGGTTTTCTCTATCATCTATTTCTTATATATATATATATATATATATATATATATATATATATATATATATATATATATATATATATATATATATATATATATATATATATATATATATACATGTGTGTGTGTGTGTGTACACAGAGAAGTAAAGAGGGTGATGGTAAGTTAGATATTTCGTTACGATATCGCAGCACATAATAAAAGTGGTTATTGACACAAAACACCCGTACAAATACACATAATACAGGTATTCAGATCCATTGGCATTGCTTACAGTGTACTTATAATTTCTCCTATAACTAGTACGAGATCTGAAAATTGGATAGCAATTTACCGACTTTGTGTTGCGTCCACTTTGGATTTATCAACAAATACCGTTTCAAGCAGATTAAATCGCAGAGCAATTGCGCTAGCGTGCCACGATTTAGTGTACCTTAACTCCAACATCTAGCTCCATTTCGTTTCCACTCACGTCGACGTAAATGTGTATTATGGTGGAGATGGCAATTTATTTTGATCCTCCAGAACAAAACATTGAGCGAAAGTTTGACGTTTCCGATCCAAACGTGCATTAGAATCGATTTGGCGAGTCATAACTGATGGAGGAACGATGGGTTTAGTGAAGCGTTCAAACGTGTTTTATTGTTTTCGCAACGAAAACTGCTATTGGATTACGACTGCGGTAATTTTGCTGGAAATCGCTTTTGTCCATCATTTATTAAATCCCACGTTCGAACAGATGGAGCGAGTTCCAGTTGGGACGACGACAGTCGATGAAAAATTCCTTGTTGTATAACAGCAGTCACGTCATGTCTTAAACCGCGAATACGTATACGAGTAGGCAACAGTTACAATAATGGTCTTAGTTAAGACACCTTCTTAAAGTTGTATTTAATTTTAATTGCCACAAACTAGCGCGCGCACTGTTTTCTATATTTTGGTTGACATTGAACACACAATGGAAAAAAAAAAAGAAATGCTCATTTCGGAAAATGACAAAAATCGAAGTATAACCAGAAGGGTAAGAAGATACGTTTAAGATACAAATGTAGGATTCCCAAAACAGATAAACCCGCAACCCAAAAACATTACACCTCGAAACAGGTAGCTTTTTAAACCTGAAACAGCATTTCGGTTTTACAGTGCATGCGATTTTCTCGAGGATGACTTGAGGATGTCTTGACTCCGCTTTGGTAAATAGTATTTATAGTGAAATGTTGTAAATAATTCCTTTCTCTCTTTTTTCAAATGATTAATAGGCA
This sequence comes from Dolomedes plantarius, assembly GCA_907164885.2. Taxonomy (NCBI): domain Eukaryota; kingdom Metazoa; phylum Arthropoda; class Arachnida; order Araneae; family Dolomedidae; genus Dolomedes; species Dolomedes plantarius. The sequence continues at coordinate 7,464,935 of OU015497.1, read as the reverse complement.
TGATAATGATTTAAAATGACCCCATTTTATATATATATATATATATATATATATATATATATATATATATATATATATATATATATAAATATATATATATACACACACACACACATATATATATATATATATATATATATATATATATATATATATATATATATATATATATACACACATATAAATATATATATATATATACATATATATATATATATACATATATATATATATACACACATATATATATACATATATATATATATATATATATACATATATATATATACTAGCTGAAGTACCCGGCATTGCCCGGGATTTTAACAATATTTGTTAACCAAAATCAACACAGTATAAATAACATAGAAAGAGTATATGTGAAATGTTATACACATCTCAGAATTCAGGAATTTCAGCCTTTCATCATTGAAGCACTAAAATCTGAAAAGTAAAAATGTCAAATTGTCTAATGTTTGCTAACCAAAATTAATTTAAAACTAAACACGTTATAAATAACATAGAAAAAAACATGTGAAATCTTATACACATGAATAAAATGAAAACCCAATAAAAAAATATATAAAATTATAATAAACTCCTCAGAATTCAGCTAGATTTAGCCTTTTATCATTTGGGCAAAAAAAGAAGCTGAAATTACAGGTTTAGCTGAAATTTCCAATAGAACCATGATATGACTCTAGCGTTGCCTCTTAAAAAATGAAGTGTTTGATTGAGGGCTGCAAACCATTCAACTCCTCTCCACATTAAACTCCTATAAACATCCTCTACATATTAAATTCCTTTTCTCTCCATAATAAACTCCTCAGAATTTTGGTAGATTCAGCCTTTCATGATAGTACCACTAAAACCTGAAACATCCTCTCTAGAAATATAAATTTATTAATTACAATAATTAAACTCACTCAAATGTATAAATTGCATAAGTTTTTTAACCAACATTTGAATAATTCGTAAATGAAAAAGCATATGAAAATAAAGATAATAAGAACTTCCGGAATCGAAATTAATTACCCTTAATTTTTAATTAATAAAAAACCAACACAATATGAATAAAAACGATAGTTGTTATTAAAGATAATAATAAAAAAAGCATATGAAAATAATGCTCGCGTATGAAGTTAACTTTATGATATAAAAATAGTAATAATAATATAAACCGCGTGCATAAAATATTTAGCTTTTCAAGCGAAATAAATTAATTTTTAGAAAAAAAACTACTTTTAATCGAGAAATTAAATACATTGCGCAAAGTTTTGATTTTACCAACTTTCTACCCTACAATTTAC
>OU015497.1:7456128-7458628 GCA_907164885.2 Dolomedes plantarius | reverse complement strand
GATTTGAGGAAGCTGCTCTGCTGCTACCCTCTGATCAGGGGGGGAAATCTTTCTTTGAACGACTCTCTTCCTATGTTATCCCTTCTTTTTAGCCATGTGAAAGAAACAGAATGGTGGAAAAATAATACTTCTTTTTAGCAGAGAAAATACCGGGTGTCCGAAAAGTATGGCTACACTTTCAATTGAATTAAAAATAAACAAACAAAGATTTTCACTTACGGTTTCTTATGTATATATATAAAACAGTTCCGTAACTGACTCTATCATTCACTGACTGACTGACTGACATACAACGCACAGACCAAACCGCTGGACATTTTGCTGACATTTTGCATGGTGATTCTTCTAATAGTGCAGGGGTGCACTAAGAAAGATTTTTCAAACATTCTTCTTAGATTTTTTTAAATTAAATTTTTAAGATGTTTTTTAAACTTTTTTTACGTTTGCATTTAAAATAATACATTGAGGGTTATAAAATTTATATCAAGAGAAAGATCCTAAAAATTCCTTCAAAATGAAATCTTTTTCGAACCTTTACCTCCATTTCCTGATTTTTGGTGAATTTTTAAAGATTAATTTTTAGAATTTAATTTATTAAATGCCGATCACGTGATTTCTTTTTCTGGTACTTTAAATAAATTTATCGTCACGTGCAAAAAAAAAAAATAAAATAGACAAAAAATATTTTTTTGTTGCTAATGATTGGACTTTATTTTGTCTATAAAAATATCCCTTACGATTTTTTTATAAATATGTTTTTTTTACATCAATTGTATACATTGATCGTCGTATTTATTATAAGTATATATATATATTTGTAATTAATTGCATACATTGACCGTTGTATTTAATTTCAATGTACTCCGTAGCGAAGCGCGGGTTTTCAGCTAGTGTTCCATAAAGAAAAAAAAATTAAGTTTCTGTTCAATGAAATGTAAACTAGATGGCGCTACATCCACGTTTTGCAACATTCTGCATGCCGTACTGGAGGAAGCAAAAGAGACAGCCCTAAAGTAAACGTATGGTGTGGTTTACTGCACGATCGAATTATTAGGCCTTTTTTCTTTTCCGAAGAAACTGTCCGCTCTGACAATTACCTTGATATGCTTGAAATTTTCGCATTTCCTCGAGTAGAGGACTTGCAACCCAATTTCATTTTCCAGCAGGATGGGGCACCGCCACACTGGAGTTTGAAAGTGCGAAAGGTTTTAGATGAAAAGTTCCCCGGGTGATAGATGGGAAGAGGAGGTCCAATACCGTGGCTACCTACATCTCCAGCCATAACACCTCTGGACTTATTTTTATGGGTATACGTGAAAAACATTGCTTAACAATCTCCAATTTGTGACACTGATGAACTGAAAAGTAGAATTACGGCGGCCATTCAGAGTGTTGATCCTGCAATGTTTCATAGAAAGTGGCGAGAAATTTTGTATAGACTAGATGTGTTGCGCGTGACTAATGGTGCGCACACTGAAATCTTGGTATAAAGCAATCGTGGAATAAAGCACTGCAAAAAAAAACTTTGATATTTTCTTCATGGAACATAAAAAACCGTAAGTGAAAATCTTTGTTTGTTTATTTTTAATTCGTTTTTTAAATGTGTAGCCATACTTTTCGGACACCCGGTATTTTTGCGTAGGTTTTTCATCCAAATTCTTATGGGACGGAAATGCGTCACGCAAAGAATAACTTACGAGTACAATGATTACTCCAGTTCTTCTCTCTCAGTGCAAAGCAATCTGGCCCTGCACATATAGTTATTAATGACAATAATAATTATAATAATAACTACTACTACAAATGAAAAGCCTTTAGCTACATCAGTCTTTCATGATAGACAATAATAATTATTAATAATATACAAACAAGGACGATGGCACGAGAACATTTTGCAAGAAAAGTTTACTAATTGCGTCAATCCGCAAATGGCTACCCTACAGGAAAAAGCAAAGTGCGCTTTGTGGTTCCATGAAAGCAAATTCGTTGTAAATCATTTTGTTCTTTCTCTTTTTCAAACATGAAACGCGCTCAATAATTTTGGACCACCCCAGGACAAAAAAAGAACAAAATGAGTTAAAACGGATTTGCTTTCATGGAACCACAAAGCGCACATTGCTTTTTCCTGTAGGGTAGCTATTTGCAAAATGAAGCAATTAGTAAATTTTTCTTGCGAAAAGTTGTTGCGCCATCTAACGGCTTATGTGGGAGTTATTTCATGTTTAAAATTTTGTTGTGTAAAACTGTTTTAAATTGTCTTTCCAAGAAAATAATAAACATGTGCCTATCTTATTTTGTTCTTTTTTTTCCAAAACATAAAATGCGCTCAATAATTTTCGACCATCCTGTATTTCAGTTTAGAAAGACTGCGTTCGGCTGTTGCTACAGTTACAGGTATAGTTAGTAGAATTCTTAGAGCTACAACAACGTTTGGAAATAGGCATTCAAAATTTAATTCCGATAATCTCAAATTCAGAAGTTTATGAAAAAATATAAGTTT
>OU015497.1:7421128-7453628 GCA_907164885.2 Dolomedes plantarius | reverse complement strand
TCCATAATTAAAGTCCCACTTTCAAAAGGCTGCAAAAAAAGAACCACTGGTCAGAATGACTTCAAATTTGAACTGAATATATTGGAAGAAGGTGGAAACGATTTCGCATAATAAAAAAAAAGGTTCCAACCGCTTACAGCGCCATCTATTGATACATTTTGGAACTTTTTTATTATGCCAAATCGTTTCCCCCCTTCTTCCAGTATATTCAGTTAAAATTTGAAGTCATTCTGACCAGTGGTTCTTTTTTTGCAGCCTTTTGAAAGTGGGACTTTAATTATGGACACCCTGTATATATATATATATATATATATATATATATATATACAGGGTGGTCATAAAAAAACTTTGCCGATATATGGACCTCTGGCGGCTGTTCTGTTCAGCCGATCGAGATTGGATTTCTGATATAGTTATTCTTATTCAAAAGTATGAGCTCCGGATTCTGTGAATGGCAACCAAGTGGCGCTCACGGTTACGGTTATAGGTACAGGAACTCGAAATTTTCGAATGGCAATGCCCAATTTTTCCCCATCTCAAAAACTTTTGTAAATCGATTACAGTTTTATGGAAGTATTCTATTTTTCGTCCCCTCCCCCGTAGTTCGAACCAAGCACAACACAAAAACAAACTCCGAAAAATCTATAAACCAGATTGCAAAGTTTAAGGTAAATGAGTACTAGACACTCCTAAAATGTCTCACTAAATCAAAAACCAAAGTGTCGAATATCACGCCCCTTTTAAGGGTTTTAATGTGAGCAAACATTATCACAACAGATGGTGTAAAGATAGCTATATATTTACTCTCAAAACGCGGTTTTAAACGCATCCTTCCACCCTATAATTTAAGACTATTTATAGAGGAACCGGTTGTCTTCCTGGAATAGGTGGCTAGAACAGTGTCAAAACCTCAAAACTGCACGCGTTTTTTTCCGTCCAAACAGATCTTAAAGGTTGTTACGGAAGTGAAAGCTAACATCTGGTGTTTTAGATGTGTCTATCTATTTATCTGCAAGGGGGTGATAAAATTAGATTTTTCAAAATCTTCCTTTCTTTTATAGCTTTGATGAGATATTAACTTTACAATACCTAGCATCGTTAGAAAATTTTCAGATATACTAAATGATTAACTTTGAGGCTAAAAAGCATGCGAATTAATTTTTGTTTTAGAAATACACACATCATGGCAGAAAGTGGCTCTCTCTTCACTCTTTAATTAAAGAAAAGATGAAGATTCACATTTCACTCTTTAATTAAAGAAAAGATGGAGAAACTTTCGAATCACGCGTGTGTTTATTAGGATAAATTTTATATTCCAGTAATAAAATCATATTGGGTAACATTTTTGAAACTTTTAATTTAAAAAAGGGAGAAACACTTGATTTTAAGGACCTTTTTTGATTTTTCGATCGAAAATGACACTTAAATTTAAAAAAAAAATTATTAATTGATTTTACTTTATACCAACCAATCATTTGAAATAATTCATTGGAAATAACACACCAAATTAAATATGTCATGAAATTTCACTTAGGATATAAATATAAATTAAATATATTATTTGTTCCCTGTAGATAGGTTAAACTTGCAAATAAACAATTTTTCAATCTGGTGATAGAAATATTTTATCGTTTTATGACAAAAGAAGGCACTTTCGCAAGAATTTCAAATCAATTGCAAAAATAAATCGCGGTCATAAAAAAAGAGATTGCAACTTAAAAACATGCAGTTCAGTGAACCTGTGATCAAAAAAAGATAAATAAATATTAGCAAACTTTCAGTACTTAGAAATTCTCTCGTTTTCCTTACAATAGCAATCCAATAAAAATGATTGGGAATATAAATCAAATTAGTAACGTAGGATCAAAACTAGCAATTGCATTTTTTTTTTTTTTTTGAAATTGAGTCAAGGATTCTGTCTTATATTTTTTAAATCAGTTAAATACGGAAATTTTTGGAACATGATCCAGTAATAAAAAATATTGTCAGAATTTCGATAAAGGTCATTTCAAATTTATATCTTCAAAAATGCATAAGTTATTTGCTCTTTACTGAAAAAAAAGAGTCTTATGTAGACTTCTCGATTTGATCCTACACTACACAACTCAAATAACACCAGTGAAATGAATCCGTTCTGCGGGATTCAAAACCTAAAAGTTTAATAATAATTTACCATAAATTTGCATTGGTGAAAAGATATTCTGTGCCATTTCACCCGTTTTCCGTCGGATTTTATGATTAATATACATAAATATAATCCCCTTAATAAAAACTACCGTATTATATGCAAAAGAAATGCGCATGGAACATTTTTAATGAGGCCAAATTTTGATGAAATTAATAATTCATAATTCATGAATTATTAATATTTCATCTTTAAATTTTAACCACTTTACATATCTATGGCACAAATCACATATTCAAATTTCGAGCAAATCCATTCAAAACAAAAAAAGTTAGTTTCGAAGGTCCACTGTCCCCTTAAATTGAAATCTCGATGACATCGGCTACATAATCACCGTGGATGACGGGATAGTATTTCTAAGAAAAACCCTGTAAGTATTTACAGGAAAAATATCTAAAAGAATATAGCTTCATAATTAAACTTCCCAGCTCTCCCTTTATTTTCATAAAATGTAAATAACACAATTCTTTTGTAAATATAAGCGAGCTCTATGCATACAAAAGTAATGTAAGTAAAGGATAAACGACGAGTTTTTTTTTTTTTTGTTATTATTGTTGTTGTCCATATCGTTTAATATAGCCTTCTTCCGTGTAAACAATAACGAATTCATAACATATCATTAAGTTAAGTTTAAGGACAAGGGGATATTTTATTCTTTGACATTCAATTCAACTCCAGAAACACCTGTGGAAGTATTTTGTTGTTTCTGATAAGGTTCATTCACTTATCATTATACACCACTCCATTATTACTTCCATATAATTATTTACAAGTGTCAATTAAAGCGGAATTGCTTCGCTTATTTTTAAAAGGAAACCGCAAAAAAATAAATGAAGGCTCGTGAGTACTTATTGTAATTTAAAAGAAATTTTCATCACACAAGATCTCTTAATTCTTTCAGTGGAGACATAAGTTCTGGAACTGAAAAAATATTTGGCTCTTTCGGTAGAATTTAGCAGATAATAGTACCTATTTATTAAATTTATATATTTTATTAAACCTTCAAACCCCCTAAAATTTAAGAAAATAAAATTAACAACAATGAAGTCTAATTTTACCTCCCAATTACTATTTTCAAATCATAGCAGAGGTATAAATATCTCGTGATAGTATCTCTAAATATTTGGGATAGCACAAGTAAACAGATTGGGGATATCGGCAAATATATTACTAAATATTTGCTTTATAAATATTTTTAAATGTCGGTAAGGATTCCAAAAATTTTCCTTTATTAAAGCTAGTACTACATACTGTGAAAACATTTATTATAAAAGAATACATATACGAAATATTTTCCGTTGAATAATACCACAGTTAGTACCCAAAGTCAGAATATTATTTTTTAAAAAAAATTTGAGGTAGTCTCTTCTAACGAAACTACCGCGAGTAATTAACGTAGAATTACTTATCGTTGTTTACCTCTTTTGTATATGTATATATATATATATATATATATATATATATATATATATATATATGTGTGTGTGTGTGTGTGTGTGTATTTCAAAATTTTCACGCATTTTGGTACGTTTCTGTTTAACTGTTTACTGCTTGCCCAAGCGATACAAACTGGGTTTGGCGCGTTGCCAAAATTATAACTCTCGACGTCGGACGGTTTTAGCGTCTGAAATTTTGCTTTTCGGAGGACCGTTATGGAGGAACGTAATCCTACGTTAAAAGTCTTTTAGAGCAGGGGAAACCTTACGCCTCATTTTCAGAAAAAAAATGAATCAGCACCCCGTAGAAATTTTCTTTTCTAAGCCAACAAACAGAGATGCTGTATCAAATTTACGTCCTTTTGTGTACCTATGTCTTTCAACATAATAAAGAAAGATGGTGTAAATAAGACAACTCGAAGGTCCAAAATTATCAAATTATCTATTAAAATTAACTATAGTAACATTCAAATTACACACAGAAAATGAAGGTAACGGAGGATAATATAAAGTAAAGATTACGAAAAACATTAAAATGAAGCCTAATAACATGGATAGACTAGGTGCGCTGCTATCAATTTATAAATGTTCTGTGTTTAGTGAGCAGATTTGTGACTACATCGCGATTAGCTATTTGTAGTCGCTTCCTGTTTTTAGTAAGCAGATTTGTGACTACATCGCGATTAGCTATTTGTAGTCGCTTTCTGTTTTTAGTAAGCAGATTTGTGACTACATCACGATTAGCTATTTGTAGCGGCTTTCTGTTTTTAGTAAGCAGATTTGTGACTACATCGCGAATAGCTATTTGTAGTCGCTTTCTGTTTTTAGTAAGCAGATTTGTGACTTGATCGCGATTAGGTATTTGGAGTCGCTTTCTGTTTTTAGTAAGCAGATTTGTGACTATATCGCGATTAGCTATTTATAGTCGCTTTCTGTTTTTAGCAAGCAGATTTGTGACTACATCACGATTAGCTATTTGTAGTCGCTTTCTGTTTTTAGTAAGCAGATTTGTGAATACATCGCGATTAGCTATTTATAGTCGCTTTCTGTTTTTAGCAAGCAGATTTGTGAATACATCGCGATTAGCTATTTGTAGTCGCTTTCTGTTTTTAGTAAGCAGATTTGTGACTATATCGCGATTAGCTATTTATAGTTGCTTTCTGTTTTTAGCAAGCAGATTTGTGACTACATCGCGATTAGCTATTTATAGTCGCTTTCTGATTTTAGCAAGCAGATGTGTGACTACATCACGATTAGCTATTTGTAGTCGCTTTCTGTTTTTAGTAAGCAGATTTGTGACTATATCGCGATTAGCTATTTATAGTCGCTTTCTGTTTTTAGTAAGCAGATTTAAGAATACACTGAACCCATGTTCCACTAAATAGGAAGAAGGAGATACAAATCAGAACTTTTGCACTCTATCGAAGATAAAGTATCAGTACCTGTTTTTGCTGCTAGAATTGTTGGTAGGTGATTTTAATTAACCGCGCCTCAGAACGCGGAATTGCACACTTTGGGAAAACCCTGTTTAGAGAGTATGAAATTTTTTTTTTACATTATGCACAAATCACTAAATTACTTCAGCTATTGTACCTTAATATTATTTTTGCCCGGCACAATCCAAAAGCGTGAGTAAAATACACAAGTCAAAGCTTATAATTTCAAAATACAGTAACCACCGCTTATAGTGATCAGTGGTTATAAGAATCAACCGTTTATAAGAATCAATATCACAAAAACAAAAACAAATGTATTATTTCCATGTTAAAATTTTCGCTTTAAAGAATCAATCCACCGGTTTTAAAAATCAGCTTACATTCTTCGCTTTCCTTTCATTTTTCCAAAAACGCAAGTTAAACCCTCAAAAAGCACGAAGTTCTTTCTTTATTTTTTTTAAAGAAAGAGTGATGAGATGGGATACAGTCTTAAAATGGATCCATTTCGTTGTTAGACATAACATAATAGTTTTCCCTTAAACGCTTTAGCACAATACTGTCTTATTAGCTTGACCTGGGGGCATCTTTACCCGTCCGGGTTCGATTTCACCTTTCTCCACTAACAAACAAAGACAGAGACTCTTTTTTCCCACCTCTTACATCCTGATTGCGACTTCCTGAACCCTGAAACACATAAATCTTTGGCGAAGTGTCCACAACCACTTAGGCAAACGTGACATTAGTATATTCAGCACGTTATCAAACCGTGAAACGTAAGCTAGAAGGTTAATCTTCGTCAGAGACTATTGGCATTGAAAGAAGTATAAACAGCCTCCCGAAAACTTCATTACGTCAAACTATCATAGAAAACTTTTTCTTGCTCCTTTCCTGTAGTTGAAATGTTAAAACTGTTAAGCAGGAATCTTGTAACAAATATTGGATTTTTTTCTTTTTATAATTATAAAACATAATTTTAATAAAAGATAATTAACGTAAATTAAAGAGTATTTTATGGTAAATTATCTAATTTATATATATATATATATATATATATATATATATATATATATATAGGTATGTTTGTGCCTGTCCAAAAACCTAAATTTCGGCTATAAGAATCAACCGCTTATAAGAATCAAACACAGTAATAATAAACGTGATTCTTATGAGCGGAAATCACTGCAGTTATTAATTTGAAGGCATTTATTAAATTGTTATTAAAAGACTAAAGTATAATATTCCGCAGTGGAAAAATCGAATGTATTCTCTTTCAATTGGACTTCAGGTTATGTACATGCTTGTGTTAAGCACTTAAAATTCCCGGATTGAATCATAACACCCAAAAGCACTACACTCAATTAAGGAAGCGAATACCGGTGGACTAAAGGAGTTAATAGCGCGTAAAACGCTCCCTTCCTCTCCAGCTACGTGCGCCGTGATCTTACACATTACCTACAGTTAGGGAAAAAAAATATCTCCGAAATTCTATGATCATTAGAGAAATGCATTAACACATTTACAATGCGTTGTGCTGGTGTCCACTTAAAACATCATGCTTCGAATTCATTAACAGTACAGGAAATTCGTACACGTCCATCCAAGCTTAAACCATGCGAACGGATAGTTTTTAATGGGCACATTGAGAAAATCTATGTACTCGCTGAATCGGAAATAAGTTATCAAACGCTTAGAGATCTTTTCGAGGAGATACTCATTTGGTTTATTCTATAAGATCAAATCTTAACATGAAACTAGAGGTAGTATTTCAAGACAATCTACCATTTTAGTTGTATTATACACACACATACACACGCAGATACATACATACGTACATATATATATATATATATATATATATATATATATATATATATATATATATATATATATATATATATATATATATATATATATATAATATATACATGTATATGTATATATATATGTATATATATATATATAATATATATATATATATGTATATATATATGTATATATATATGTATATATATATATAATATATATATATATATATATATATATATATATATATATATGTATATATATATGTATATGTATATATATATATATATATATATATATATATATATATATATATATAAATATATACATGTATATGTATATATATATATGTATATATATATATATATATATATATATATATATATATATATATGTATATATATATGTATATGTATATATATATATATATATATATATATATATAATATATGTATATATATATATATATATATTATACTAGCTGAAAACCCGCGCTTCGCTACGGAGTACATTCAAATTAAATACAACGGTCAACGTATGCAATTTATGCCAAAAAATAAATATATATATTTATAATAAATGCGATGATCAATGCATACAATTGATGCGATGATCAATGTATACAATTGATATATGTATATTTATAAAAAAATCGTAAGGGATATGCATTTTTTTTGGATAATATCCAATCGTCTGCTGCATTAGAAAGAGAAAAAAATATTTTTTTTTGTCTATTTAGTTGTTACGCACGTGACGATAAATTTATTGAAAGTACCAGAAAAAGAAATCACGTGATCAGCATTTAATACATTAAATTCTAAAAATGAATCTTTAAAAATTCACCAAAAATCAGGAAATGGAGGTAAAAATTCGAAAAAAATTTCATTTTGAAGGAATTTTTATGATCTTTCTCGTGATATAAATTTTATAACCCTCAATGTATTATTTTAAATGCAAACGTAAAAAAAGTTTAAAAAACAGCTTAAAAATTTAATTTAAAAAAATCTAAGGAGAATTTTTGAAAAATCTTTCTTAGAGCACCCCTACACTATTAGAAGAATCGCCATGCAAAATTTCAGCCCTTTAGGTCCAGCGGTTTGGTCTGTGCGTTGTATGTCAGTCAGTCAGTTACGGAACTGTTTTATATATATAGATTATATTATATTATATTATATTATATTATATTATATATATATATATATATATATATATATATATATATATATATATATATATATATATATATATATATATATAAATCCACAGGCAGTAGTCCACCGGCAAAACTTTTTAATGTGAAGGTATGAATCGACGGTGATTTTAGATAACAAAGGCCATTGGTCAGACGGATAAAATGGAAAAAGAAGGAATGGTGTTGGATGGCCATCATTTCAATTTCGTTTTTCTCAAATTAATTACCTTTGATATATATATATATATGTGTGTGTGTGTGTATGTGTAAGTAAGTAAGTAAGTAAGTAAGTAAGTAAATATATAAATTACTTTTAAATTTAATCAAAGATAGGAGGTTTTTAAAGCTAGTAACTTATAAAAAGATAAATAACGTGATCTTTTGTATCTCTAAGTCCCCTTGGTCCATGAAATCGAGAAAGATTTCAACTTGGCATGGCTTGGTGATGCACAGGTAATCTATGAAGCGGTCGAGCTATCTATCAAGTGTCATACATTTGTCTTTATGAATTCTGTTTACCAAGCTTTATATATTTATTTTTCATATCGAATGTGGCAGTAAGGAACCACTTTCTTCACAGAAAAGAGGAGGAAAATGTCTTAAGAGGACAGTGGACTTTCAAAATTGTGAAATTTGTCCAAAAATTCGATTTTTTTATTTATTGAATTGTGAAACTACGGACGAGTAGGAATGTGTTGCAAAAAGAATTTTTAATGTCTGCGATTACTTTCCTAGTTATAGGCATTTGTATTTAATTTAGATATTATGTGGCTACTAATAGCAATCGATTTAAATGTGTTTTTCTCAAAATAAAAATTTTCGTGTCATACGAATATCGAAACTGCTCCGGGCGCATTTCTAATTATAGTATTGCTTTGAAATTTAAGTTTTATATACGTAACTGTATATCAAATAAATCTTATTGAAAATAATTATGCTTCGTAGCTCAGAATTTCTAAATTTTGTACTTCAAAAGATGATTTATGGGTATTTTGCGTCATAAAAAGGGTGTTTTCACTGTTATTATTTTTTTCTCTTTATATTTTTAACGAATGCTTAAAATAAGAAATAAGTTTCATTGTTAGTTCTATAAGGTATCCTGTAAATAAAAATTTACATATTATATGCAAACGAAATGCGCATGGGACATTTTTAATGAGGCCAATTTTTGATATAATGAATAATTCCTAATTCATAAATTATTAATATTTCATCATTAAATTTTAACCACTTTTATATATCTATGGTATTAATCACATATTCAAATTTCAAGCAAATCCATTCAAAACAAAAAAAGTTAGGTTTGAAGGTCCACTGTCCCCTTAAGACAAATTTGCTTTTCTGGGGAAATAAGAGTACAGTTTTTCTATGATATTCTTTCAATATTACAAAAGAGAAATTTCTCCCTCTGTTGCAGATGTAATTGATGGAGTAGCAGAATCGATCCTGGGACACAAACAAGTCGAATAACTTGAGCTCAATATGTGTTTACACAAGTTACGTCATGACGAGAAAATTTTCTTTACATGTATGGTACTTCTCAGCTTCTTTGTTAATTAAATTTGATAAAAAAAAACCAACGCATTGATCTCTCTAAAAGAGTAATACATAAAATACCAAAATCTTTGAAAGTTTTACCATAAAATTTAAAATCGATTCTGGCGGAAAGTAGTTTGTATTAAATCGATTCCAATTCCAACTGAACTCAAAACTTTCCGGTAAAATCAATATTCTGAAATAGAACTCCTCGGATACTGTTTAAAAATGTTTCCCAGATGCGTTTGCTACTGAACTACATTTTACGTACTGTAACATAAATCTCAATCAGCCGTCATCATAGTAACATTTGAAATCAAATTTTTGCGATTTTATCAGTTTTTGATGAATAGAATATTCTGTCCGAAAATTGGATATTCTTCTTTTCCGATATTGCTGGACGTTTGTCTCATATAAATTTACTGCACGACTGTCATTTCTGCATAATTCCAAAAACCTACTGAAGAACACTACTTGATGATATTCAAAATCAGTTTCATCAATGTTGGTATTCAAAAATCGCACATCTTTAAATCCATTCGTTCGATTATATTGAACAATTTCTGTTTGTCTCACGGACTGTCATTGGGAAATAATTCAAAAAAAAAAAAAATGTTAGGTAGTCTCTTCTAACGAAACTACCGCGGGTTATTAACGTAGAATTTCTTATTGTTTGATTACCTCTTTTGTATGCCTATATGTATGTACTAGCTGAAAACCCGTACTTCGCTACGGAGTACATTCAAATTAAATACAACGGTCAATGTATGCAATTAATGCCTATATATATATATATATATATATATATATTTATAATAAATACGATGATCAATGTATACAATTGATGTAAAAAAAACCAAAATTATATTTATAAAAAAATCGTAAGAGATATTTTTATAGGAAAATAATGTTGAAGAAAATATTCAAATTAAATGTAATAGGAAATATTAAAGAATATAGTACAGTTAATATAGTACAGTTCGAATTTTAATATTTTTGTGGATAATGTCCAATCATCTGCCGCATTAGCAAGAAAAAAGAATATTTTTGTCGATTTAGTTGTTATGCACGTGACGATACATTTATTTAAAGTACCAGAAAAAGAAATCACGTGATCAGCTTTAAATAATTAAATTCACCAAAAATCAGTAAATAGAGGTAAAGATTCGAAAAAGATTTCATTTTAAAGGAATTTTTACGATCTTTTCCGTGATATAAGTTTTATAATCCCCAAATTATTATTTTAATTACAAACTTAAAAAAAGTTATTAAAACAGCTTAAAAATTTAATTTAAAAAAATCTAAGAAGAATTTTTCAAAAATCTTTCTTAGTGCACCCCTACACTTTAAGAAGAATCACCATGCAAAATTTCAGCCCTTTAGGTCCAGCGGTTTAGTCTGTGCATTGTATGTCAGTCAGTCAGTCAGACAGTGAGTCAGTTACGGATCTGTTTTATATATATAGATGTATTATGTGTACATGTATCTATCTATCTATCTATCTATATATATATATATATATATATATCTATATATCTATATATATATATATATATATATATATATATATATATATATATATATATATATATATATATATATATATATATATATATGTATGTCAAAATTTTGACACAATTTGGTGCTTTTCTGTTTAACTGTTTACTGCTTGCTCCAGCGATACAGACTGGGTTTGGCACGCTATCAAAATTATAACCGCGATGCACGGCATCTGAAATTTTAGACGCTAAAACTGTCCGTCCATTCGTCCTCGCGAGTTATAATTTTGGCAGCGCGCCGGACCCAGTCTATTGCTTGGACAAGTTAAACAGAAAAGTACCACGATGCATCAAAACTTTGACATACAGACACACACACACACACACACACATATATATATATATATATATATATATATATATATATATATATATATATATATATATATATATATATATATATATATATATATATATATATATATGAGGCTAAAAATATGGGGGGACAATCGCGCGACCTTAAAACGGGCTTTTAGTTATTAAAATATAGGATTAACAATTTAAAAGTCTGGGAGTTCAAATAAGCGGCATAAGGTATTGCAGTGAAAATAGAATAAATGGGTTCGACTTGATTCAATCTCCGAAGAACCACATGGGATAATTTTTAGTAGACGGATTAGCCTTGAGGAGTTGGCGCTAAGAAAATGTTACGTTTAGTAAAAAGATCATCCGACATGACATCACGCATAAGTAATGAGCGCCATTAAGCGTTGGTTTTTAAGGTTGAAACAAAGGAAATCTTCAGAGCCCTGGAGAGATAGCAGCGAGTAAAGACGTGTGCCGTAGGCGCACAGATTTAAATTGGGTGGGGTATTGGGAATTAGTTTGATGGAGCTGAGTAATTAATTGGGAGTTAATAAAAGATGTTTGTAAAATCAATTGGAAGTTAATAAAAGATGTTTGTAAAATCAATTGGACTGTTCTATGGATACTGTGTCAACATCTTAAAAGCTTGATGGAGTTTTAAGGTTTGATATGTCTTCGCCACCGGACCACTGCTGACTGCATGATGATTCCAAAGAGGTCGAAATTACGTAAATTGATCGGGCGTGAGGCACCAACGTCCGACATATATACATGCATGTATACGTAATACATACATACATATACACATGCAAAAGAGGTAAGCAACGATAGGAAATCCTACGTTAATAATCCGCGGTAGAGGAGACTACCTTTCGCTAGAAGAGACTATCTGATTTTTTTTTATTTATTTATTTATTTTATTTTATTATTATTTTTTTTTTGCGATGAAACAACACTAAACGGTTGACTGTTATTATCGAGTACTTGCTTCTGCATTTGAAGTGCATTATTGCAAAAATTTACATTAGAGTAATTAGTTAACTGGATTAGGTCCTGAAAAACGGGACTTATTATTCTATAGCCCAAATAAATTTTGTCACTGAGTGGTGTTAATGCTTATTATTTGGAAAACTCATTAAGAATGCAAAAAGTAGGAGTCCGTCAAGTGCTTTGGCACTAGAATTTCAAAAATTTCAAAAAGTGGACAGAACCGATTTGCCTTCCGAAATGGCTCATTTAATGCTAATACCCCCATTTCAAAATAATTCTCGAACAGATTAAAATCTACGTCTGTTTATTTTTAAACAATTACACAAACATTTATTTCCATTCGCAGTCAACTTTCCAGAGTAGTGCGTAAACGGATGGCATGCGACCTACCATTAGCAGAGGACTGTGACTAAAGTCTAATTAACGATATTATAATTCAGCTACTCAGATAGCCTTTAAGTGGCGGATAAATCGATTGACTCCGAGATAAAAGGGGCATGCATGAACGCTTATCGCGAATGTCTCTTCAGTCTGGGCATACAGGCGGCCAATTAATTTTTTCTTTGTAATTAAAATCTGGCAAGAGAGCCAGCTAGATTTATGACGACAGTTTTAATTTCGTAGGATTCTGAGCTCTTTACCGATACGCGTGTAGATTAGAATGAAGGTGGTAGTCATTCAATCTTGGTGTTAACCTTCTCCTTACGGGGTGGGATAGCGTGTATCCCAAGAATTAAAGTCCAAGAATGATTTTATATAGATATACAGTGGAATCTCGATCTATCGTTTTCGAAGGGACCGACTGAACTAAACGATGGATGCGGGAAAACGATAGATGCGGGAACATACAAAAAAGTATCAACATACCTTAAAGTTTGATATCCGTAAAATATATTTACTCACATACATAAATGCATACATACCCGTAGTGTAACTGAAGATAAAATTACAAAGTTGTACTGGAATCCAAGATAATAATAATAAAAAAAGAAATACACGTAGATACACAGAAATTTTGATTCAAATAAAAGTGCTTAATCGTCGTTTTTTTTTTTTTTTTTGGCGGTTTTCTCTCCACAATTAAACAGTATTTTTTTTTGTGTTGCAAATTGCGTTCTTTTCGGTATCGATTATTGTGTGAGAGTATAAAGAAGCGGCAGCCGTGAATCGTTTGTAACTAGAACCATTCCATTGCACTGGATGGGGTCCGACATAAGACCACCAGGAAGTTCTGCATCCGGGTGAAACACTCATCGGCCAGTGTAGAACTACAGTAATCAGAAACTTCTCACACACTAGACCAAACACCAGGGAGCCTCCCTCCCAAAGCCAACAAAAAAGCTGACTTTGAGCCATTGCTGATAAGAACAGAAATGTTGAATAGTCGGTGAATTTGGAATGAGTTGCCGAAAATAGGGTATTCCAGGGGCTAAAGAATTAAGGAACATCAACGACGAACAAATAATGGGAGTGGTACAATAAAGTGAAACCGGGTTAAAAAGAGAGAATAGAAATACGAGACCGTGCACCTCAAATGTTCTGCTCATTGTTTAATTAGAGCGTCATTCTAGCTCAATCCAGACTTTTCTATTTCAGGTTCAGTTATTATGAAAAAACGATCGATCCGATAAATTAATGTAGAGCTGCGATATTCTGAACGAATATTGCGGGAAAACGATGGATCGAGGAACGATCCATGCGGTCTTTTTTGCTTGCTTTCTATGGAATTCATTCGGGACTGGGTGAAATAAACGATACATACCGGAAAACGATCGTTCGGGGAACGATCGATCGAGATTCCACTGTATATACATTCATTATATACATGTATACTAGCTGAATACCCGTGCTTCGCTACGGAGTACATTCAAATTAAATACAACGTCAATGTATGCAATTAATGCAAAAAAGAAACCCCAAAAATATATTTATAAAAAAGTCGTGACGGATAGTTTTTTAGACAAAATGATTTAGAAGAAAATATTGAAATTAAATCTAATAGAAAATACTAAAGAATATAGTACAGTTAATATAGTGCAGTTCGAGGAACATTTCTTTTACTGTATTTTAATATGTTTTTTGATAATGCCAATCGTCTTCCGCATTAGAAAGGAAAAAAAATGTCAATTTATTTCGTTGTTATGAAAGTGACGCAAAATTAATTTAAAGTATCACAAAAATAAAAAAAACCACGTGATCAGCATTTAATAAATTAAATTAATCTTTAAAAATTCACCAAAAATCAGAAAATGAACGCAAAGATTCGAAAAACATTTCATTTTAAAGGAATTTTTATGATCTTTGTCGTGATATAAATTTTATAACCCTCCAATTATTACTTTAAATGCAAACTTTAAATAATGTTACAAAAACAGCTTAAAAATTTAATTTAAAAAAATCTAAAAAGAATTTTTCAAAAATCTTTCTTAGTGCACCCCTACACTATAAGAAGAATCGCCATGCAAAATTTGAGCCCTTTAGGTCCAGCGGTTTGGTCTGTGCGTTATGTGTCAGTCAGTCAGTCAGCTACGGAACTGTTTTATATATATATATATATATATCTATATACACACATATATATATATATATGTATGTATACACACACACACACACACACACACACATATATATATATATATATATAAACTCCCTTAATGAAGGTTTTTACAAATGGGGTATGAAATTTCCCTTTCTAAAGAAGGAAAATGGGTTCCGTAAGCTAAAGGTTAAACTATGCAGAATTGATCTCTTAGCATTTTTTTAATCTGAAATTATCGAATGTATATTTTTGGCCTTTATCTCCTACGAATGCAAATGTTTATATAAATAGCTCGTAATTTTCAAAATTCTAAATTTTTGTTAGTTTTTTTTATAAGATTGAATTATTATCATTGAATTATTGATGGGGGAAGGAAGTCAAATTAAAACGAAAAAAAAAATATTCAGGTAGTCTCTTCAAACGAAATTTCCGCGGGTTATTAGCGTAGGATTACTTATCGTTGCTTACCTCTTTTTTTTCCGTATTTCGGTACTTTTCTGTTTAACTGGTTTCTGCTGCTGGGTTTGGCGCGCTGCCAAAATTATAACTCGCGACGCCGGACAATTTTTTGACAATTTTTTTTCTCTCCGCAGGACCATTTTTGAGCAACGTCATCCTACCTTAACCTTCTCCTTACGGGGTGCTATAGCATGTATCCCAAGAATACAGCCCAAGAATGACTGAATATATATATATATATATATATATATATATATATATATATATATATATATATATATATAAATATGTATACATATATATATATATATATATATATGTATATATATATATATATATATATGTATATATATATATGTATATGTATACATATATATGTATATATGTATGTATATATATATATATATATATGTATGTATATATATATATATATATATGTATATGTATACATATATGTTATGTATATATATATATATATATATGTATATATATATATATATATATATATATATATGTATATGTATATATATATGTATATGTATACATATATATATATATGTATACATATATATATATATGTATACATATATATATATATGTATATATATATATATATGTATATATATATATATGTATATATATATATATATGTATATATATATATATATATATGTATATGTATACATATATGTTTATGTATATATATATATATATATATATGTATATATATATATATATATATATATATATATGTATATGTATATATATATGTATATGTATACATATATATATATATATATATATATGTATACATATATATATATGTATACATATATATATATATATGTATATATATATATATGTATATATATATATATATATATATGTATACATATATATATATATGTATACATATATATATATATATATGTATATATATATATATGTATATATATATATATATATATATATATATATATATATATATATATATATATAAACTCTTAATGGCCGTCCTTACAAAGGGGGTATGAAATTTCCCGTTCTAAAGAGAGAATTAGAGAAATGGGCCCCGTAAGCAAAAGGTTAAAGGAGTTTTGATACAACAACGAATGCCATCCCGGTTCATCCAAAAAACGCCATCTTATTTTCAACATTCAGATACTAATTTCATTACCTTTTATTACACGTGATTCGGTATCCTAAAACTTCCAATTTCTTCTCATTTTTTTTTCATGCGACTCTTGTTATTACATTTTTTTTTCTCTGAGTGAAAGAAAGATTATGTGCATGCCAAACGCAATCACGGAACTGGTGAGGGGATAAAGATTGAATTGTTTCAGATCGTAGCACGCGAGTAAATAATGGGTTTTTTTTTTTTCCCCAGCTTCGTTTCATCTTAAAAGCTTCCCGCTTCGATGACTTTTTAATCTGAATTCTTGCTGCTTTGTGTTCCAACCTTAAACGGGGTACGTACACAAAATTTTATTTCATTACACCTATTTTGCAATGATTTTTTATTATTATTATTAACAAGAAACACTTTTTTTGCGGGAGATTTTCCATCCAAATCGTTAAGGGGTTGACTGCGTCACGCGACGGATCGCGGATTGGCATTGTTATGGCTAGAGAAATTATGCTGCCAGAAACAGGAGGATGGTTTGTTGGTTTCTTTTCAAGACTTCGTACAATTAGGGATGCGACATCGATGTTTTGATAAAAAACATCGGTGTTTTAAACATCGATTTATTGAGGCCGATTGTTTTTAACCTTTAGCTTACGGGGTAATTTTTCCGATTCCCTCTTTAGAATTTCATATTCCCTTTGTAAGAAGGCTATTAAGAGGATATATATATATATATATATATATATATATATATATATATATATATATATATATATATATATATATATATATATATATATATATGTATATATGTATATGTATATATATATGTATATATATATATATATATATATGTATATATATGTATATATATATATATATATATATATGTATATATATGTATATATATGTATATATATATATATATATATATATATATATATATATATATATATGTATGTTTGTATATATATATATATATATGTATATATATGTATATATATATATATATGTATATATATGTATATGTATGTATATATATATATATATATATATATATATATATATATATATATATATATATATATATATATATATATATATATGTATGTATATATACAGTAACCGCCGCTTATAGTGATCAGTGGTTATAAGAATCAACCGTTTATAAGAATCAATATCGCGAAAACAAAAACAAATCTATTATTTCCATGTTAAAATTTTCGCTTTAAAGAATCAGTCCACCGGATTTAAGAATCAGCTTACACTCTTCGCTTTCCTTTCATTTTTCAAAAAAAGCCACTTAAACCCTCAAAAAGCCCGAAGTTCTTTCTTCCTTTTTTTAAAGAAAGATTGATAAGATGGAATATAGTCGTAAAATTCATTCTTAAACACTTTAGCGAAACACTGTCCTATTAACTTGACCCAGGGGCATCGTTACCCGTCCGGGCCCGATTTCACTTTTCTGAACTGACAAACAACTGCACTGACCTGGTTGCGGCTTCCTGGACCCTGAAACACATAAATCTTCGGCGAAGTGTCCACTATCACTTAGGCAAACATGACATTAGTAGATTCAGCACGTTATCAAACCGCGAAACGTAAGCTAGAGGGTGAATCTTCGTCTGAGACTATTAGTATTGAAAGAGTATTGAAACAGCCTCTCGAAAATTTCATTATGTCAAACTACCATAGATAACTTTTTCTTGCTCCCTTGCTGTAGCTTTTTTCTCTTTATGCGAAATACTCGTTATGCGAGGTGCTCGTTAAGCGAGGTTCCACTGTATATGTGAACAAGAAATCATTGTCATAGGCATAATTTCTTTTTTTAGGGCTAGAGCCATTTATGTAAAAATTTGGTAATTGTTGACTCAAGCTCTTCAATTTACGCAGTAAAAAGTTGCATAGTTATGAACTATTTTTTTCATCATTTTCTTATTTCGGAGCTATATTCCCTCGCAAAATAGGACAAAAATTTTCGAAAATAAAGTCTTGGGAAAGAACGGCTTCGACAATAGTCGAAATCCGTAATTTTGGTTTCAGAAAGGAAATGACTGATGATTTAGACGGGGGGAAAAATAAACCCAGATCCTAGCTGTAAGATAGAAGTGACCTCCTTGTACCACGTGATAGAGTAAGAGAAATATCGTTCATGTTTCAAGACAATGCCACTGTCTCATAACTCTAACAAACCATCTCATCATCTCTACCAAAGAATTAGTTATTGTACTAGTCAGAAAATTTTTACATAACTGCTGACATTATGAACAATGAAACGTCAAAAACCACCAGAAAGACTTAAAATTGTCTTGAAACAAGTGGTAAGTTGAAACTTTTCTTTAAGGCGACAATGGACCATGAAAAACGTTTTTTTTTATATTTATTAACCAATTGCTGTGAAATTTTGTATACTTTTACAGTGTTGTTTAAAGATGGAAATTCTAAATTTAAAGAAAAATCAGAATGTAATTAATTAAGATATTAGTTAAAATCAGTTTGTTAATTACTCTATTTAAAAACGCTCATTAATTTTTATCTCAGATATCTAATTTTATCTCTTAAGCTAGCTTTATATAGTTGTAATAAAAGTTAGTAGCAATATTTGATTTGCAGTCATATTTATAAAAACTAGAAAAGAAATCGATAAAAATAGGTCATTTTATGCAAAATTTTATCAAAAAAAATTTTTTTATCGTAAAAATTTTAAGTTGTTTTAAAATAGTATAATGAATTGATTACTAAGTTTTATTCTAACATATATAAATAATCATTTTATGCCATTTTATGAAAATTCGAGAAACATTATGACGCATGGAACATTTTGAACTAACCGAAACGACACGAAAACTTGTTTTGAGAAAATGGCATTTTAAGTTTTAATTTGACTAACATTTCCATTGTTTACGTTTGAAAAAAATACTTATAACTCGGTTAATAATGATCGGATCAACATACTTTTTTTAAAAAAATTTAAAGCTGATGAGTTGCAGAATCATTTTCTGAAAGAAAGGGAAAAAAATCATTTTGGGGACATATTTTTGTCAATCTGAAGGTCCATTGACACCTTAAGGGGATGGTGGACAATTCTAAGCGAATTTTGAAATTTTTACCTCAGATATATGAAATTTTTCATATATATTCTTTAAAGTATAACTATATCAAACACCTTATAATATTTTATAGATATTTAAAAAAAGTTTTATATTTTAAAAATTGAAATTTTTATTGTTTTTTAAAATTCTCCTTACGATCCAACTTTTAACTTCTCCCCTTAATTTTGCATTTATATTACTTCTAAATACATTTTGAACAGAGTTATGTATTACTTTGTGCTTACCGTTGAATATTTAATTTTTAGTAAACATTTTTATGCTTGTACTCTAAATTTTCGGGAAATTTTTGTTTCTTTTCTACACTTACGTTAAACTTTCATAACCTGAATGATGTCGAAACATCAAATGGATACACAAATTTATTTTGATGTATTAGAGGAGTCTTTATTATACATTTCATAACATTTCGTCGAAAATTATGAAGCAAGGAGCATTTCAAAGACTCGTAAATCTTGAAATGACTCATTTTGAGAAAAAGCCATTCAAAAGATATTTTTTTCACCTACCTTTAATATTTACTTTTCTAAAGCCATCAAGTTTTCCTTTTTCTTTTCATTACACATTTTGAATGCATTTTGTTCCACTATTTACATATTTTTAAAATATTAATACACCCCTCAAAAAATTCCAATTTTTGTTCGATTTTTGTTATTTTGAAAGTCCACCATCCCCTTAAACTCGTGTATAATGGTACGATTTTTCCGCCCTGAGTTGAAACGTTTACCCACTAACTTATATCTAAGCCAAAATGGAGTTAAAATTTTAAAGCGCTTAAAATCTTATTGAATTTACAAAAGATGTACTAATTTCAACTACTTTTATAGACACAGTCAATTAATTTAATTAATTAATGTAGACAGAAAAAGAATGGCCGAAAGTCGAATACAGTAGAAAAGGATATATCTTTCCCTCAACATTACTTCTACTTGGTATTCTGTTACATACGCTGTCAGAGTTGAAATTACTGAAAAACGAATAAGGAAATTTATTATGTATGAATTATGCTATAAAACTGATAAGCATCAGCAGACATGCACATCGTTAAAGTTCTTGACTATGACTGCCCTTTTATAACTGAAATTTAATACTAGTAAGCCTTGCGGTTTAAAAAAAAATTATTCATTCAATTAACGCATTTATTTTCATCCCATAAATATAAAAAATATACTTTGCAGCGACAGTTAAGGATAATTAAAAATTGTTACTGTATGTTTTGTACTGTAAGTTTTTTCCCCAGTTCTACTTTTGGCAAAATGGATATATATATATATATATATATATATATATATATATATATATATATATATATATATATATATATATATATATATACATATATATATATATATATATATATATATATATATATATATATATATATATATATATATATATATATATATATATATATATATATATATATATGCATTAGATATTTTTTGCATGATTCTAAAGTCTTAATTTATTTTTTTAATTCTTCCTTTTTTTAAAGTTTTTGCATGTTTTTACATTATTTCGTGGTCTATAAATGTGAAAAATATCGGTGATTTCAAAGAATAATGCACATTTTTATGAAAAACACTTCCATGAACAATACTGAGAAATCTGGAAGAAATCAGAAGAAAATGAATGTGTGTGCATGGAACGTTTTGAAAAATTCTAGCACTTCTGAAGAATTTTTAGCAAAAACAGGTCTTATTCTTCGACAAAATATATATTTGGAAATTATAAGTGACCTCAATGTATTAAAAAAAGAATTTAATTATACTCGTGTGGTATATACTGTAAAATATTGAAAAATTTTTTAAAACGATGTTTAAGGCCCCTTGTCCACTTAAGTTTGTTTTTCCCTGAACCCTTTCTATGAAGCTGAAAATTCTTTTCTCAGAGCTAATAATTCCCGCAAGGCAGAGATTCCGGTTGCGCCACTTATTTAACAATACATTTTTCAATCAGCCTTTACGATATTTTTGCTCCTTAACTATTCAGATTAATTAGAAAACTTACATTCAGTGCTGTTACGAGATACGTGTTTTCAATAACTTTTCATAAATTGCTAATTATCTGTTAGCATCTTTATCTTCAGCCACTTTACCCTGAACTTCCGCTTAAATGTCCGGCGCTAATACTTTAATTAGTTTATTTTCCTCGACATATTTTCTTTCAGCGCTCCACCAATAGAGAGCGCTTCTTCAGAACCTTAATAATGAACTTAATGAAGCAATCTATCTCGCTGAGTCATCTCCTACAATTCTCCTACAAGTCTGAAAAAGAAACAGCTTTACAATGAAGGCGGAAATTAAACTCCATTGTTTTAAAAATGACGTATCAGTGAAAGCTTATTAATTCCACCCGATAGTTAAAAGTAGCAAACGCCGGGAGATATAGATCCTTTAAGGTAAAATAAGTTTGAATGAAAAGAAAAAAAAATAACTGAATGTTCGCACAGATCTGAAAAAAAATTCTTATAATAATAGCAACATTAAAGAGACGAATTTATGCATGCTTCGTTTAAGTTATTTAAAAGAAAAGGTGCACGAAAATTTCATATACATAAATTATTAATATTTCGACAAAACATGATTCACAGAGCTTTGATTTAACTTATAAAGATTTGATTTTATATTTTAACTAGCTGGAAACCCGCACTTCGCTACGGAGTACATTCAAAGTAAAAACAACGGTCAATGTATGCAATTAATGCCAATATATATATATATATATATATATATATATATATATATATATATATATATATATATATATATATATAATACGACGATCAATGTATATAATTGATGTAATATATCTATATCTATATATATATATATATATATATATATTTATAAAAAAATCGTAAGAGATATTTTTAAGGACAAAATAGGACAAGAGATATTTTTAAGGACAAATGTAGCAGAAGATGTTGAAATTAAATCTAATATAAAGAATACTAAAGAATATTGTACAGTTAATATAGTACAGTTTGTAGAACATTTTTTCACTGTATTTTAATTTTTTTTTTTGGATAATGTCCAATCGTCTGCCGCATTAGCAAGAAAAAAAAATATTTTTTGTCTATTTAGTTTTTATGCACGTGACGATAAATTTATTTAAAGTACCAGAAAAAGAAGTCACGTGATCGGCATTTACTAAATTAAATTCTAAAAATCAATCTTTAAAAAATCACCAAAAATCAGGAAATGGAGGTAAATATTCGAAAAAGATTTCATTTTAAAGGAATTTTTAGGATCTTTCTCGTGATATAAATCGTATAACCCTCAAATTATTATTTTAAATGCAAACTTTAAAAAAGTAAAAAAACAGCTTAAAAATTTAATTTAAAAAAATCTAAGAAGAATTTTTCAAAAATCTTTCTTAGTGCATTCCTACACTACAAGAAGAATCCCCATGCAAAATTTCAGCCCTTTAGGTCCGGCGATTTGGTCTGTGCGTTGTATGTCAGTCAGTGAATGAGTCAGTTACGGAACTGTTTTATATATATAGACTAGCATTATTGCCCGGCGTTGCCCGGGTAGATATATAGATATAAAATTTTTCATGCTTTCCATCAAAAAACTACTGGGATGCACCCCCAGCTCTTCATGGTCATGTAGCTACGTTTCTTTGGTGGCATTATTAGTTTTTCTCCTTTATTTTAATTAAAGATAAACATCCAGATGCATTTATTCCTTAATACTTTTTTAAAACGTCATCCGTTTAAAAATCCGTTAAAAAAATCGTCTGCATCACTTTCCGCATGAAAACGAATGTGACGTCATATGAGCATCCAAACGATATGTGCAATGAAAATCATCTGCAGATTTCACAAAGCAGAGCCAGGAAAGTTGTGTTTATCTGGGGGACGAGGAGTGTGTATCTGGGGGGCCAGGACCAAAGGTTATTCCCAACCCTCCTCTCCCCCGCGCATTGGAATTTGATCCCCCGTCACAACCCAGACCAACCCTCTTCTACCCCGCTCATCGAATTTGACTGATAACGCAGCTGGTTGTGGGGAAGGGGCTGTATCCACATTTAAGTGGTACGGCACAAAAAATCCTTAAAAAATTAATTAAAGAAACTAATTGAGCCCCAAATTTCGTTTTTACTGCGTTAAGTTTCTCGGATCCTAAACATTAACTGTGCCAAATTTGGTCCCGGTTGGTGAAACAGTCTATGCTTCTATAGCGGACAAATAAACAGACGAACTCATATATATATATATATATATATATATATATATATATATATATAAATGGTAAATTTGTCCTAAATGGATTGTCTGCTGAGTACGGGAATAGACCGCATGTGATCTAGTGATTTATCTAGTGATCAGTGCTTTGAAGCCAGCGTACTGATCACTAGAAAAACTGAGGATCTGAGAAAATTAAATATCGAAAATTTTCCTTCTTTAGTCGCAGTTAACTTATACTCTAGTATCAACCCTCTAACGGTACACTGGTTTGAGACGAAATAGATCGGATCCGGCCCGATGTCTTTTTTCATCATTATTTCTACCAAAAACGAGTACACAATAAGCATTTTAGTTGTGAAATAACATTTATTGATAATATTTTACACGAGGCAAAAACTTTTTTGTACAAAAAAAAGTCCAACGAATTGTAATTTTGCTAAACAAAGAAAATCTCTTTGGCATTTACATGGAATGTTGCATATATTAGGTCTAATATGTAAAATAATATAAACAAATCAAACTAACAAAAAATTAAAAAGCGAGCATACACTGCCAAACAAGTTAACTCAAGACCGACCCTAGCAATGAAAACGACATAACCGTCACCTACGGAATTAGAGTATGTGTGCATCTTTGACTTTTCATTAGGATTGTATGTGTACTTGCATGTGTGGTGCGTTCAGCCCTTACTGTAAGTTGTCTGTATCTTTTCATTTTCTATTTACTAAATGTTTCAATGGGGATTTCGGGGCCTTGGGATGTCGTTTCGTTATATCTGCATCCTATTCAGACAGTTCCCCTTGAGGTAACTGATTTGGTTAGGCTCCCTGATGACGAGACCTGTCGGTTACCTCGTATTTCTGGTTTAGTTCTGGCACTACTACAGATTTGCCTCTGGTGCGTGGAGCCCTGAGTGCTTGATTTCTGTTTGTTTTTTGTCTGCATTCTTCTTTTACAATACTTCTTTTACAATAGATAATTCTGGCTATAATTATCTGGCTCTGTTGGATTATTTATTTTTAGTTATATTTGTCTAATATGTAATTTAGTCTTGTACCTAGTTTTTAGAAGTTACTGAACCAAATTTCCGAGCACAAAAATGTAAAAAATAATATATACTGACATTTTTGGCCTTCAGAATAGAAATAAAAAATTTTAAAATCTAAAATTTAAAAAAAAAAATCACTAGTGATCATGAATAACGCTTTTCAACAAAGACACTCATATCTACTGCAAACTTATAACTGCAAACGCTCCAACACCTGTTGCAAGACTGCCTGGTAGGGTTCCTTCTCAACTCGATCTCTTGCAATGAGAGGGGAGAGTACGGGAGGGGGAAAACACACCCCTGGGTCAGATCCGACCCCACCGTACCATTAGAGGGTTAATATAAAATCTATGTCATTTGCAAAAAAATAAGCGTAGTTGCTGTTATTGTTGATGTTTAATTACTTAAATGAACTTTTCTCACCTAAGGAATACAATGGTGTGGTTTGGAGCGCTACGATCAATTTTTTCTACACAAGGGCTAATTTAGACTGGGGATGCGACATCGATGTCGATGTTTTGATAAAAACATCGATGTTTTGATAAAAACATCGATTTATTGAAGCCGATTTTTTTTAACATCGATGTTTTGTGCTCGATGTTTTACGTTGTCTTGATGTTTTTTTTAAAATGAAAATGTACCATAATAAAAAAAAAATTTTACCACGTAGCAAGTAACCACGTTCCCACTCAGTAAATGTAAGTCTGAATTCTGAAAAGGACGAATACAAAAGGGGGAACGATTAGAGACAAATGGCAATGAACAACCAATGAATAATAATTATATACCCCAATAGCCTCAATAATTGTTATTTACAGTAAAGAAAAAATAAGCTTGTTCAGTTTTCCCCCATCCGTTGGTTTTGCATCAGTACTTCAAATCGGTGTAAATATATGTAATTTTATTTTGTATTATTTAATTTGATAAAAAAGATTTGTTAATAAATCGCAATAATTTCTTCCTCCATTTTCTGTTAGTAAATTCTCAAAAAGTAATAAAATGTGTAATGGATATTCTGCGATACGCGCTGACTCTAGCAACCAAGTTTTTATCATTTGTATCAGCCCAACCTGAGAGTTAAAATTAGCCCCCCCGCCCCCCCTCCATGACTAACCGAAGTAACATTAATCTTAGAGGTTACTAAGCCAGTTTTAAAAAATGAAAGTTCGTAAACATCGATGTTTAAAAACATCGATGGTTTTGGGGCGATGTTCTATTAGCATCGATGTTTTAATATTGAATATCGATGTTTTGTTGTCGATGTCGCATCCCTAATTTAGACCGGGACCTACTGCTTAAAACCGATTCCGAACGGCTACAAACGTCCAAGCCAACAGTGGGACTCGAACCCACAGACTCTGGTGCAATGGACTCATTGAAGTTGGAGAGGTTTGAATAGTTTGAGGATGTAGTGGAATACTTAAGCGACGGGTATTACTTAAGTTGAAATCTTCCCATCAAGGATCAATCACTGTTCGACAAATGACGTCACTCTTGGAAAAAATTGCTCTGGTCCATTGAGAGAATATCCAATTCTCCCCCACACTGCGAACTTGGGATTTGTTTAGAGCGCCTAAACAGTATCCAATCGAAGAGGCACTGTGAGCGAATAAATTCGTTCCTTTCAAGAAAATAAAACATTTTTCTATATTCAAAATTCGTCATCAAGGAATTCTTATTATATATATAATAGCCGTTGTCTCTGTACAACACTTACGGTCCGTACTCATCTTTCAATTGAAGCCCTCAGTAAACAAACGGCCGGTTAGGCTTAATTTCAATTTCAGATGTGGATCAGAATTTTTTTCTTACTTAAAAACTAATATCTTCTCCATCAAATCACGTTTGTTCAGCCTATTTTTCTATAAAACATTCAGAACTGAAAAAAATTGGATGCTTTTAGCTGTATATTTAACAGTTTTTAAAAATCTGTTTACTTTTGCGATGAATTCTGAAAGTAAACAAACTTGAATGTGAATGAATCAAGTAGCTCAAGTATTCATACCACGTAGTGAGTTGTAAAAAACTGGATGGCAGTCTACTACTCCAATCGCACGAAAAACTAAATAAATAAAAAATGATGAAAGGGTTTGCTTTTACAAGGTGTGGATTAAATGCAATATTGTTAGATAATTCGGGATATTTTTTAACTTTCATATACTTTTTCCATTATGACGTCATTATTAGTATTATGACGTCAAAATGACGGGTTACCTTCTAGTCATAATATGTTAACAATAATATCGTTAAGATAAACACCTCCTAATCATCACCACAAGGTCTTACAACGACGTTTTGGTGGGACTACGGTATTTTTTAAATCATCCTTACTATTATTAAGGACTAGTTTATGGCGTACAACAAGTAAGCGATATGCGAAGTTACTTTAATTTCAACTGATGGACCAACTTTCCATCTGATAACTGTCTAAGCAATCATACAAGTTTCCATTCAAAGGAAACAGCGAGAAGTTAATGTAATGCAGCCAGGTTTTAAAACTAGTACTCACAACGTACTTATGGAGAGGTAAAAGGTCAAAGGTATAAGCTAAGTTCACAATAATCATGAGGGCGGTGATTTATTTCGATACAAGAAGTATCACTCTCTATCAAGCGTTCAAAGCATCAGACACGAGAAAAACACAATAATTTAAGATTTTTTTGGTGACATAGACGTATTGTTGAAAATGGTTGAAAACTCAGTTTTTGCATTTGAAATGTCATACAAGTGTCCCTCAACATCATTATAATTTTGAAAACATTTACATAAAGCACTAACTGATTCGTCAAGAGGAAGCCAGCCTGATCTGCAAAACCACTTTGAATCGCATGTAAAAAGCTCTTAAACTGCTGCAATAAAAGTAATAATTCTATTGAGAAAAGTAACAGTTCTATGGATAACTTTCCAATGCATATCCAAAACAAAGCATTATGCACTCGAATAATATTTCTTTTATCGATAACACAAGTCTTTTTCTAATAGTGAAATATTTCCGTGGTGAGTTGCGAAATATCCAGCTGTGCGAAAAAAAATATGAATCTGACGATTAGAAATAGAAGTGGATAAAAGGATTACCGAACAAGGATAACTGCCAAGTCAATAAATCCTTTATTTATTGCTACGAGTGGACGGAGTGTGTACATAAAGAAGACTCAGAATATTTGATATATATATATATATATATATATATATATATATATAAATAGCCGGACGAAAGTAGTTTTCTATAGAATCTAATGAACACCTGCCTTTGAATAGCTTGTTATTTCTACCAGAAACGAAACGAATGCTGCTTACATTACATCCTTCATTTAGAATATCGCATGAAGTTAAGGGAAATTGGACTAATAGCGTGAATAACAGAAAATATTAAATAAAACTGATAATTTTTTCTGCCACACAATGGAACATTTTTTGCATCATTGTATAGAAAAAGACTGAATGCTATATTGATTTGAGTATTCTTTTTCAAAGTATTAGAGTGCGCAAACATGCCTTAAAGAGACCTGTTTATCTGGATCCAAGTTGATTTTTAACAGAACCTTTTCAAGGCTTTCGTCGTTTGGTCGCTTATCACAAAGTATCAAAACATCTCTTAACACTAGAAAGACGGGAATTTTTTTTCTTACTAAAAAGACTGAACGATGTCATTTTGACGGTTAAAAATAAAATCAAGAATTTAAAATATTTAATCCTTTAAAAAAATGGCTAAATACTTTAAATTTTGAACTATTTCATACCAATATATAATAAATTAGTATATATTTTTATGCAGGTAAGCCGAGCTGACAACCTGGTACGGTTTACCCGTAAAAATATATGCATGGTTTGTGCAATCCTTATTTTCCAACACCAATATTTCCGAAGAGCCAATATTTCTGTCATTTTCAAAAGGCGGGAAGAGACGAAAATGTTAGTTACTAACATTTTTTCCGGTATTATTTTAAAGATTTCTGCCCGTTTTCTATATTGCCGTCAAATCGACGGCTTATAGAAAGAATACGCAATATTGATTCGCGTATTCTTTTTCAAAGTATTAGAGTGCGCAAACAGGCCTTAAAGAGACCTGTTTATCTGGATCCAAGTTGATTCTTAACATAACCTTTTCTAGGCTTTCGTCGTTTGGTCGCTTATCACAAAGTATCAAAACATCTCTTAACACTAGATTATTGTAATCAATATTGCGTATTCTTTTCAAAGTAGTAGCAGCACAAAGTCTCAGCAGGTGTACAACACATTTTCTCCCCCTCTTTACTATCGAACATAATTTTGTAAATGCGTGTGCATATTTCGCGTAAAATTAGAAAAAGGTCATAAAATTTCAGAAGCCTGAGGACATAATTACATACAGACGTAGAGCTCAATAGTATGTCCAAAACAGTCAAAAGCCGTCTTTCTAGTGTTAAAATTGCTTTGTACGGATGTTACCTTTTCAAGGCGTCCAATTTTGGAAC
Source organism: Dolomedes plantarius (assembly GCA_907164885.2). Classification (NCBI taxonomy): domain Eukaryota; kingdom Metazoa; phylum Arthropoda; class Arachnida; order Araneae; family Dolomedidae; genus Dolomedes; species Dolomedes plantarius. Next base: position 7,424,254 of record OU015497.1, on the reverse strand, counting down.
TACCGATCTACGAGGAGCGGAAACCAGATGCCACACCTCTGACATCCCGAAGTTAGCGTCCTCAATATCCTATGGTGAAGTGAGGAAATCTCTCACTGTGAATTCCATTCCACACACTAATAATGCCACACAATGTTTTTCCTTTATGAAGGACACACACACACACATACACATTCACTGCATGTAGCGAATGGAATAGAGAAATGTCAACGAGCCATTGTTGCGGTGTTCTCGTAGAGAAAAAACTGCTTTCTAACACAAGAATACCGTCATATGCAGGGTGGGCCAAAAGTCACGAAAGGGTCTGGAGCTTTAATAACTTTTAATAATATCATTTTTTATCTTTCTTTACAGATTTTATAAAGATGAACCTGGATAATTTTATGATCATCAAAATTACTTTTAATTTCAGTATTACGAATATATTTTTCTCTTTGAAAATAGGAAAATTCTAAAAATCGATCCCTAGATTTTTTTTAAAATGTAAACTAGCTTAGGGAATTGCAAACCCACGACTAATTGCACATGTAATATGTTAAATAATTACAAAATAAAAAGAAATTTTGGTACTTTTCCGTTAGACGGGCGCAAGTTACATATCGCCAAATATGCTCTTAAGTTACATTTTGTTTAACTGTAACTCCCGTGATACGTGTATGTGAAAGAACAAAATATATAAGAAAGCATTCATTTTGTTCTTTAAGTAAATAATTATTTAGGATGCCAATAATCTTTAATGTCCTTCAAGATGTCTTCAAAAGGACCTTCTTTTTGTCTTCGCCCAAGAAATTCAGCCAGTACGATTGCAAATGGTGGCTTGCCGTTCCTCAGTGTTTTTTCATGTCGCCAAACGGTGCTTCATCGCAACTGCTCAATCATTTGTGCGATTGTGAAGAAAGCTAATAAGTTTTGTGGTTAATTTGTTTCCAATTTTTATTCATGCGAATTTCGGGGTTATATAGCTGGGTCTCTGAACTTGTGTTCTCTCACATGATTCATACCCGTTGATCTATCATTTTCTTCCAACGTTTCGTGTGTGACAATGCGTCCTCAAAATTTAGTCCATCTATTACCTATTAAACTGATTTCCTAGGGTTGTTATGTTGGCGACTTTTCATACTCGCCAATGGCGATACTTAATAGGACGAACGCCAAATGCGCCCGGCTAACGGAAAAGTACCGACATTTTTATACCCCATGCTTTTAAATTTTCCGTTGAATCGCATAAACTTGACAATTTTATGTATTAATAAATACTTTTAAAAAAAATTTATGATGAATTATCCCATCAACTTGAAAGAAAATGAAGTTATTTGGAAGTTAACTTGCATTTAACTTTTCGTTCCCGTTCCGGCCGATAGATGGCTGCACCAGTCTACAAAACAAAATTAACTGAAAATAACTGAAAATTAATTTAATTCTGCTTAAAGATGGCTAAAAGTATTAATAAAATGCATTGTCATCGTGTTCTGAGCTATTCTAAAAGTTTCAAATGTCTAGCTAGTCGGGTAGTTAAAAACCGATTGCAAGATTTGTACTGGACAAACACATGCAAACAAATACACAAACAAACAAGAAAGCAAGTTAATAAAAGCATGGTAAAAAAATATGCATAGTAAAAATGACTTTTACTTGCACAGGTATCCATAATGAGGAGTTTCAGGCCTCGCTCCTTATCCAAATTATGTGGTTAAACTCATTTATATGCTTTAAACTGTCTTTCCTCAATTTTGAAAAATTTCTCGCTCTTAATGTGTTTTTAATGCACATTTTTAATGACCATATTCATTTCATATCGATTCACCATACTATAAATAAAATATTTAATTAAAGGTTAGACAATATAACTGTACTACGAGAGTAATTCGTGTGAAATATTACACGAGATTGCGTGGCTGTTATCATTTTGAACACAAAAAGAGCTCGTAAAATTTTTCTTTATAAATTCAGTGAATATTTACAATGAAAGTTTCGTTATGGAGCGTTTGTAGTCGCTCCTAAATAAAAATCCAAGCTTGGGAAAGAGTAATGCGCATGGGACATTTTAAGGTAATTTTGTATTATGTTATTTTTAAAGACTGAACTTTTAGAAACGGAAAATACATTCAATACAGTGACACTAAATTTTTATCACAATTGTTCAAACGTATTACGAGTAGCGTGGCTAAACTTTGTAGGCCATGAAACTACATTGAAAAATAAAAAATAGAACCATTTTTTAAAGTCCGGTGCTCTTTGGCAATACATGAAAGAGGAGATATTTAGATTGCGGACTGCATTTATGCAAAATCTGTTGCCAAACGCGTGCTTTGAATTTAACATTTTATGTTCTTATGGGTCAAAATCGTTCCGGTAACGTTTAAGCACACCGCAGGGCCTAAAGCACATCCGAGAGCCACATTACACACTATACAAGTGTAATACTGAGCCATCCCTGGCCACGCCATCCCTGGCCATATCCTAACATGTTTAAATTTATCTAGGAAATAGGATGTGGCCAGGGATGGCGTGCTCAGAGTATTACACATTACAAGTGTAATACTGAGCCATCCCTGGCCACGCCATCCCTGGCCATATCCTAACATGTTTAAATTTATTTAGGAAATAGAATGTGGCCAGGGACGGCGTGCTCAGAGTATTACACTTTACAAGTGTAATACTGAGCCATCCCTGGCCACGCCATCCCTGTCCATATCCTAACATGTTTAAATTTATTTAGGAAATAGAATGTGGCCAGGGACGGCGTGCTCAGAGTATTACACTTTACAAGTGTAATACTGAGCCATCCCTGGCCATATCCTAACAAGTTTAAATTTATCTAGGAAATAGGATGGGTCCAGGAATGACGTGCTCAGTATTACACTTTACAAGTGTAATACTGAGCCATCCCTGGCCACATCCTAACATGCTTAAATTTATCTAGGGAAGTCTTTCGTGCCGATCGACGCCTATTAATTGACCTCCTACGGATTTATGAGCTCATGGACCTGGAGTAGCGGAGATAGACCAGGAGGGATTAGAAACAACACATCACCAAATGACATTTTTATTGCACAGAGTTCAAGTCGCACCCGAATCAATCATGTCTGCACATCAAATTCTGATTTAGCAGCTCAATGACTAAAA
>OU015497.1:7393628-7416128 GCA_907164885.2 Dolomedes plantarius | reverse complement strand
ACATTTTGTTTAATAATAGCAAAAAAAGAGTATAATTAAAAAACACTTAGCGAATTCTTCCTATCTAATTATAATTCTGCGTCGGTTATTTTATTATATATTATTGCGCGCCAATATATTGGCCGGGCCTCAAAAATGTTCGTCGCGGGCCGCGAGTTTGACACCTCTGCTGTAGAAGGTAACTTCCCCAAAATATCCCTTTAATCACGTGATGTTTCGAGGACGAATTATTTTTGGTTTTACATATTTATATTCCTGTATTATTATATTCCGAGTAGACCCAAGAATTAAATGAACTGTATTTTAATATATCATGCATTCTACATAACATACATTTCCTATCGTGCATATTAGGCTTTATTATCATGTTTTATTAAGACATTTATGCGTTATTATAAGGCTAATCGACGGTATCAAATTTCCAATCAGAAAATTAGCTGCTTCTGTTATCACGATACTTTATCATTCACAGACGAGCATAATTGTTGGCTGCCTTGATGTAGAAAAAGAAACCTTTCTTATACAAATATTTCCCTAAACGTAATAACCATTTTATTCCAACATCGAAAAACGTTATTGAATATTTAATAAAAACATTCATGCTCATATTTTTTCAAGAGATCATTCTTTTGGGGCTCTGGAATTCTTTTCGTTTGTCCTGGATATGTGCCAACTGCTAGAAAAAGGAAGAAAAAGTTAAATTATGAATGTCTGGAGGGCGAGCAATGAGCGAGCCGTTTTAATCATTAAAATCGCCTCGTCTCAAAGTGTTCTTCTCGTAAGGAAAATTTACAGAAATGTTTTCGGTAACGAAAAAAAAATAATTTTAGAATTGCAAATATTCCGCTGAGGGGGAACTGTTATTTGTTCTCGTGTTTGCCAAAGTAAAACGTGAGAAATTTTTGTACGGTTTAATAATACACATTGTAACATCGTTAGATGTCCAATTACCGGAAAAAAACAAAACATGATGGTTGTTCGACCCAAGGACAAGGGACCCCAAAACCATCGATAGATAAAGGGAATTTGTATTTTTTTTTTTTAATCATTGAGTTGTTGTCGTTATTGCCGCGTCTAGAAATAGTGCAGAAGAATAAAAGAAGAACGAAGAAAAATGAAAAAAAAAAAAATGTGAGGTCGGGGGACCCCCGTCAGAAACGAAGTTCCTTACGTTATTTTTTCAACTCTAAACGTGATTCAATATGTAGATTTCTATTAATTATACTCGTATATATATTCTATTGATTATATATATATATATATATATATATATATATATATATATATATATATATATATATATATATATACATACATATATATATACATATATACACACACATATATATATATACATATACATATATATACACATATATATACATACATATATATATATATATATATATATATACATACATATATATATATATATATACATACATATATATATATATATATATATATACATACATATATATATATATATATATACACATATATATACATACATATATATATATATATATATATATATATATATACATACATACATGTATATATATATATATATACATACATATATATATATATATACACATATATATACATATATATATATACATATATATATATATATAGATATATATATATACTGCGCTATTCCAAGAATGAGAAACGGCCAGCGCGTGCGGGGATTTGAACGAGGGACCTCTCGCTCCGTAGTGCGATAGTCCGATACTCCGTAGTCCGATACGATAACCATTCAGCCACATGCGATAACCATTCAGGCGATCTAGTGGATAATTAAGTCCTTGAGAAAAAGGTCTTATGAAGGGGGCATAACGATATTTCGTTACGTGACGATTCCTGCCAGTTCACTCTATTGTAAGCCGCGTAAAAGAACTTCGTTCCAAAAGAAATGCTCTATCCATAACCTCGAAAGAGGTTGGACACTCTTTGGTTCGCGGAAGGTATTTTATTTCCTGTCTACCACTCAATGGAAATTCCAGTGGAAGCATTCCGCGATCCGATACCTGGGGACACGCCCTCTAGGGGGTACAAATGAGATGAATTTACCAAATAATTTTACGTAAAGGTTCCAGGATTTAGATATGCACCAAGGTATTATTGCTTAAATTTAAGTTTTTTTTTCCTCTGTTAAACATAGTCTCTTCTGTTATTTACAATCCCCTTGGCAGTAGGAGAGCCTACACCAAGTCCAAACGAACTAGGGCCTTGGCGAAGAGTAGTAAGTAGCTCCACTTTAAGACGAGGTACCACTAGGGCTGAAGACTGACTTGACCTCGAAGAACGTCGGTCCCGTCATTTTGAACCGAGTCAAGTGACGAGACCGGAACATCTGACCCCGCACCTCCAGAGGTAAATTTCAGAACTTGGAGGACATTGTAGCCACGTGCCCTGGCACACCATTAGTGAACACGGCGGTGGATTTGCAGCGACGAGCACCGAACCAGCGACGTTCAGATCACTGGCGCTCGACCCCCTTTGCCAACCGGATCACAGCGCCCCGATAGCCTCTTCTAAACATCGCTGTATTAATCGGGGTTTTTTTAAATTAATTTTGTTAACAGAAAATTTGGAGATTTCGGAAATGGCAAATCTGTCAAAACGGATAACAATGACACTTAACAGTTTATAATTCAGAGCTCGATCTAGTAACCAAGGGCTCGGTTCTAAGGGCTTCGCCTAGTCAAATGATAGAAATGGTAACAGACGAGGAAGATTTGGTTACTCTGTAAGATGGGCTTAAAGCGGAAGAGGAAAATAAAGATCCTCAATCTAAGAAACCTCAATTCCTTTCCTATGTAGTAGAAGTGGATAGTTAACACTCGATTACTAACCTTGTATCCATGAGATACACGGTAACTATTTTTGCCGACTGCAAGTCCATCCGTAGAGAGGGAGGCTGCCTCCCCCCGCCTATCTTCCTAGCAGGAGGGGTGCTAGATGTCAGTTTAGTTTTCGATCTTATAAAGTAAAGGTTATTGACATCACAAGTCTTTTATCTCTCGGATACGACGTCAGCAGATTCGTAAGTAATTTTGATCAATCTGATTTTTTGTTTTGTAGCTGTATTTTTGTGGATTGTTGTTGATTCAAAAATGTTTGATTCAACCAATTTGGAAATTTATGCTGGAAAGCAAACGGACGGGCCATACCAATTGAGAAACAAGAGCAGGGACGTAGTAGAAAGATTGATTACTCCCATGACTAACACCGGACGTAATGTCACTGCTGATAATTGGGATTATCCAAATATTATATCCTAATTATCTGCTGATAATTAGGATTATTTTTATTATTTTTTGTCACTGCTGATAATTGTCTCTCTGCTCCAAACCTTACCAGAAAATTTTCCCCCAAATAAAACGCAAAACAATGCATACCTCTAGTTATTTACCCCCCTTTTCCTTGAAATAATAGTGTAAAAATCGATACATCATGGTTTTTATGTCACGTATCTCAAAGATACGACGACAGCAATGACGTAAGTTTTTTCAGGATAGTAATGGAGGGTTGAGTAAAAAGAATAATAAAAGGTACTAAGATTTTGTCTTCGAGGTCAGTAGGATGAGTTTAACACAAATTTGTGGTTTGATGCAGGGAACATGTATCAAAATCCACCGTACTCTGTAAAACGATAGAGATAATAGCAGTTAAGGAAAATTTGTTTTCTCTATTTACAAGATGGATTTACCAGGAGAACATTTATCTAGGATTTCAGTTTAAGGAACCCTAATAACTGAATTTCACAAATCAGACAAGAAACTAAGGGAAAGAGGGAATAACAAAACTTAAGATTGTTTTCAGCGAGATGAGTTAAAAGGAAGTTTGAGATCTGGATATCAGGAACATGGAGCAAAATCAACAGCGATCTAAAAAGCTATAGCTTGACAGAAGATAAGGAGAATTTCTTTTCTCTATTTACTAGATTAACCTACCCCCCAAAAAATATGATAAAAGGCTTTCTACGTAAGGGAAAAAATGTCTAACATCTAAACATGCATCTTATAAAATGAAAGAGATGATAATAAACGATACTGCTTTGATTTTGCTGCCGGTGTGATGAACCTAAGGAACAGCACACTCTAAAATTGATTTCCGCCAAATGAAAGAACAGCAGAAAGAACAACACGTAAGAAGAATTTTTCTCCATTTATAATATGTATGTGCCTGAATAATTGATACCGTGGCTCTATCTAAGGATCGCAAATTCAACTACATACCCACCTAATAAAATGAACGTGACGATAATAGTTGATGTGACTTTCTTTCCTCTGCCAGTGAGACGAATCTACGGAAGATAAGTAATTTGGGATTTGAAGCAAGGACTATTGACCGAAATTCACTGTGATCGGTGAAATGGTAGACAGAACAACAAGTGTAAGGAAAATTTACTCTCTGTCAATAATACATAACAGGACGAATTAATAAAAGGACCCCCGGAGGGCAAAATCCAACAAGTGCGCAGTATAATAAAAGAGATTATAACACATGATTTTTCTGCTAGCGGGATGCGTTTACTCGACTTAAGTCATTTTAGGGCGCTGTAGTAATGTTAGTAATGCGCTGTAGTAATGTTACAATGACGTAACTTTTAGAATTGGCTGCTGTTTCGCCATAACCGTCACTTACGGAATTGGGGTGTGTACGCATCTTTTACTTTGCATTAGGATTATTTGTGTGCTTGCATGTAAGGTGCGTTGAGCCCATACTGTAAGTTGTGCTTGTCTTTTCATTTTCTTTTTGACTTATTGCTTCCTTGGGGGACTCGGGGCCTTGGGATGTCTTTTGGGCTTACCTGCATCCTATTCAGAAAGTTCCCCTTGAGGTAACTGATATGGTTAGGCTCCCTGATGACGAGACCTGTCGGTTACCTCTGTTGTTTTATGGTTCAGTTCCGGCACTTATACAGAATCTTGCCGTTGGTGCCTGGATGCCCAGAGTGCTTGATTTCTGTTTGTTTCTTGTCTATATTCGTATTATTTTTGTCTATCTCTGTTGGATTATTTATTTGGGATTTTAAACAAGTACTATTGACCGAAATTCACTGTGATCGGTGAAATGGTAGACAGAACAACAAGTGTAAGGAAAATTTATTCTCTGTGAATAATACATAACAGGACGAATTAATAAAAGGACCCCCGAAGGGCAAAATCCAACAAGTGCGCAGTATAATAAAAGAGATTATAACAGATGATTTTTCTGCTAGCGGGATGCGTGTACTCGACTTAAGTCATTTTAGGTTCATTCCAGGGGCCAACGGTCGCAATCCCCTGAACTCAGTTAGATGATAGAGATGACATTTGATGAAGAGGATTAGTTTTCTTTATCCAAACGGAGGAATCACCGGAGTCTATCGACTAAAGTCCACCAAATGTTCACCGGATAAAATGAAACGATGATAAATTATTTAACTGTGCTTTCTCTATCACCGAGATGAATGAATTTGCGAGAAATAAGGAATTGCGGCAGGGGATCCATAAAGGAAATTAATCGAATGCAGAGAAATGGTACATAGCACGTGAGAAGAATAATTTGTTTCATTTATCGGCGAAGAAAAGGGATTTAGGAGAAAAACTGACATGGAGTTTTTAGAAAACCTATCGATGAATTCCCCTAACGTACACCCCACAAAAATGAAAAAGATAATTATAGATGACGAGACTTTATTTTCTATGACAGTGAGAGGAATTAAGATGTTACTCATGTAGGATTTCATGCAAGGATCCTTCACAAAAATTAATTATTCTCAGTGAAATGGCGGTGATTATAGACAGCAAAGGAAAAAATAATTAGTTATCTGTACCAGTGAAATGACAGTTCACGGGTAACAAGTGGCACCTACGAGAGTATGGCTGAAAATGACAATAATTCATTATCAGTAACGATGAATTCACCACAAAAAAGTGATAGAGGATTCGGTCTTAGAACCAATAACCAAAATCTACGGAATGTAAACAAAAGCGATATAAATATAGCACGAAATGCAATCCAAATAATGTAAGTTTCTCATATCACCGGTTTATATATTACTTATGAGAAATAAAGTATTTAGATATTGTTCATATTAGGTTTACAGTACTGATATTTCGTGTCTCAGAGTATTTATAAAAAGAAAACAAAAAGTATTTTAGCAAAGAGTACATTCCTGGTCAAAAGTAAAAATAATTTAATCTTTCTTCTATACACTGACATAAACGTTTTTGTTTCTGTTTATATATTTATATGAAAACCTTAAAAGAAAGCAAAATGTAATTTTACTGTTACTAACACTTCCAACTAAAGTCGAGGAAAATGCTTCCTAAAATGAGCGAATTTTTTTTTTTTCTTTTCGCATCATCATTAGCTTTGAGTTAATGCGCAATAAAAGCTAGAAGAAATTCTGCAGTTTTCCCCTGCTATTCACCTCCATTCCCCTAAATATTAAAGTACACCTCTGCTCATAAAAGGGCCTATATAAACACTGCATTAAATTACTGCCTCATAAATATCTTACATGGCAAAATACTTTCTACGGATGGGAAATCAAGGAGATTATATGAGGTTTTCAAAGTTTTATTTTCCTAATAGGCTTTTTGAATATTTAAATTGGTTTCACTAGAAAGTTGTTAGAACATAGTTAAAAGTCAAGGGCAATAGTAAATGGTGAATACATTATACATTTAACTCAATGTTCGTTTTGCCTGTGTGTGTATATATATATATATATATATATATATATATATATATATACAGTTGGCTCTCTGTTTAACGACTTTCAAGGGACCGTGAAAAATCGTCCTTAAGTAGAGATCGTCCTTAAACAGAATTTGCGAAAAAATAACATTTCCCTTCCCATTTTACAGGTTTAGGACTGTCAATATATTTCTGAATATATGGGCGAGTTTATACATGTCATTCTTCTTCTTATTATTATTTTATTCGCAAAAAGTTATTTTAAATTACATTGAAAGAAGAGTACAAACAATACAATAAATTAGGTTTTTAAAAATGTCAAAAAGTGTTGATGGCTTCCTTTTTCACCTTGTTTTCGTTATTCTCTTTTCCAGATTTTTTATAAAATGTTAAATATGTCATCTCCCATTTTCGATGTAATATAGTGTCGGAGAACATCTAGAGAAGAAGTTGCATCTGTGTAAGACGGTGGCAGTGTCTTTTTTTTTTTTCGTGTCTTCACCTTCTTCGTTTGATACTGTGTTTTTGTTTACTATAACTTCATAAATAATTTCTACATGTCTGTAATCTGTTGTTAAAACAGATTCATCAAAATTGTAGAAATCTTGAATTGAAACAACCTCATGTTCAAGAAGAATTCTCCATTATTCAGAGGTAATGTCATCTTTGTTGATTTCTACATCCGTACTTTGCAGTTCCACTACAAGTTCTTAATGAATTCCAGCAACGCGGAAGCAGTTTTTTATTGTAGATGAAGAAACTCATATAAAAAAATTCGTCGTTAAACAGAAACAACGTCGTCTTTAAATAGAATTTTTTTTTACGTCGGAGGGGCCGGGACTGGGAAATATCGTCTTTAAATAGAGATCGTCGTTAAGTAGAGCGTCGTTAAACAGAGCGCCAACTGTATATATATATAATCTTCTCTCGCCGGTCATCCCTATTCACTGGCCACCCCTCACAACGACTCCTTTTTTCGGAACCATTAATGTCCACCTTAGAGAAGTTTCACTATATATATATATATATATATATATATATATATATATATATATATATATATATATATATATATATATATATATACATACATATATATATATATATATATATGTATGTATGTATATATATATATATATATATATATATGTATGCATATGTGTGTGTGTGTGTCAGTAAGTTATGCCAAATTTAACTCACATTTAATCCCCAAACTCATTTAACGTTTAAGACATGACCTACAGTTTAATATTTTTACTAGTGTAGTTACGCCTTATCTTAATTTTAATGTATATACTTAAACGATTATGTATCGGGAATGTACATGTCAGATTTTTCAGGGACGTGAGAAAGGTTTTTAGGGCACCTAACATGATATAAGAACGCGAGGGAATGAAACTTAATGTTTGCCTACCAAATGACAACTCTGGCTGTAGGGCGTGTTCACTTCTGGAATGCCGAGCTGAACAATGGTGTGTATGATTATGTTTGAAGACGTACTCTGTGTTAAGGCTGCTATGTACTAAGAAAAAAATCGTATTTCCCTTTTCCTCTTCTTGCAGACTCTTGTGGTGGGAGGAGTCCAGTTGACAGTTCGAGAATTCCCCCCCCCTTAGGACTGACGTTTTGAGGGATTGTAATGGCTCTCTCTCTATAGGGGGGTCAAGCGCTGCCCCCAAATTTTTTATTTAAAATATATTTTTGTCAACTATTTACAGGTACATAAATGCCGATAATCCAATAAAATTGGTATTGTCGGATAGCCCGAACTTTTCTGCAAAGCGCTACGGGATTCCTTTTATAAATTTCGTCCACCGAAGGAATTTATGAGCGTTTAAAAGACACTATACCAGATTTATCCCCGAATAATTTAAATTTTAAAATATTAATTGCATTAAAAAAAAACGAAAAATTTACACAAATGTAAAATTTCTCTCACTATGACGGAGTACAATTTTTTGAAAAAAAATCTTTGAATCCAAGTCGGCAATCCGTGGACACATTTTCTCCATAGGTTAACATTGAGGTGAGCGAATCCAATGGGGTTAGTACATAGCAGCCTTAACAGACACGTGGAAAACCTGGTGCAGGCGAGATCTATGGGTCCTGTCTCCTATAAAGAAGTAATGGCAAACGAGAGACGAATAAATAAAATAAATGATTTTGCGTGTTGAAATTGTGTTTTTTTGATAAAGAACTGGCACATCAGGAAAATTTAAAAAAAAATGGAAATGTACATAAATATGAGACTAGTAATAAAATAGAATAAATTTCAACCATATATATATATAAACCACATTTTTTTAACAAAACACGTAAAGAAATAGTCAGTCAATGAAACCTGTCTTGATCTAAAGCGATTACTAAATTTGCCGACTATTCTCAGCTTAAACCATTCATTATCTGAATTCAAGCCACTCGTAAACTCAAAAATAACTATTTCTAAACATTTTAATATTAATGTTGGTTTCTTTATTATAATTAATTTCAATTACTACTAGTCTTGTTATTTTTTGTTTGATTCTTACTTTATCTTTCCATTCTATGACTAAAATAGTGATACGAAACAATCTATTTTATTTTCTGAAATTATTTTTGACAGTTAAGTTTTACAGTTGGTTGGACCTGAAAATTCATTATAAAACTATAAAGGAAACGAAATTTAAAAAAAAAACATAAGAATTTACCCTTTGCTAAAGTTCTCCGCATAATAGACACAAGACATTTACTCTCGCAGAATTTAAGTTAATGAATCTTGCAAGAGAATGAGCGGAATATTTTCCCAGTCAAATTATTTTGCAAGCGTGGAGATCAAAAGATGAGTAATTACAGAATTTCTTTCTTAGATTCTTCATATCCCGGTTTAAATGAAATTGTACTTGTGCTGACACGTGCATTTCCTCTTTGTCATGCTATGAATTATACAGTTTAGTTCCGCTACGAAGAATAATGAACGTTTTTTTTAATTAATACATCACTCTGTTATACGCCATAATTTCAAACGTTTTCTTTTTTGGGGAGTTTGTATGTATGTATGAAAAAAATATTCTATTAGATGCGTGGCCCAGTTTAATTTCAAAATGCTAGAAATGAAACAAAATGTTGGGTGTAAATTTTCCGTCATTAGTTTCAACAATAGAAGTGTAAATAAACTAGCTGAGTACCCGTGCTTCGCTACGGAGTACATTCAAATTAAATACGACGGTCAATGTATGCAGTCAATGCCTAAAAATATATATATTTAATAAAAAATCGTATAACCGATATTTTTCTACACAAAATAATGTCGAAGAAAATATTCAAATTAAATCTAACAGAACATACTAAAGAATATAGTACAGTTAATATAGTGCAGTTTGAGGAACCTTTCTTTTACTGTATTTTAATATTTTTTGGATAATGTCCAATCGTCTTCCGCATTAGACAGAAAAAAATTGTCAATTTATTTCGCTGTTATGCACGTGAAGCAAAATTAATTATAAAGAAAAGAAACCATGTGATCCGCATTTAATAAATTAAATTCTAAAAATGAAGTTTAAAAATTCACCAAAAATCAGAAAATGGAGGCAAAAATTGGAAAAAGATTTCATTTTAAAGGAATTTTTACGATCTTACTCGTGATATAAATTTTATAACCCTCAGATTATTATTTTAAATGCAAACTTTAAAGAATGTCACTATAACAGCTTAAAAATTTTATTTTAAAAAAATCTAAGAAGAATTTTTCAAAAATCTCTCTTAGTGCACCCCTACACTATAAGAAGAATCGCCATGCAAAATTTCAACCCGATAGGTCCAGCGGTTTGGTCTGTGCGTTATCTGTCAGTCAGTTACAGAACTGTTTTATATATATAGAATATCAATTTCTTTCAAAAGAATTATGAAAATTTTCAGGACTCGAAACCTATACACAGCAATAAAATCCAATTATTCCAAAACTCGAAAGCTGTATACGGGATTTCGACAGTAAAATCCTCTATAACATTTTGGAATTTTATTTGTTACAATTTTTTGTATGGGAGCCAAAGTACTCGTGACATAAAATTTTTTGCTGTTGTGTCCTAACTTTTTCCAAACTCCCTGCCCGAGAGCTATGGCATGAAAAGGGCTTTATCGATTTTTCTTTTTGTTATTATTATTTTTTTTGTAATAAAGTTTGCGTAAAATGCTCATTTTTTTTTTTGAAAATGTCAAATACGTTCTCCCTACGTATTTTCCTTTAATTCAGACCATCTCGCCCGATAGGAGAATAACATTGTATCACTACATCTTTTTTCAATTCCTACTATTAGTTCACACTCACCCTATATATATCTCGTTCAAATTTTCAATCGTTAATAAAATACTTTTTATTCATCCACTCAAGTTCAAATACATTTTTTTAAACTTGTAGTGGATGACACTTGATGTTAATACGGTTTTTTTAATATTAATTCATTAATTAAATTTAATTAATCGATTTTAGTTTTAGACCTAGAGCGTCTCTTGCTCTTGAATAGTAATTTCCCTGTTGTTACTCTGTAAAAGGTAGCACTGCGGTAGCGCTGGCTCCTCCCTGTAGGTTGCGGGATCGAATCCCCAACCTGACAAACTTTTTTCTCTCTCTTTCCCCCCTCCTAATCTCGCACAGTAGGCAAGGTTCTGGCAGGTAATCCTTTTTTTTCAATTCCTACTATTAGTTCACACTCAAATTTTTCTTTGTTGACCTAAGTAGGAATTGACTTTAAAAATTTTTGTTTTTATATTACTTGTTTATTTTAATATCGAAATGCCTATGTTCGCATCTGAACAACATTTATACGTATGAAATGGCCAATTAAAATTCGACATTTTAAATATACACGAATACTTGATGGGAAAATATTACTAATCGGGTATATTCACCCTTTTCCTCTCACAAAAGCCATATGGCCACGCAACCAGTGATTTACCCGCATTTGGAACGGAGTAATTTATGAGAATGAAATCCAATATACGAGGGTCATTTTTTATTTAAGAACCGTTTTGTAACGGAGTAAGAGAAACTTTAGATATGAACGTAAATTGTATCACAAACTAAAATATGAACATTTGCCAGTCATAGGCGTTAAAAATTTCATTGCTAATGGTTTGGAGGCCTACGATTGGTTTATTTTCGTCTCAACGTCATCTTTTCCTTAACGCAACGCAACGGACTCCTATGTGAACAGGCCCTTAGGCTAATGGCTTAGCGGCCAGATGCCTGGCATTCGTATAAATAAATTTTCTTAAAATAATTTAAAGATTTTACCTCCAGTCTTTTAAGCATCCATTCTGATTTACTGAACTGGCCATATCTTTTCTTCTAATAAACGTACGAATATTAGTTCTAGAATCCTAAAGATTGCCTTTTCACATTAAACAAACAAAAAAAAATCTCGCCAAAATAGTCATTTCAACGTACGCACATACCTTAAATATTTCACTTTAGTGCATTCGAATATGCATTGAACGCGACATCGTGGAAAGGGATAATGACATTATGCATAAATTTGCGTTTTTCATGCCATCGCTTCATTTTTCACTTTATTTTATTTTATTTTTTTTCAATGTTCTTTTAAACAAGACCCAAGAATAACAGATGAGATATTCATGTCAAATATTTAATCAAAAACTGCGTTCATCTCACTCAAATATCCGAAGGGTCCTGAATATTTCATAAAGAAGAGAGCGCCAGCGAATGTTTGGAAACATCGCCATTTGCCCTGGATATCTGCCAGATCCATTAAACTGAAAAACCTAAGGTTCGAAATGTAACCAAAATGTAACAAATCGCTCTCCCACCACCTTCTCAACCATGAAACTTATCGTTAATGATTAGCTCCGTCTTACAGTTTTCTTTTTGACCATTTTATGAGAGAAATTTTTGCTTTTCAATTATTGAGGTAAGTAAGCGTTAAGCAGAGGAGGGATGTAAAAAAAAAAATTATTTCATGTGCCAACGAAATATAAAAAAATGTGGCTAAATTTACGTCTTGCATAAATTGCTACTCGTTTAAAAAAATGTGCATTTGAAAACTAAAATATTTTACAAAGCAAAATAAAAATTTCTGGTAGTTTCTTCTAAAGAAACTACCGCGGGTTATTAACGTAGGATTACTTATCATTGCTTACCTCTTTTGTATGTATCTCTGTATGTATGTGTTATGTGTATAGGTATCTATATATATGTACATACATATACACACACACACACACACATATATATATATATATATATATATATATATATATATATATACACATACATACATACATACATACATATATATATATATATATATATATATATATATATATATATATATATATATATATATATATATATATATATATATATATATGTATATATATATAGTGCTAGATTTCTAGAAATAGAGGTGCCGGAACGGTAACCTTCTGGGGTGTGTGGGAGGGTATTCCAAATTATTGATAAAGAGAGGTATCTAA
Organism: Dolomedes plantarius; assembly: GCA_907164885.2. Taxonomy (NCBI): domain Eukaryota; kingdom Metazoa; phylum Arthropoda; class Arachnida; order Araneae; family Dolomedidae; genus Dolomedes; species Dolomedes plantarius. Next base: position 7,402,958 of record OU015497.1, on the reverse strand, counting down.
AGAGAGGTACCGGAACGCCGTTCCGGCGCGTTCCGCCTCAAATCTAGCCCTGTATATATATATATATATATATATATATATATATATATATATATATATGTGTGTGTGTGTGTGTGTGTGTGAGTCAGTCAAAATTTTGCCGCATTTTGGTACTTTTCTTTTTAACTGTGTACTGCTTGCCCAAGCATTACAGCCAGGGTTTGGCCAACTGCCAAAATTATAACTCGCGACGACGGACGGTTTTAGCGTCTGAAATTTCGCTTTCTGGCGGACCGTTATGGAGGAAAGTAATCCCATGGGATTACTTTTAACGTGCACGTTAAAAAGTCTTAAAGCCTTCCTCTCAATAACCAGGGTAAAATCTTTCCTCATCAAGACGAGTGCTTGATTAAAAGAAAATAAGGTTTCTACTAAAAATTGCATTCCTGAGTGCCATAATTTTCGTGTTTTTTGCAGCATACAAGACACAACACTATTAAAAAACAATAGTGTGTTTGCATTTATCTTCGCTTCTGACAACGATTTAAAACAAATCGTTTGGGCGGACAAAGAAACGTTGCAATATCGTATAAAATGATAAATATATATAATAAATTTACAGTAATAATAATGTAGTAAATACGTATAACAAATGTAGCGTGATAAATGCGTACTAAATAAAATTGGAAAGGATAGCGGTGAAACATAATAACACGAATTCAAAGAGCCCGGGAAGCATTTCAATCTGTCAATCATACAAATTTAACTCGTGCTTCCAGTTAGTGTCAAATGCAGCGAAAACGGCAATTCAATTCAAGAGCAAAGGGCCCGGGAAGCCAGGAAAAAGTTTCAATCCGTCCGGGAAGCATTTCAATCTGTCAATCATACAAATTTAACTCGTGCTTCCAGTTAGTGTCAAATGCAGCGAAAACGGCAATTCAATTCAAGAGCAAAGGGCCCGGGAAGCCAGGAAAAAGTTTCAATCCGTCCGGGAAGCATTTCAATCTGTCAATCATACAAATTTAACTCGTGCTTCCAGTTAGTGTCAAATGCAGCGAAAACGGCAATTCAATTCAAGAGCAAAAGGGCCCGGGAAGCCAGGAAAAAGTTTCAATCCGTCCGGGAAGCATTTCAATCTGTCAATCATACAAATTTAACTCGTGCTTCCAGTTAGTGTCAAATGCAGCGAAAACGGCAATTCAATTCAAGAGCAAAAGAGCCCGGGAAGCCAGGAAAAAGTTTCAATCCGTCCGGGAAGCATTTCAATCTGTCAATCATACAAATTTAACTCGTGCTTCCAGTTAGTGTCAAATGCAGCGAAAACGGCAATTCAATTCAAGAGCAAAAGAGCCCGGGAAGCCAGGAAAAAGTTTCAATCCGTCCGGGAAGCATTTCAATCTGTCAATCATACAAATTTAACTCGTGCTTCCAGTTAGTGTCAAATGCAGCGAAAACGGCAATTCAATTCAAGAGCAAAAGAGCCCGGGAAGCCAGGAAAAAGTTTCAATCCGTCCGGGAAGCATTTCAATCTGTCAATCATACAAATTTAACTCGTGCTTCCAGTTAGTGTCAAATGCAGCGAAAACGGCAATTCAATTCAAGAGCAAAGGGCCCGGGAAGCCAGGAAAAAGTTTCAATCCGTCCGGGAAGCATTTCAATCTGTCAATCATACAAATTTAACTCGTGCTTCCAGTTAGTGTCAAATGCAGCGAAAACGGCAATTCAATTCAAGAGCAAAAGAGCCCGGGAAGCCAGGAAAAAGTTTCAATCCGTCCGGGAAGCATTTCAATCTGTCAATCATACAAATTTAACTCGTGCTTCCAGTTAGTGTCAAATGCAGCGAAAACGGCAATTCAATTCAAGAGCAAAGGGCCCGGGAAGCCAGGAAAAAGTTTCAATCCGTCCGGGAAGCATTTCAATCTGTCAATCATACAAATTTAACTCGTGCTTCCAGTTAGTGTCAAATGCAGCGAAAACGGCAATTCAATTCAAGAGCAAAAGAGCCCGGGAAGCCAGGAAAAAGTTTCAATCCGTCCGGGAAGCATTTCAATCTGTCAATCATACAAATTTAACTCGTGCTTCCAGTTAGTGTCAAATGCAGCGAAAACGGCAATTCAATTCAAGAGCAAAGGGCCCGGGAAGCCAGGAAAAAGTTTCAATCCGTCCGGGAAGCATTTCAATCTGTCAATCATACAAATTTAACTCGTGCTTCCAGTTAGTGTCAAATGCAGCGAAAACGGCAATTCAATTCAAGAGCAAAGGGCCCGGGAAGCCAGGAAAAAGTTTCAATCCGTCCGGGAAGCATTTCAATCTGTCAATCATACAAATTAACTCGTGCTTCCAGTTAGTGTCAAATGCAGCGAAAACGGCAATCCAATTCAAGAGCAAAGGGCCCGGGAAGCCAGGAAAAAGTTTCAATCCGTCCGGGAAGCATTTCAATCTGTCAATCATACAAATTTAACTCGTGCTTCCAGTTAGTGTCAAATGCAGCGAAAACGGCAAATATTTAACATTCCTAATCAACATTAGTATTCGCCATTGGAGAGATATCTTAAAATCGTATTACTTCTGACATAACCAGCATGCATTTCTGGTGGGAACATGGAACATTCCCGTAACCTAAACATAAGAAACTCTCTGGAAGAGGGTACAGGGTCCGACTTTTGTTAAACATATTACCATAATAGATGAAAGATCGAAATGCCGGGGGGACCATGTACCACCCCTCTGCCTACGCGCCTGAACCATTGCACACCATACATTTAGGTAGAACATTCTTCTAAAGAATGTTTTACCACTGTCGGATAGCGATATTAAAGAGTATTAAAAATAAATGTCAACTAGCTGTATAAAAAGTCAAATGTATGTCACGAGGATTAGCTGCTACAGACCGGCACAGTTTTTGCTAAGAACTAATAGCACCATGTTGTACGTTCTTGTGTGCGGCAGGTTGACGCTTATAACAACTTCGCCACCGGGCGTCATATATATATATATATATATATAGATAGATAGATAAATAGATAGATAGATAGACAGAGAGAGAGAGACATAAGTAGATAAATACGCACAACTATGAATTCAATGTTCTATTCAAATCTTAAAAAAAAAATAGTATATTTTCTAACAGAAAATTTTTTTAAAATATATAGAATTTAGAAATTAAATTATTTTCTAATAATAAGCACAAATGTAAAGTCCATTGTCTTAAGAAAAGAGACAAAAGTAACAAAAAAGAGCTCCCGTAGCTGTCATTAAAAAAATACGAAAACAAATAATACTTACTACAGAACCAATATAGATTGAATTAAACATAAAATAAATAAATATATAAAAAAATGCTTTTCTCGTAAAAAAAAAATCTCCTGTATCAAAGCCGAGATTGAATCGTCCATAATGCAACAAATCGTTCCTAATTACGTTAAGTTGTATAGTATATTTGCAATCTTTCAGTTTCAAAGAAGTGGGATGTAAATATTGAACGTGCATAAAAAAAAAAAAGAGCGCGTTTAAAGAAGGGGGAAAATCCAAAGTAAATTTGGGAGAGTATTTGCAGAAGCGGGGATTCATAAGTGCATGTAGTGTTTAGATATTTCGCAGAAGAATTCAAATCTGTTTGCGGTTGTTATTTCTGGCGGCGGCTGGTCTGAGAGCGCCATCGATCTGTCGGGAATCAATAAGCATCGCGCTCTGTGAGTAAAAGCATTACATTTCGCCCGGATTCTTTTGGAAATTTTTCCTCCGCTACCAGAACGCGGAAGCATTAATATCACAGTTTCACGGTAGAATACCCCAGAGGACGTATCCAGCCCCTAACAAAGGATATTACTTTTTTTTTTAAAATTAACAGCGATTGAAATGCTGTAAAATGATTCCCACAGTTCGTATAAGATGTGTCTATAAGATCTTGCCAGCCGATATACGAAAAAAAAAAACATTAAATCTTAAGAGGTTGACTCAAAATATGTTATGGGGACAATGGACATTCAACCTCGAATTTTTTAAATTTCAATTTTCAACTCTATAAGACATAATCAGAATAAAAAATATTCTTTTTTACTACATCGAAGACTCTTAGGGCCTGTTCACATAGGAGTCCGTTGCGTTGCGTTAAGGAAAAGATGACGTTGAGACGAAAATAAACCAATCATAGGCGTTAAAAATTTCATCGCTAATCGTTTGGAGGCATATGATTGGTTTATTTTCGTCTCAACGTCATCTTTTCCTTAACGCAACGCAACGGACTCCTATGTGAACAGGCCCTTAGAGTTCAAAACAAGGATATTTTTGCAGAGAAATGCCTGTCTTTCAAAAAAATTTTCAAAAATTCTAGCATTTTTCAAAATGGTCCAAGCGCATTCTGTGTCATTTGAAAACCTTAAAATTTTTAATGTATATTTACCATGCATACATAAATATAACTGTGCATTGAATTTTATTTTTTGTAATTTTTTTACGAATCAAAAGTCATAAATAGTTTTTTTTTCCATCTGCCTGCTATTTTTTTTATTTTTTTACTTTATTTCATGGTCTATAAATTTGAAAAAAATTGAGATTTCAAAGAATTGTGCACAGTTTTATGAAAAACTCTTCACTTAAAAATCCTGGGAAATCTTCAAGAAATCAGAAGAAAATGAATGCTCATGGAGCATTTTGAAAATTTTCAGCATTTTTGAATAATTTTTTGAAACACTACTTTTATTGTTCCACAAAATACCTATATCTGAACTTAAAAGTCTTCAATATCGTAAAAAAGTGTAATACTTATTCACTATATTGAATAAGTATTCTTAACTATATTAACTCTTAGTCATAATAAATGTCTAAGTTAACTTAGATTATTATGTCCAATAAAACAGTAAAATAGTAAGTCTTCTAAAGTGATTCCATTGGCTCCATGGTTGCAATGTTTGTGACGTCAGTCTACTTCCGGTCTCCTAAACTTAACTTTCACTTTGTCTGGCGCCGAGTTTGGTGATCTATGATAAAGCCACTGATTATTCCTTCTTCTGTTTCACATGGATTGTACGGTGTCTAAGTATGTTTATTGCTAAGATCATACTTATTAGAAACAATCCATTGGTTTTTAGACAGTATTGGCACCGCTGAAGACAAGGTACTGTCTAAAAACCTATTTTCACATTTCTATTCATATTTTTTACTTATCTTTTCATGTCTTTGGTTCCTGGATGTAGTGGTTTAGTGCTTATACAGGTTTTTCACGTATTTATATATATATATATATATATATATAATATATATATATATAATTACAGCGGTGAATGTATGCAGTTAATGCCCATATATATATATATATATATATATATATATATATATATATATATATATATATATATATATATATATATATATATATAATTACAACGGTCAATATATGCAATTAATTTGTATGTTTACTATCCATAAAACATACTAATTTGAATTAAATTCTTAAAAAACTCCCATCTCAATGAGTCTAGTGGTTAAATTTTATCGTTTACTGTATTTTAGTAATTTTTGTCAATTTATTTCGTTGTTATGCACGTGACACAAAATTAATTTAAAGTACCAGTTAATTTAGCAAAATTAATTTAAAGGAAAAAAAATCTCGTGATCAGCATTTATTAAATTAAATTCCAAAAATGAATCTTTAAAAATTCACCAAAAATCAGAAAATGGAGGTAAAGATTCGTAAAAGATTTCATATTAAAGGAATTTTTATGTTCTATCTCGTGATATAAATTTCATAATACCCAGATTATTATTTTAAATGCAAACTTTAAATAATGTTACAAAAACAGCTAAAAAATTTAATTTAAAAAAATCTAAGAAGAATTTTTCAAAAATCTTTCTTTGTGCACCCCTACACTATAAGAAGAATCGCCATGCAAAATTTCAGCCCTTTAGGTCCAGCGGTTTGGTCTGTGCGTTGTATGTCAGCCAGTGAGTCAGTTACGGAACTGTTTAATATATATATATATATATATATATATATATATATATATATATATATATGTGGGGGGGGACTTCAATACCATCTGCAAGCATTACGCGGCGCTACTGTCTGTTTTACAAGGATAGCTTAAAAGTGAATGGAACGAATCTGAGAGGAAATTTTAAATAGCGATCAATTTGTTAACTAAGAAATACACTTCATGATATGACCCCGAATTTCGCAAACTTTTCCTGCGATGAAACACTTTGTCAATCTTGAAATTCTTACGGAACACCTTGTTCATTTGATACGGTATGTAAGAACACATGATTAATTAGAATTTAATAAATGAGAAAAAAACTATTGTTTATTTAGTATTTAATAATTATGCATGAATACTTAATTTTTTAGACATATTAGAGCATTAATCCGTGAGGAATGTTTGAATTTCCTGTAGCGGTTGCAGAAAATAAAACAATTCCAGGATTTAGCGGATCCCCAATAAACTTTCCGTGGAACACCAGTGTTATGCGGAACATAGTCTGAGAAACCCTGATGTGGCCAATGGTAACATTCCGAACCTCCCTCGAAGCTAGAATACAGAAAAAATATGTTCAACGTTCTACTATTGAAGCCCTCATCGTGTCTGTAAAGCAATTTTAAAAAAATGCATTACAGTAATTTTGCTGTTAGAGTGCATACAAGTGTGAGTGTGAAGAAAATTCGCAACAAAAAAAAAAAATCCCAAGCAATTAAATTACTAGAAAGTACAGGAATTTGGGAATATACGAGATATTATTATTATACTCTATATTACTTATTGTACTCAAAAAAATATTTTTGATTTATACGACAAAATGCTTGAAAGGAAGATTTAAAAATAAACCAAATGAGGCTAAATTTTTAACTAACAGACGTGTTCTTGTAGGGCATTACCACTAAATGCGTGGGGCACACGCGCACACACACAAAATATAAATCAAACGCGCATTCGTCAGTCGCAAAACGAAGCGAACTCAGTACGCTTAGCAATAAGCAGAGCCTTACATTGTTCGCCGTTAATGCTTAATAAATAATAATGCTTAATACTTATTTTTCAAAAAATTGAAGCTTTGTCACACATTTTACACGCCTTTACAGATTACTAAACATTTTCCCTGAGACGTGTTATTTCGGAAGCCCGTACAGGAAAACGTATATATATGTCACAATAATTTACTAAAAAATCATATATATATATATATTAAGTCTATCCAAAAACATAATTGGTTGTTTTTGTTTTAATGAATAGTTTTTTCTGTTGCATTAATATGTTAAAAATAACAATAAGTTAAAATAGCAAAAATAACTACTAAAAATAAAAATCATAAGTAAAAATAAAAATAATAATAAAATTAACTCTTAGTAGTAATAATAATAAAAATTAAATAATTAAGGGAATAATAGTCCTAAAATACGGTAACCTAAGTAAGTCTGTAACTGAGAATCCACTACCTCAATGGTTGCAAGTTTTGTGACGTCAGTCATCTTGCGGTTACAAGTTCTTAACTTTCACTCTGACTAGCGCCAGGCTTGGTGTTCTTTGGTTAAGTACTTTTATTCAAACTTAATTCAATTATTAATCAATTCTTCTGTTAATAATGGATTGTACGGTGTCTGAGTGTGTTTATTTTATAGATCATACTCATCGGAAACAATCCATTGGTTTTTAGACAGTATTGACACCGCTGATGAAGAAATGCTGTCAAAAACCTTATTCATACTTTTCTTTTCATGTTGTTTGTTCCTGGCTGCAAGTAGCTTTAGAGCTATTACTGGTTTTCTCTTTCATCTTATTCATATATATATATATATATATATATATATATACAGGGCTAGATTTGAGGCGGAACGCGCTTCGGCGTTCCGGTACCTCTCTTTAGGTACCTCTCTTTATCAATAATCTGGAATACCCATTCCACCCCACCTGGAAGGTTACCGAACCGGCACCTCTATTTTTAGAAATCTAGCACTGTATATATATATATATATATATATATATATATATATATATATGTGTGTGTGTGTGTGTGGGGGGGGGGGACTTTAATCCCATCTCCAAGCATTACGCGGCGCTACTGTCTGTCTGACGTCACTACGTGCTACAGCATAACGTATTCTCGCCACTAATCGACAGACGATAGTTGTAGTCCGAGATGGGAAGACGTCCTTATTTTGATCGTTTTAGTATTTAGTCCAGATATAATAAATGTTGTTTACGTCCTATACTGCTGTGGTTGTTGCCTCCCCATGTATGTATGTATGTATGTATGTATGTATGTATATATATATATATATTTATTTATATTTATTTATTTATATTTATATATATATATATATTTTTTATTTATATATATATTTATTTATTTATATACATATATATATATATATATATGTCACGTATATTGCAAAAGATGTATTATTGTGGGCGTCAAGTATATTAATACGAATTTATATATTTATATACTGTTACGAAGGCCCAAACATATATGTGCAGGGATACGAATTATAGATACAGTCATTTTTGTCTGCTCTAGAACATGTTCTTCTAATCTGTCACTGAAAGCCTAATGTAAAATGCTGTTAGCGTAAATGCGCTCGTTATGTGAATACGCCTTGGGAGCTTTTGATGGGAAAAAAATTACGTTTTCTAAAGGAGTGATATAGCATACGCGATATTCAGCTAAATATACCCGGGGCAATTTTCTGTGTCAAGTATTCTTGCCTTCTTTCCGACACCGTGCTTTGTTGTTTAAACACCGATTTAGAGCTAAACTGGCAGCGGAAGATTTTCTTTTTTCTTTTTATTCGAACACCGGGTGACGTTATTTGTCAACGACCGCCATTATGACGTCATCCGACGCAATAATAAAAAAAAATATATCTACTTTGATGGCATACCGGAAAAGCAAATAAATAAAGAATGAGTTAAAATATTTCTAAGAGGAAATCCAATAACTCATTTTGAAAATCCCGAAATCCTGTTTTTTCTTTCTCTCTTCCCGTCGTTTTTTAGTCGTAATTTTTTTTTTCCCCTTCCAACGTAATCCCAAAACTACAATTCTTTTAGAAGCATAAAAGCTTGCAGATGTTACGATGTCTTTTTTGACCTGCATTCATGTGAAAGTCTTCCATTAAATGAAATGGTCTTAGCGCAGTGGAAGCAAACAACTGTCCTCCTTAAGTGTCGGTTTGTAATAATTTCATCAAACAAGAAGAATTAAATTATCCTTGGTAGATGCAATATCATAATTGGGTTAGGATTTGGATGTTAAAATGTCAACTTCAGGATGCAGCGCGGAAATTTTTAATAAATACTTTTCTATTCTTTTTTTTTTTTTTGAGGCCAAGGAGCATCTTTTTAAGATCGTTTTTTT
>OU015497.1:7353628-7388628 GCA_907164885.2 Dolomedes plantarius | reverse complement strand
ATTTTCTGTTCGAATTCTTAAAATTCCTGTATTCTTTCCGCTTTCTGACGTTTCGAGTACGAAAAAAACTATTGCTCTGTTTAAAAATTTTCTGCGGCACGGACTGGCAGCGTCACAGGCATTTTACGGCTAGTAAACCAAGCTGAAAGATCTCGTTCAACTATAAGTTTTCGTAGGCTTTAATGTTAGCTATTCAGTTTTCTCTAAGGTTCAATTTGTTATTGCTATGAGGTTTATATGTAACTTTTTATTAAAGTTGTTGTTGTTGTTTCAGATCCCCTTGGTGTAGGGAAGCCTACACCAAGGTCCTCAAATCCTTGGTCCTTGGGTAGTAAGCAGCTTCACTCTAAGGCGAGGTACCACTAGGGGGCTGAAGTCTGACTTGACCTCGAAGAACATCGGTCCCGTCATTTTAAACCGAGTCAAGAGTCAAGACCGGAACACTTGACCCCGCACCTCCAGAGGTAAATTTGAGAACTTGGAGGACATTGTAGCCACGACTTATTTTACTTACCCCGGCCACCATTAGTGAACACGGATTAAAGTTGTTTAACACAAATACGAGGCGTGGAACTCTAATAGTGGAAACACTGTTGTAGAGCCCCCCCCACGCAGCAGAACCCACGAAAGCAGCTTATACCAAACGTACATCACATACCTGCCTTACTTCAGAGAGAATGATCTCTCCCCACAAACATCACACGCCTGCACAGTGACAGGATGAACAGAGCCATGTTTTAGTTACCGTCTATAGTACTAAATAATTTGTTGCATCGTACTGATGGAAGGGAAAAGCTTGTGCGTACACTGTGGCTGATGTGTTTGCTCTCTGGGGTTGGTAAGTGCTCTACTGTCCCCCATATTCCCCTGACTTAAAATCCCTGTGACTTTGATCTCAACCCCAAGATGAAGGAAACTCTCCGTGGATTCCACCAGAGATTCTGCAGGCTGTAGACCGCTTCATTCGAAGGATCAACAGATCAGGTGCTGAAACGGCATCATGCAACTTCCAGGATGTTAGTAAAGGGTGCTAGAGAATGCTGGTTACTACTTTGAAGGGCTATAAATGTGTCGCCCCTGTATCTCTTCCGTGTACTTTGTACATACCTAGTTGCCACTATTAAAGCTCCATCCTATGTATATCTACAAGTACTGTCAATTATCTATAACAGCGTTATCTGTTCCCGAGACAACTGAGCGGTTAGCGTTGTAACACTGTCTCAATTACTACGTGAAATTAGTATTTATATGTGATGCACCGTTCCTACCCCTCAACATGTCATCTATCGGCAAACTGTTAATCTGGGAGGCCTCATAAACTCTAGGATAAGAGGCCATAAAGTTCTTGCAATGTGTGGTTCTGACGTTACAGAACGCATAAATCTCAGAGTGGTTCGAGGGCTTTTGAGATTTTTGACACTATAGTGACATTTAGAATCCCATAAACTTCGAACACTTACAAGCACTTCAAACGCCAGAGAAATCCCTTTGAATTCGTCGAGTGTATATAAGTATGTGATATAAGTATGTGATTGTATAAGTATGTGTATTCCGAAAATAAAACACATTTTTGCCTCAAAAAGGTTTAGTTGGGAGAGAGTCCCCGACGAATTCTCTTTTTCATAAATGGTTCCTGATAAACAAAAGGTTAGGAACCACTGCTTTAAAGTAGTTGAGTCACTTTTAATTTTTTTTTAAAGTAGAACAATATTTTCTGGTTTAAAGTGTAGTTTGCCTTAATAAATGGCCGAATGCTCTTTGCGACGATTAGAAAGTGATCGTAAAAAACTGGATTTTAAAAGAATCCCGAGTTATAAATGCTGGGTGATCATTTATGTATTCCCGAAATGCTAGTTTTGCAGCCACACCTATCGAACCTATCTAAAATTAGCTCTAAAAGGAAATGCATACATTATCTTTAATACGTCGTTGTTAATATATACCGAAGGATGTTCTAAATATTTTTAGCCCTCAATTTTGTAATGATATCCTTTATCCGATAGGAAATCGTGTAACCTTATCCAATGTCATTAATAATGCATGTTAAAGTAATAAGTAATTTTTTAAGAGCTTCCCTTTCTTTCTTTTTTTCGCCAAATCTTTTTCTTCTTGATACGTGGATCTTTTTTTAACCCTTTTAACAGTTTGCTTTCTTGAACTGGACGAAAGAGAAAAAAAGGGACGTGATAAGCATGTAGGACTAAACAAAATTTTTATATCGCTTTTGCGGTAATTGATTCGTCTTTTAATAAATTAATGTTACAGAAAACTTCAAAAGGCCTAAAGGGAATGTTAAGTGGCGATCCGAAGGACCTATGACAGTTGTAACCTTTTTATAACTCAATACTTAAGAAGACAGGGTTAAGGCTGCTATGTACTAACCCCATTCGATTCGCTCACCTCAATGATAACCTATGGAGAATATTTGTCCACGGATTGCCGACTTGGATTCAAAGATTTTTTTCAAAAAATTGTACTCCGTCATAGAGAAAGAAATGTTACATTTGTGTACATTTTTTGTTTTTTTTAATAATGCAATTAATATTTTAAAATTTAAATTATTCGGGGAAATATCTGGTATAGTGTGTTTTAAACGCTCATAAATTCCTTCGGTGGACGAAATTTATAAAATGAATCCCGTAGTGCTTTGCAGAAAAGTTCGGGCTATCTGACAATACCAATTTTATTTGATTATCAGCATTTATGTACCTGTAAATGGTTGACAAAAATATAGTTTAAATAAAAAATTTGGGGGCAGCGCTTCACCCCCCTATAGAGAGAGAGCCATTACAATCCCTCAAAATGTCAATCCTAAGAGGGGTGGAATTCTCGAACTGTCAACTGGATTCCTCCCACCACAAGAGTCTGCAAGAAGAGGAAAAGGGAAATACGATTTTTTTTTTCTTAGCACATAGCAGCCTTAATGAAACTTCTCAAAAGTCATTTTATTTGCATCCAGCAAACCAGGCAGAAATTGACAAAATTTGCTTATATTTAATTAATAAGCATTTTTAAGTATCACTGTTTATAAATATCAAGATAATATAAAGAAATTTACCAAGTGATTTATTTTCCTGAAAATTTGGTTCAGATTTGCAATTTTCATATCGATTATAATAGGAACATATCCGACTAGAGTTGCGTATTTAACTCCCACCTTCATACGCAAGATCTGAGCCGTTCATTTTGGAAGTGACTTAAGTAACTTTCAAGTTAATAACATTAATTACAATTCAACGGTATCTCTTCCCTTAAAAAACACTTGCAGTCAATATGGTGAAAATCACTGAGGTTTTAAATATCTTTAATTAAAATCTTCAGCTATTTTTTAAATAACTCGATTTAAAAACAAAGTGACATATGCCACTTCCAAAATAAACGTCTCTTACATGCTAATATAAGTTATACATTAATTACATTTGAGGGGTTCACAACCATAGTGGACCAAGTCCGTATTTTTTAAAAATGGAGATAGTTCATGTTGGAGTAACTTAAAACATGTTCTATTCACTGCCATGGTGAATCAAGTTATTAATACGTTTCAAATCGATTTAGCTTGTGGATGGCTTTATTAATAAAACTGCCCACACTTATCAGTTTAAATGAAAACAAAACTGCGGAAAAAAAAATCGAATTTCTATGATAAAAGATGCTAATAACATCAAAAATACAAACACCCGAAAATTTTCTGCCACTAAAATGAAAAATTTTATGATATCCCCTATTTATAAAAGAAAACATGACTCTGAACTTTATCTAGGATTTCTGAAACTCCCTTACTTTACGGGAAATGGTAAGTAGTATGATGCAGGGCTAAAAGTCGTAAAATACGCTGACTAGAGGAATTAGGGAAAGGAAAACATGCGAAATCCATACTTTTTCTTTCAGCCTGAAGAGCAATAAATATTTCTCGTGGGTACCCCATTGTGAGATGTTTATCACTTCCGAACCCTAATTTCGAGGATCGACTTCCCCGAGGAAGCAACCTTAAATGGCCGTCTCGGAATTTTTCTCCCCAGAGACGGACAGCAAAAAGTAATCTGTTGGCTATGTTTTCTTCTTTTCGAGCTATAATGTTGTCAGTTTTATTGACTCATCCCTCCCCATAGAGTTTGATATTCTAAAATTGTAGTAAGGTGAATCGTGGTAAAGTGTGGACCAAAACTTACAAAGTTTAACTTTGAATCACTGTATTAACCTTTAGCTTACGGGGCCCATTTTTCCGATTCTCTCTTTAGAATGGGAAATTTCATACCCCCTTTGTAAGAAAAGGCATTAAGGGGGTTATATATATATATATATATATATATATATATATATTGTATAAACTCACGGCGCAACAGTCCGATGTGGACCAGGGGTACCTATCTCCGCTTTCGTGACCGTGGGCCTGAGTCTGAGTCTGAGTGATGTCTCAGTCAGGTGGTCAACCTGACGTGGGACCCCCAGGGTTTAGTTCCCAAGCATGCATAGTCTTCATTTTATCGACCCACTGAAGGGATGAAAGGCTGAGTCGACCTTGCCCAGTCACAGGGTTGAACCCTGGACCTGTGGGAAGGCAGCTTGACGCTTTTAACCACTACGCCACCGGGCTTCACACACACATATATATATATATATATATATATATATATATATATATATATATATATATATATATATATATATATATATATATATATATATATATATATATATATACATACATATATAAATATACATATATATATATACATATATATATATATACACATACATACATACATATATATATATATTTCCTTCTTGGGCCTATATTCGTTGGGTACATGCTATCTCACCCCCGCCCCTTAAGGAAAAGTTTAAGGTATCCGACTACGTTTAAAACGTCAATTTTGATTAAAATTCCGAAACTCTTTAATTTTTGTATCTTAAAGAATGCAAATTTCTGTTTCTAAAATTCATAATTTCATCTTTTGATTCAGCAATTTCAAATTTACAGAAGCGAAAATATTTGTAAGATCCAAGGTACGCACTTGCCCTGTAAAAACGGGTTTGAGTCTTTACCTAGTCTTTATTTATTGCCTGCTTTTCCGTACAACGTTGGGATAGGTACAAATAAACTGTTTCTCTCGACGTTTCTTTTGCTGTTTGAAATTCTTAAATTCGACGAAGATTCGTACGGTCATGCATTTTCCCCATTTTCGGTGTCAGAAAAGCGAAGCGAAGGGGAAAAAAAACAGAAAATGCATAACAATGGAGAAATTTATTTTATTCATTCAAATATATTTTAACGATAAAAATGTAGCGAAGAACAGTTTAATACATTTAAATCTCCTATAACGTGATTAATTCGTACCACACATTATATAGAAACCGTGTTATAAGAAACTCAGAATTAATTCAAATCAGGAAATGCGTTCTATGGAAACCGCGTCATAAGAAACATAGAAATAAGACAAATTAGATTAATTTATACCTCGTTATATGGAAACCGCGTTATAAGAAACTCAGAAATGATACAAATTAAAAGAATTCGTAACGCGTTATATAGGATCCGCGTTATATAATCTCGGAAATAAATAAAATATACATAAATCAGACTAATATTAAAAACTGCTATCTCAAAGCATCAAGTTGTGAAGGATGCGGTTAAAAAATAAAAATTTATAATATAAATGGCGATAAATATGTAGATTTCTACATACAGTCAAGTCTCGTATAGCGCGGTGTTCTTATAACGCGATTTGCATATAACACTGGGAAAAAATTAAATTTTAAATAAATTTTTATATTTAGATGTTCTCTAATGTTGTACAGTTCCAATACCGTAAATTAA
The DNA here is from genome assembly GCA_907164885.2 of Dolomedes plantarius. Lineage (NCBI taxonomy): Eukaryota > Metazoa > Arthropoda > Arachnida > Araneae > Dolomedidae > Dolomedes > Dolomedes plantarius. The sequence goes on along the minus strand of OU015497.1, from coordinate 7,382,810 downwards.
ACAAGTCAAAAGAACTTTATTTCACATACGTCTGAACACATTTAAAGACAATCATAGAGTAAATTAAAAGAGAGTAATGCTTTATTGTTTGCTTATTTTTAGGGAAATTCCCTGATAACTGGAATTGATAAACAGGGGAGTACCCCATAAATGTCGACTACAAAAATTTAACACATCAAATAAGTGCTGCCATAGATAAATTTTTCAAGCCATTTGAGTTGTTGGTATGTTCTTTTACGAAAAACGCGTTATAAGGAGATCGCGTTGTAGGAGATCTGTCGCAATTTTCGCTCCACGTTATACGGAAATCGCGTTATAAAATAACCGCACTGTAGGAAACTTGACTGTATGTCAATCTAGTCATAGTGAAAAAAGGAAATTTTTCTCATAAAAATTAAAAGAACAAAAATCTGCACTTAATATTATTGCACATTTTAACCCGAGAATTCCATTTGAAAGACAGCATCTTCTCTTCTCTCTATTTTTGGAAGGGGGAGATGGTGTGTTTGGTTTTAGTGGCACATAGTCCAATTTTCGACAAAATGTGCTAGAGGGGGGGGGGGGGGAGAAAACAAACACCATCCCTTCTGTCAACTGAACTCGTGTTACCTTTGTGTGGGTCTTCAAAATTGTTATGCCGTTAGTAGTTGAATTCCTCTTTCAGTATTTCCTGATGGAGTTACCTAGTCCTGATGCTGACAAGCACCCCCACACAAGGACATCTCCACTGCCATGCTTAACTGTTCCTACTAAGTTCTTGGGATTAAGTTCCTCATTTTTTCTTTCCCATACAATTATACGCCCATCGGAACCAGAAATGTTCATCGGCAAATAAGACATTATTCCAATACAATTGGGGCTTATTTATCATTAAAAGTGCGAAGGAAAGCCTAAACTTTATGTTTTTCTCACTCACAAAAAACTTTCTACGGGCAGAACGCCCATGTAATCCATCTGCTCTGAAAACTCATCAAACGGTTTCAGGTGAAATTGAAGTAGAAAATGCTTCATTGAATTCAGCAGAAACTTTACAGCACTCAAACGTGGATTTTTCACAAATTTTCTAATTATAAATCTCTGATCACGTTTTGATAACTTTGCCGGACGGCCTTTTCTTACCTTCTTTTCAATTCGATTTTCTTCTTTAAAGCGTTTTATCACATACTGCACAGTAGAATGCGATAAATTAAGAAATTTAGCAATATTCCGAACTGATTTACCACTACTATGATGAAAATAATCAATTTTCGAATGCTGTTTGTTGTTTCTTTACGACCACGAGCCATTTTTAAATAATAAATAGAATATTACAGAGTAGGCAAGCAAACATTAAAGCCAAACGATATTTTATATGCCACCACAATTCAAAAATAAAAATAAAGCGCCAGACGATAATTTTAATTATGAATTTATCCGAAAATATTTCAGTGTACGATGACTTTTGTGTGAAGTTTTTATTACTTTTTGATTACTGGTTTCTTAAAAATAAAGTTTTACTATGTTTTCATAATATTTCATATAGTTTTTTTAAGAATAGATTATAGATCTTATTAATAAATACCCATTCTGAAATATTCATTTTAATTAATGGATAGACCCCTATTTAATTGAAATTCGTAAGCGTACGAACACTTTTGGGAGCCACTGTATATAAAACAGTTCCGTAACTGACTCACTGACTGACTCACTGACATACAACGCACAGACCAAACCGCTGGACCCAAAAGGCTGAAATTTTGCATGGCGATTCTTCTTATGGTGTAGAGGTTCACTAAGAAAGATTTTTGAAAAATTCTTCTTAGATTTTTTTTTCATTAATTTTTTAAGCTGTTTTTCTAACATTCTTTTAAGTTTGCATTTAAAATAATAATCTGAGGGTTATAAAATATATATCAAGAGAAAAATCATAAAAATTCCTTTAAAATGAAATCTTTTTCGAATCTTTACCTTCGTTTTCTGATTTTTGGTGAATTTTTAAAGATTAATTTTTTAGAATTTAATTTATTAAATGCCGATCACGTGATTTCTTTTTCTGGTACTTTAAATAAATTTATCGTCACGTGCATAACAACTAAATAGACAAAAAAATATTCTTTTTCTTTCTAATGCAGCAGACGATTGGATATTATCCAAAAAAGATAAATATCCTTTGCGATTTTTTTTATAAATATATATATATATATATTTATTTTTTTTGACATCAATTCTATACATTCATCGTCGCATTTATTATAAATATATATACTTATTATTTTGGCATTAATTGCATACATTGACCGTTGCATTTAATTTGAATGTAGCGAAGCGCGGGTTTTCAGCTAGTCTACATATATATATAATAACACTTTAATATCGATTAATTGTTCTGCTTAGAGATCTTTAAGAGACTTTTATACAAATTAAATACTAAAGGAAATGTCATCCGGAGAAACGTAAGATTTATGACGAATAAACAAGAAAGATTATGGACATATTCGTGCTTTTAAAGTTATTCGTTTTAAAAAATTAGTTTAAAAACTTGAATAAAATATCTAGTGAAACGAGCAGAATAGCGTTCTTCTTACAAAATATCTTTAAATATGGTGTCACTAAATTTGCTCTTTTAGTAGAAAGTAATGTATAAAATAATGTATGCACTATTCATTAATTCGTCTGTCCGTGGATCCTTCAGACTTCCATGCATCTTACAAGCAAAGGAAATGCTTTCGGGATAAGCGCAAAAATATTTTATGTGTGTCACGACTAAAGAAAGAAGATAGAGGCACATAGTTGAAAATCCCTTTCAACTGTCGGGAATTTATCATGTCCTCTGAATTGCCTGTCAGCTGCAAACACACGGCCCAGAATTTCTTCCGCCAAATGCGCACACGGCCCTATCGTAGGATGCGCCTGACGATCAAGAAGTTATCTTTTGGCAGTTTGGGCTGCAGGAGCTGTACATTAGAAAATTTTGTTGATAAATCCTTTTTTATGATACAACTTTCGAAAAATAACCTGTACATGGGAATGATTTTGTTACATTTGAAGTCTATTTTTTTTTTCGGAAGTATGATGTTAAGATGTGCTTTTAAAGTTTACATAACAGGAGTAAAATAAAAACTGGCTGCACTCTAAAAGGATTATGCACGGCACGTGTTAACAGTTTTTTTTTTAAAAACTTTATTCAATTCCTACTATTAGTTCACACTCTCCCTATATTTATATATCTTGTTCAAATTTTCAATCGTTAATAAAATACTTTTTATTCATCCTCTCAAGTTCAAATACATTTTTTTTAAACTTGTAGTGGATGACACTTGATGTTAATACAGTTTTTTGAAATATTAATTCATTAATTAAATTTAATTGATCAATTTTAGTTTTATATGGGAGAAAAAAATTTCTTGGCAATAATGGTGCTCTCAGAATCGAGCCAATATCAGTGCAATTCCCCGCCAAAAAGTAACTAAAATAAAATTTTTCTTTGTTGACCTAAGTAGGAATTGACTTTAAAATTTTCTTTTTAATATTACTTGTTTTTTGATTAATGAACGCTAGCTTAATCCATGATATGAAATGAGAGTGACTTAAAAAGAGCTGCAGCTGTTCATTTCAATCGAAGTGAAAATTTGTGTAATCTGAAGAACTTATTTTTTACCAAAAACGTATACCATTATTGGGATAACTCAAAATATAATCCTATGTCTATGAAATTTTTCAGGCAGGTCTTTTATAGTACTAAGAATATAATGAAATACAGATTAGGTCCTAGGTATATTAGTTGTTGATTTATAGCTGTACTTATAAAAATCTCATGAGAAATGGCTGGAATTTTGCATGTAATAACCTGTATATTTTTTCAGATTTCAAAAATATCGATTACGTTTTATTTCATGAAATTCAGGAGGGCCTAAATTACACATGACAAAGAAAAATTAATCTTATATGCGTAAATTTTGTTTTCACGGCTAGAGGCGTTTACGTAAAAATTTGCTCCATTTCGACCAAAATTCTTCGTAAAAAGTTGCATAGTTTAGGACTATTTTTCCCCCATTTTCCTATTTTGGCGCTATATTCCTTCAAAAACAGGGCAAAAATTTTCGGGGGTAAAATTTTTGAAAAAAAAAAAATGGTCGGATACCTTAAAATCTAAATGGACGAAAATAGAATACTCAAAATCATATAATGGCGGCACTGATCCCCATACTAGAGAACATCTATATATATATAACAGTTCCGTCACTGACTCACTGACATACAACGCACAGATCAAACCGCTGGACCGAAAGGGCTGACATTTTGCGTGGCGATTCTTCTTATGGTGTAGGGGTGCACTAAGAAAGATTTTTGAAAAATTCTTCTTAGGTGTTTTAAAATTGAATTTTTAAGCTGCTTTTGTAACTTTGATTAAGTTTGCATTTAAAATAATAATTTGAGGGTTATAAAATTTATATCACGAGAAAGATCCTAAAAATTCCTTTAAAATGAAATCTTTTTCGAATATTTACCTCCATTTTTTTTTTTGGTGAATTTTTAAAGATTAATTTTTACAATTTAATTTATTAAATGCCGATCACGTGATTTCTTTATCTGGTACTTAAAATAAATTCATCGTCACGTGCATAACAACTAAATACACAAAAAAAAACTTGTTTTCCTTCTAATGCGGCAGACGATTGTATATTATCCAAAAAAAATAAATATCCCTTACGATTTATATTTATATATATATATATATATATATATATTACACCAATTGTATACATTGATCGTCGTATTTATTATATATATATATATATATATATATATATATATATATTGGCATTAATTGCATACATTGACCGTTGTATTTAATTTGAATGTACTCCGTAGCGAAGCGCGGGTTTTCAGCTAGTTAAAAGATAAAAAAGCACTGCTTTATGATGAACTTACTACCAGACGTCTGCCCGTTTGTATTAATAATTACGGAAATAATGAACTTATTATTTTTGCAAAGGATCGCAACACCTTTGTTCCGGCAAGTTCAGTGGCCGAGGGGCGATGTTCCCATTCATAGACCGCGGCGATATGAATGGGGGAGAGAAAATGGTTTTTCATTTGGCCGTCTGTGGTACATTTAATGTCTTCGAGTGATGAGAGCCTCGTGGAGATGGGGTAATGATATGAGAAAATTATGCAGAGTATAAAAGTAACACGCTACATTGTTAAGTTGGGTGAAAATGAATGCATTTTTAGCTTAATCCCTCCCCTTTCCCCCTCTGGGTAAAATTTTGTTCGCGACGAGACGATCGTGTGTATAATGAGTATTTTCTAATGCAGTTTATTGTTTTCTGGTTTAAATATACAAGGTGCGCCCATAAAGTAACCGCACAATTTTTTTATAAATAAAAATTATTACTCACCATCAAATGAATTTATCTCATTAAAGATAATCCCCAAAGGAGTCTATACAATTTTTCCAACATTTCTCCAAGTCATCGAAACACTGGAATTTACAGGCGTCGGAACTAACCGTTCGCAAAATACGCGTAACATTTGATTTAATGTCCGAGACGTTTTCAAATCGCTGTCCTTTCATGGATTTTGCATTTTTTGATTACAAAGGATTTATTCACCACGAATTTGTTCCTGAAAATCAAACTATTAATCAGTATTTTTACGAGGAGGTGCTTTTTCGATTAAGAAACAGGATAAGGCGGGTTAGGAAGGAACTGTTTGACTCTGGGCGATGGTTTCTTTTACACGATAACGCTAGGCCCCATACGGCAATTTCTGTACAACAATATCTTGCTAAGCATTCAATTACAGTGATAAATAACCCACCATATTTCTCCCGACTTATCGCCAGCTGATTTTTTAGTTTTTCCGAAGTTTAAGATGGCCAGAAAAGACAAAGATTTGAAAACGTCTCGGATATTAAATCAAATGTTACGCGTATTTTGCGAACGGTTAGTTCCAACGCCTATAAACAGTGTTTCGATGACTTGCAGAAACGTCGGGAAAAATTGTATAGACTCCTTTGGCGACTATTTTGAAGGAGATAAATTCATTTGAAGGTGAGTAATATTTTTCTTATTTATAAAAAAACTGTCCGGTTACTTTATGGGCGCTCCTTGTATCTCAGAATTAGTTGAATACGTTCACGGGGTCAGTTGAAAGTTTCAGAACTGAAGGGTAGAAAAGAATGACGGTCCATCCCGTACGCTCGCAGATTTTTCCATTTGCGTTTCATTCAGATCTAAACGAGCATTCCTGTTATCAACAGGACCAAAATTTAAGGGCTCTGCAAAATTACTACCAGGTTAAACATTTCCCCGATCACTTTTGCATTTCTATCCTTGATGGAACAAATAGAAATCTTAAAGGAAGCGAATACTCAATGCATTCTTCAAACTTTTTATTAACGTAGGATTACGTTCCTCCACAACGGTAATCCGGAAAGGAAAATTTCAGACGCTAAAACCGCCCGTCCGTACCTCACGAGTTATAATTTTGGCAGCGCTCCAAAACCCAGTCTGTATGGCTTGGACAAGCAGTAAACAGTTAAACAGAAAAGTACATAAATACGTCAAAATTTGGATATACATATATGTATATATATACATACATACATATATATAGGTACATATATACATAACACATACATACAAGCAACGATAAGTATTCCTACGTTAATAACCCGCGTTAGTTTCGTAAAAGAATATATATATATATATATATATATATATATATATATATATATATATATATATACACTCAAGAGCCAAAACATTAGGACCACCCCTACATTTTGCAAAGAATTCGCCTGGATGACGTGGAAGGCACGTGATCAGGTGGAAGTGGTATTTAAGTGCTGCTGGAGAGTCTGAAGAATCATTCTTTCACTTACTTCTGTGTGTGATGGGAAAGGCTGCGGATCTAAGCGACTTTGATATAGGGCAGATTGTAATGGCTCGAAGGCTCGGAACAAGTATTTCCGAAACTCCACGACTCGTGGGTTGTTCGCGACCTACAGTTGTTAGTACTTATGCAAAGTGGATGAATGACGGTGAAACCAGCAATAGACGACATGGTGTTGGACGTCCAAACGCTATCAAAGAAAAAGGTCGTCGGAGACTGTCTCGCATGGTGAAGCAAAACCGGAGCCAGACAGTGGCTCAGCTGACAGCCCAATACAATGCAGGGCCAAGTAGAATAGTATCGCAGCACACTGTTCAGCGGACACTGTTGGATATGGGGCTACGCAGCAAATGTCCCACTCGTGTGCCTTTGCTGAACAAGCGTCATCGCCTACTGCGCCTGCGCTGGGCCCGGGAACATCGCGACTGTTCCATGGATCAGTGGGAGAGAGTTGCCTGGTCAGATGAATCACGGTTTGTCATTCATCACGCCGATGGCCGTGTCAGGATACGCCGTCTTCCAGGCGAACTGTTGCTAACTCAATGTACAGTAGGTCATACACAGGCCGGTGGTGGCGGTATTATGCTTTGGGGGACGTTCTCTTGGGCGTCTCTGGGACCCGTGGTTGTGGTAGAGCAGACCATGAATGTTACAGGGTATCTGAACATCATTGCGGACCAGTTGCACCCTTACATGTCCTCTGTTTTTCCAGCTGGAAATGGAATGTTCCAACAGGACAACGCCCCGTGTCACAAGGCTAAAATTGTGTTGGAGTGGTTCCAGGAACATGATGCTGAATTCCAGTTAATGTGCTGCCCGCCTAACTCACCGGATCTCAATCCGATAGAACACATTTGGGATGTCATGGGACGGCAGCTCAGAGTTCAAAGACCACCAATTCGCAATATCTCGGATTGCTTAAACATCTGGTACAATCTGTCTCCGGCCATCTACCAAGGACTTGTGGCATCCATGCCAAGGCGGGTTGAAGCTGTGTTGCGCGCCAAAGGTGAGCCAACTCGTTATTGACAGGTGGTCATAATGTTTTGGCTCTTGAGTGTATATAATTGAAGTTTTTTTTTTCAACCGAATTTGACGTTATCGTTTTTTATTACAAATTTATTTATGTTAATAAGTATTTGTACATCTTTAAAATAAAATATTGAAGAATTATGTGTGCTTATTATAGTCGAATTTTAATTTTTTCCGAAAATTTCGCGCAAAATAAAGCATGCGTATTATAGTAAAGATTTTATGGTAACTGTTGCATTGAATTTATATAACGGAAATATAAATTTTCCTCGCAGCACTGAAATCAGTGAAATGATTTTCAAATTAAAAAAAATTAAATTAATCATTGCAGTGGTTTGTTTACATATCTATTGCTGTCTTTCTGTTCCTTAATTACTCAAATGCCGAACTTGAATAAAATTTTTGCGAAACTCGTTATTTTAATGCGATATTGGATTATGACTACAAATGGCGGAATCAAGTGGGATTGGGGGATGTTTTGACCCTCGTATAACAACGCCTAAGCCAAAAAAAATACGCACGAAACACGTAAACTTTGACACTCGGATAAAAACAATTGATAATGTCAAGAATTACATGTTGACGATAATATGAGTTTTGGAATGAAAGCAGGAGGCAACACACGAGTGGGGATATTTATCGTCTGCAATGTCATCTGTTCTGAGTGTTGACAAATGTGAAATGATCAGTGTATCACATATGGTATCTTACCCACGCATCTGCCATTGGATGAGTTAAGCTTCCGACAACAACAACGTATTTCTTTATGTTTAAGAAGGGGAAAAAAGTTATTTAAATAAATCACTATTTATATTACAAACTGCAGTGCTTTCCAACGCTAAATTTTACCGTTGGCATCAGCAGATAGCCGCAAAAAAAAAGATGTGTTTTTAAAACATAACGAATTCCTTCTGTTGCAAATGATTTACATGCATGCTATAATCGAGCCATTCACAAGCCAAATCGGTTAACCCTTCAGCGGGCGCGCGTTGCATAAAGTGCAACGTCTTTTTCAACCTTGATTATTCCTTTTGTAATAACTTTTTTTCTCAAATTGAAAATAATAATTCTGCGTTTTACGACAAGATATAAAATATGGATAATATAGAGATATATTTATAATTAAAGGCCAAAGAATAAAGACACAGTCATCTAAGGTCAAAACTGCCCGGTATAATGCATTTAAGGACAACTTATGAATCGATTCCTATTATGTCCAAACACCTAAAAAACAATGAGATTGTCCATCTTCGTGATATGCGGGATACCGTGTAATAGCTGCACATTTGATCGACTACATCAACTCATAATTTTGTCTTACTGCAATCCTGTATAATCGCCGGTTTACCACGGTTAAATCACGACCAACAATGAATGGAAAGGAATACGAGGGTCAGAAAATCAGACCTGCATTAGAAAGGGTGTAGCTATAAATAGAAACTGCTTAGAACATTCAAACCTTACATGTAGAAACAAACCATTCAAAAATACGAAAATGTTGCACTTTATACACGGGCGCGACCGCTTAAGGGTAAGTCCACTTTTTGAAATTTTTGGTATCAAAGCCCTTGATTGAGGCCTAACCTTTTAAATTCATCATAAATTTCCGGAATAATATATAATAACACCACCCAATGACAAAAATTTATTGGGCCATTGAATAATAAATAACTTTTTTCTCAGAATTATGTTTTTTAGCACAAATCTCTACCGTTATCATGATATTTTACATAATAATGCATATAATTTGATAAAATTTTCAGGAAATGTTTTAGATGCTATTGTTAATGAAATGACGCACAATAATTGATGTATAATAAATAGTTTTTTTGTTTCGGGCTGTTTTTACAAGGAAAGGAATAACGAATTGGGGAAAATTTTCATATTGGAACATAAAATTGTCTGTATTATTTTTGCATTTTAAAATTTCTCTTAGATTGTGGGTCGTTTTGAAGATAACTGTTATATGTATCATGTGTGAGAAGGAAATTAAAATAGTAGCATTATGATTTTGTGCAGAGTGATAGGCGTTTTAGCTAAATTTCAATAAAAATTATTTCAAATTGACCAATTTATAAAAAAGTATGGTATTTACAGACAATTTTTTTTATAATGCTATTTTTCCATAAAAGACCAAAAAATCCTTAAAAAACAATTTTCTAAAACATTGGCTCCGAACGTTGGCAGTCACCTTAAGTAAATCGTTAGAAACGATTTATATCCTTAATTATTAATCGTTATATTTTGTAAATCGTTGCAATAATGCAATTCAATTGCAAAAGAAAGTATATGATGATAACGGTTGATCGTTTGGTGTTATTTCGTTACAAAAAAAAAGTAGAACAAGTAATATATAAAAAAAAAATTTAAGTCAATTCCTACTTAGGTCAAGAAAGAAAAATTTTATTTTAGTTACTTTTTGGCGGGGAATTGCGTTTGGCGGGGAATTGCACTGATATTGGCTCGATTCTGTGAACACCATTATTGCAGAGAAATTTTTTTCTCCCGTATAAAACAAAAATTAATTAATAAATTTTAATTAATGAATTAATATTTGAAAAACTGTATTAACATCAAGTGTCATCCACTACAAGTTTAAAAAAATGTATTTGAACTTGAGGGGATGAATAAAAAGTATTTTATTAACGATTGAAAATTTGAACAAGATATATAAAGGGAGAGTGTGAACTAATAGCAGGAATTGAATAAATGAATGACTGACAGTCTAACTGCCGCAGAAGTAAGTACTTGGGAATTATTAAACAATTATTTCAACATTTTTTTGTCTAGTAAAACAATAATATGAACACTGAATTAGATGTTTTTTCACTTGCCAAATCGGTCAAGTCCCTTAGTCACGCAAAAATTGTGATAACAATGATTACTCCAATGATGTTATAAATGTTATATGTCGTTTGATAAAAGTTCCATCTGCAATATTACATTCTACAATGTTTGTATGAATTTATATTTTCAGAGGAATTTTTTTTAAAAAATGTAAATTATTTTATAACTTTTCTCCACTTTTTGTTTGATGGACTTAACCTACAAGCTGCGCCCATAAATTAACCGGACAAATTAAAAGATCAAACAATAAAATAAAAAAGGTGAAAGAATAAATCACCTGGTTAGAAAGAGTGACATCTCAACTCTTGTTAACGCCAGTTTAAACTGGTTATTTAGTCGTTTGCATATCAAAACGCCGTAGTAATTTTCATTTACTGAGAAGGCATTGTACAAAAAAATTTGCTTCGGAATGGAACAACGTTGTAACATTAAATTTTGTTACAAATTACGTAAATCTGCTACCGAAACTTTAGAGATGATTCGAACAGTATATAGTGATGCATCGTCATCAAGAACACAAGTGTATGAGTGGTACAACCGCTTTAAATGTGGGCGAGAAAGCATTGAAGATGAACCAAAGACAGGGCGCAACCTCAAATTCAAAAGACGAGGAAAATGTGGAGAAAATTCGTTCTTAAAATCAAAAACTAAGGTGATGCTGATTGCATTTTTTGGTTACAAAGGACTTATTCACCACGAATTTGTTCCTGAAAATCAAACAATCAATCAGTATTTTTACAAGGAGGTGCTTTTTCGATTAAGAAACGGGATAAGGAAGGAACTGTTTGATTCTGGACAGTGTTTTCTTTTACACGATAATGCTAGTACAGCAATTTTTGTACAACAGTATCTTGCTAAGCATTCAACTACAGTGATAAATCACCCACCATATTCTCCCGACTTATCGCCAGCTGATTTTTTCCTTTTTTCGAAGCCGAAGATGACCTTGATAGCAAAGAGAGAGATTTGAAAACGTCTCGGACATTAAATCAAATGTTACGCGTATTTTGCGAACGGTTAGTTCCAATGCCTGTAGACAGTGTTTCGATGACTTGCAGAAACGTTGGAAAAATTGTATTGACTCCTTTGGCGACTATTTTGAAGGAGATAAATTTATTTGAAGGTGAGTAATATTTATCTTATTTATAGAAAATTTTCCGGTTACTTTATGGGCGCACCTTGTATTTGGCAAGGGAGCGGCAGATAGGACAGTTGAATAGCTGGAAGTAAATTACCGCAAAATCTCGACTATAATACGCACTTGAGTATAATACGCATGCTTGGATTTTGCGCGAAATTTTTGGAAAATATTAAAATTCGACTGTAATACGCACCCATAACTTTTCAATATTTTATTTAAAAATTGCACAAATATTTATTAACATAAATGAAATTTGTAATAAAAAGAAACGAAAACGTCAAATTCGGTATAAAAAAAAACTTAAATTGTTAATTCAATACAAACAATACTGTCTAATTATCAGTCTTAATCACTTTCACTAGAATACAGTTCATCTACTGTTGTTGCGTCCATGCCATAATTATTGTTGCCGTCGTAATATATATCGCAGTCATCATCCTCACTTGGCGATACGAACTGCGAGTTCCGTTCGTTTAAAAGGAATACCTGCTTAGTAAACGGGTGGATGAATCACGGAAGGGAGATGCGCCCGCATCCGTGATGCGACAATGTCTTACTGCTGCTGTACGTTCGTGTACCCAATGTTTAAAACTACTTTTTTTTTGTACGCGTGTATAATATGCACCCTCATTTTTGCGCACTAAAATGTGAAAAATAAAGTGCGTATTATACTCGAAATTTAACGGTACATGAAAAGTTTTTTTTAAAAAATTTAAAAATTAAATAATAAAAAACGACATATTACCAAATTTGGTAATTTGGTAATATCGTCAACATGTTATGTTACCAAATTTTTTATAGTTAAGGTGGCTGCCTACGGTCGGAGTCAATTTTTTTTAAAAATAATTTTTTAAAGGATTTTTATTATCTTTTATGGTAAAATAGCACATAAAAATTAAAAAAAAGGGGGAAAAACTTACCTGTAAATAGCATACTTTTCTATAAATTGGCCAATTTGAAGTAATTTTTAATGGAATTTAGCTAAAACGCCTATCACTCTGCACAAAATCCTAATGCTACTATTTTAATTTCCTTCTCACACATGATACATATGACAGTTATCTTCAAAATGACCCACAATTTAAGAGAAGTTTTAAAATGCAAAAATAATACACGCAGTTTTATGTTCCAATATAAAAATATCCCCGATTCGTCATTCCTTTCTTTATAAAAACAGCCCCAAATAAAAAAAACTATTTATTATACACCAATTATTGTGCGTCATTTCATTAACAATAGAATCTAAAACATTTCCTGAAAATTTTATGAAATTATATGTATTATTATAGGAAATATCATGATAACGGTAGAGATTTGTGCTATAAAACAAAATTCTGAGAAAAACGCATTTAAAGTAGTTAGTCACTTCAAATTTGTAGCAGACGATGTTTTTAAAATAGCTATAACTCGGCTTCTAATTGATGTAGAATGAAAATCAAAACAGTTTAAAAAAGAGAAGATTGAATGACACGATTGTTGCAAAAAATGAAATTGACCAAAATAGTCAAAAAATGACATTTTCAACGTAGGCGGTCACCTTAAGAAATGGTATAAATCACAGCTACGGCAGGAACAAACATGTTCTCAACATCCATAGGCCATACACACAGCTTCTAAAAATCCATTGTGACAAAATGGTTCGCAGCTAACAATGAACTAACTATAGTTGTTGGTCATACTCAATCATTTTCCTTATTAGGCCATATTTAGCCTTTGATTAAGACGAAAACGGTTCATCTAGCTATTATCCTTTAACACCGACGAAAGGGCAAATTAAAACGACGTTTTATGAGCCCTATTTCGAAGTGATTCGGCAAATACTTAAACAGGCAATCGAGAATTCTTATCTTACGCGTGGAAAGAAGTGCAAATCAGTACAGTGTTTTAACTGCTGAAAATGAAAAGATTATCGAGCCTTAAATAAATCATACTCTGGACGCATACGTGCCACCCTTTTTAGAAAGCGCAGAAGTGCGACCACCGCTAAAATTCTAATTAAAGCCTTGGAATTCAGGAACGCATTACGATGATTTCAAGTGCGAAGTGTGGTTGCCATGGCGACGTTGAAAAACGTAAGAGAAGCTCACTCGGCGGAAACTTTTCGCAGCATCGGGATACGTTGTAAAATTTTGTTGATTTTCCTTGCGTAAAAGGACATGAAAACTAATTAAAATTCTTTCTAATTTCATTTTTTGATTGCAGAAAATTTTTCTAGCTTAAAAATATTAATGCTTTGCGGCAGATGTGCCTTTATTTTATTTTTGTTTTAAGTGCAGAACGTGGATTACGATTTATTTTTAAGATAATTGATAAATTCCGCATAATATTGAACATTTTATGTTTATTAATGTCGCTTTCGTAACAAAAAAATTACTTTTGTAGAATTTATTATGAATAAATAAACAGGTAGTTCAGCGACTATAAATTACGCTATAATTTCTTTTGTAAGGAATTAACGTTCATGAGACAATTACAAATTATGAGGACGAAGTACTGTCTTAAAAAAAATTTAATATAGTTAAATTTAGTTTAACTCGATTTTCTTCTCGCATATATATATATATATATATATATATATATATATATATATATACACAGTGGAATCTCGATCGATCGTTTTCGGATCCATCGTTTTTCCGTATGTGTCGTTCATTTTGCCCAGTCCCAACGATCTTATTGCTTTGTTATGTTTCCGCATCTATCGTTTTCCCGCATTTATCGTTCATTTCAGTCGGTCCCTTGAAAAACGATAAATAACGATATATATATATAAGAGATTGTCTGTTTGTTTGTCCGCTATAGAATCGTAGACTGTTTCACCCACCGGGACCACATTCGGCACAGTTAATGTTTTGGACCCGAGAAACTTAAATCAGGAAAAACGAAATTTGGGGCTCAATTAGTTTTTTAAAATTAATTTTTTAATGTTTTTTGTGCCCGATAGAGGTGCGTCTACCCCCTGTGGATTCCCCTCGACCAGCTGCGTTAAGAGGGGTGGTTTGAGGATGACGGAGGGGGGGGGGTGTTCAAATTCCAATGTGCGGGAGAAAGAGGGTTGGGAATGACCTTAAAATCAGACGAAGGTCCGCAGGCTCAAAGTTTCTGTTAGTAACCCGGTTCTTTGCACTTCCCATTTTCACAGTAATGTTGCTTCATGCTGTATGTATGACGCCACTCTGAAGGAGTGAGGTCACAACTCCGTTTTTTCTGTTTTTATTTCTTTTTGTATCGATACTAGCTCCTTCAATCGATATGTAAAATTGTATGTAAGTACTCGGGTATAAAAGGGGAGTACATACTTGTAACTGTGAGCTTTTGAGCTTGGAGCATTTGTTATTGCCTTGACTTTTTTTTTTAGCTGTTTGGGTAAGTTACCCAACGCTATGCTAGTTACTATAAAATGTAATTAAACTTCTTTTATTTTTGATTCTTCGAGTCGTATTTTTTTCCTTATCAAGACTCTGCTATGTTTCACTGAGGCAGCTTTATTTGAAAGATTATTCAACATGGTTATGGGCCCAGACGCCTTAGCATAGCTAATCTGCTTTCGGAAAAATGACTCGAGGAAGTTTATTTTTATAAGCTGATAGAGAATGCTCAGAGGGGGGGCCTTGACACCCCAAGTGTAATTGCACAATTAACTTTTGCTTCAAATGACGTTGGACTGAACTGGTTCCGGAAATTACGTTTTCACTCTAATTCGTCTAGTGCTCGCCTTGTGCTCATATTTTAAAACCATTGTGTGATACAATTTCATTAAATTCTTCCTGGAAGTGGTTTTGCTTTAAAGAATGGCGTCAAGTACCAGTGAAGTAAATTTTAGGATCGCGCTTTTAAGCGAAAGTAATTACTCAACATGGTGTACAGATATGAGGATGTTGCTGATGGAACGGGGGTGCTGGGAGATTGTTCAACGAACTGAAAAAGCACCTGAAGCACAAGAAGGTGAAACGGTGGACGAGACTGCAGCAAGGGACTTTAGAAATCGAAAATACAGAGCGCTTTCGACGATTTACATGAGCGTATCGCCTCGATATCGTGCCCTGCTGGAAAAAGCTATTGACGGACCTGATGCCTGGGATAAGCTGAAAAAGTACTTTGAACCAGACAGTCGTGCTCGTGTCATGTCACTTAAGAATGAATTCTATTCCTGTCGTATGGAGCCAAATGAGGACATAGGGCTGTATTCAAGTAAACTAGCCAGTATTTTTGATAAGCTGAGTGAGGCTGGTCATGCTGTATCCGAAATAGATAAAATATTTCAGCTTATGCGATATCTTCCAAAGGAGTTCGATAATATTGTTCAAACGATATATCGGTGGGAGAAGGATCAATTTACTTTTATTTCTGTGCGAGAAGAATTACTTGCCGAAGAAGCAAGGTTGAAACAGAGAGTTGCAGACCAAGCAAATATTTCTTATCTAACAAGAAACCGGCAGGAGGTGTTTCCGAGACAAGAGATGATTGACAATCCTAAGCAGGCAGATTCTCATACATTACAGAGAAGAAAATGTCACAAGTGTCACCAGCCTGGTCATCTTCGCAAAGATTGTCGTGTATCCGGAAAATCAAGGACTTATAAGCAATCTAAACGTTCAAGTTCCGAACGTGAACGATGTCAGTATACCAGTCCGAGTCGACCAAACAACAGTTTCCTGCTGGAAGCGTTAGTGACTGGAATTGAGGAGCGTTGTTGGGTGTTCGATACAGCCTCCTCGTCTCATTTTTGCAAGGACAGACACCTAATGTCCGATTTTACACCAGTTACAGATCAGACACTAGTAGGAGCAGTTAACGGTGTCTCTACCCCTGTTACAGGTAAGGGATCTGTAGTTATTTTTCTAAATGGTGAAAAATATACCTTAATTGATGTACTTTATGCACCAGAACTGAGGAAAAACCTCGTATCTGGCCCTCGTGTTGACGAATGGGGAGTCAAATACGTAGGAGGTCATGGAAAAATAGATGTAATATCGCGCAACAAACTACTTTTTACTGCAAAATTAGTAAATGGACTTTATTGTATTTACCCAGAATATGAAAAATGTCATGATGCTCAGAAATTTCACTCAAAAATTGTAAAGGCAAAACACACCATCTCTAAATGTTCTAAAAATAGAAGTTCCACGGCTTTTGCTTCGGAAAGTTTAAATCTATGGCACAAACGCTTTGCTCACATAAATGCAGAATATATAAAATTAACATCTAAAAATAACAGTGTAAAAGGGTTACCAAAGTTAACGGGGGATCTTGATTCGTGTGATCCATGTCGCGAAGCTAAATCCAAAAGAGTTAGTTTTAAATCCCTGGATAGTATACGATCTCAAAACCCCCTTGACTTGATCTATATGGATCTGTGTGGTCCTTTCCCGAGACCATCGATCCACGGGCATTTATACTTTTTATCGGTGGTCGACGACTATTCTAGAAAAGTTTGGGTTTTCCCCCTTAAATCTAAAACAGAAGTATTTCAAACCTTTAAAAATTTTAAGACGAGCTGAAAGGTTCCTGGATCGGAAACTTAAATGTATTCGTACTGACAATGGTACAGAATTTATAAATGATCAATTCAGGGAGTATTGTGAAGACTTGGGGATCCAACATGAAAAATCTAACCCTTACACCCCAGAGCAGAATGGAGTATGTGAAAGGTTTCATTATACTGCTGTAAACGGGATAAATGTTTTACTTAGGGATAGCGGCATGAGTCAATGTTTTTGGCCAGAGGCTCTTTTACATTACACTTACACATGGAATCGTGTATGCCATGCTGGAATGACAAAAACACCATTTGAGCTCTATGGTGGACGACAGCCCTCGGTTAAACGCTTACGGCCGTTCGGCACGAAAGCTTTTGTCGGTATACCTAAAAAATTAAGATTAAAACTAGATTTAAGGTCTAAACCAGGAATTCTTGTAGGGTATGCTTTGCAGACGAAAGGATACAGAATTTGGATGCCGAACGAGCATAAGATTATCGAAACCATAAATGTCACGTTTGATGAAAATCAAAAGGGCGGTTTGAGTGAGGCGACTGTGGAACGCGAACTGGACCCAGAGTTCGTGGGTTTTAAATTTCCCCTTGAAGATTCAGAAGAGTTGAATGTTTCAAAGCCCCAAACAGATAGTGAGAGTTCTGTATGTGATTCTGATACTGATTCTGAAGTACCCGGTAACAAAATTGTAAACTGGACGCGTAAAGCTGTTCCAAGGACAAGTAGTAAAAAAACTGATATTTATTATTATGAGGAAGGAAAAGATGATTCGTCGAGTAGGTTGAGGTCATTGAAAGATGTTAAACAATATTGTATAAAAAATGATCTTAAATTTCAACCAGAAATTTTTGATTTTTCTTCCAAAAATAAATATTCAGGGATTATTGCTAGTACCAAAGCGGGTCATAGTAGCTTAATGTCAGAATGACTAAAAAAGGAAATTTACATTCCAAAATGTTTTAAACAGGCTATGAATTCCAAACAAAGTGAACAGTGGTTTAATGCAATGGAGGATGAATTAAACACTATGAAGGAAAGAGGTGTTTGGGAGTTAGTAGAACGACCTGAAAATGCTAAAGTGTTGGGTTGTAGATGGGTTTATACTACAAAGCAGGATGAATCGGGTAAGATTAAAAGATTCAAAGCACGCTTAGTTGCCCAGGGTTTTCACCAACGCAAAGGTGAAAGTTTTGATGAAGTTTTTTCCCCAGTTATCAACTTTAGCTTGATAAGGTTCTTTTTCGCTGTACTCGTTTGCCTGAACCACTGGACACATTTGCAGTGTGATATTAAATGCGCATACCTATATGCCCCATTAAGCGAAGTAATTTATATGCGTCAGCCACCTGGTTTTGAGAAATCCAATTTAGTTTGTCGTTTAAAAAAGTCAATATATGGACTTAAGCAGAGCGGGCGAGAATGGTTTTTTAAAATTCACGCGGTATTAAAAGAGTTGGGTTTTAGAAAATTTGAATGGTGTAATTGCGCATATATTTTAGATTCAAATGTTATATTTTTATTATATGTGGATGACATAGTCGTGTTTGGGAGAGAACAAAAACATGTCGACACAGCTATTAAATTGTTGAAAAATAAATTTGACTTAACAATTTTGGGGAAAACTAAAAAACTTTTAGGGGTTGAATTTTTAGAAACTGACAAGAAACTTTTTATTCACCAACTTGAATATATAAATAAAATTTGCAGAACATATGATAGGTATTGCTACCCAATATCATCATTACCTATAGCGAAGGGGGTTATTTACTCTAAAACACAGTGTCCACAGGATAAAGTTGAAATTGAGGAAATGTCTAAAATTCCGTACAGGAGTCTTGTAGGCTGTCTGGCGTTCTTAGCTAACAGAACGAGACCCGATATTTCATACGCAATCAACATTTTTTCCCAGTTTCAACAAAATCCAGGAATGGTACATTGGATGGGACTTCTTAAGTTACTAGGATATATAAAATATACTAAAAATTTAAAACTCGACATTTCTAATATTAGTAACCTAGATCTTAATGCTTATTCTGACGCTGATTTTGCAAATAATCGTGATAGTAGAGTTTCGATGGGAGGTCATATAATTTTTGTTGATCAGGCTCCAGTAGTTTGGCGTTCTTTTAAACAGAAATCGGTATGCTTGAGTACCATGGAATCTGAATTTGTTTCCTTAACGGAAGCATCGAAAGAACTCACCTGGTATGAACGTATTTGCAAGGAGTGTGAGAAATTTAAAATTATACCCCAGAATAAAAACATCCCAAAGTTGTTTGTTGATAATCAAGCTACTATTAACTTTGTTAAATCCCCGCTTGAAAACTATCGAACAAAGCACATAGACATTAAATTATTTTTTGTAAGAGACCTAGTTTACCAAAAACTTTTTGAATTAAAGTACATACAAAGTAAATCAAACTTATCAGATGTTTTTACGAAGCCACAACAAAAGATAGAACTAAAAAGATTTAGAGATGCAGTGTTTTGTGATAGTATGATTAAAGATAATGAACTCTGTAAATGAAATGATGGACTTTAACTTAAAGTGAGACATTTGAAGTTGTTCTAATTTTTTTTTCAATGCTTGTGAACTGATATTTTCCTATATTATGTAATGTATATTTGTATTATGTAATGTATATTTGTATTATGTAATGTATATATATACTCTTTTTGAAAGTGTAAAGAGGGGGGCCAATGTTAGTAACCCGGTTCTTTGCACTTCCCATTTTCACAGTAATGTTGCTTCATGCTGTATGTATGACGCCACTCTGAAGGAGTGAGGTCACAACTCCGTTTTTTCTGTTTTTATTTCTTTTTGTATCGATACTAGCTCCTTCAATCGATATGTAAAATTGTATGTAAGTACTCGGGTATAAAAGGGGAGTACATACTTGTAACTGTGAGCTTTTGAGCTTGGAGCATTTGTTATTGCCTTGACTTTTTTTTTAGCTGTTTGGGTAAGTTACCCAACGCTATGCTAGTTACTATAAAATGTAATTAAACTTCTTTTATTTTTGATTCTTCGAGTCGTATTTTTTTCCTTATCAAGACTCTGCTATGTTTCACTGAGGCAGCTTTATTTGAAAGATTTCTTTCTTATTGTTTGTATATCATTTCAGTAGAAACGTGCTAAGCGCATTCTGTCTGGCCAGATGAACATGAAGAGCGGGAGTGCAGCCCAGTATTTTTTGATGGAATGCATGAAATATTTTATATCTATATATCTACCCGGGCAATAATGCTAGTATATGTATATATATATATATATATATATATATATATATATATATATATATATATATATATATATATATATATGTGTGTGTGTGTGTATACAGGTTGTTATCAAAATAATGGAAACACCTATCAATATTAATGGTGTTTAAGAATGTGCTTCGTATTCCTTAAAAAACAAATATGGCCACCGGTATTTTTTTATATAATATAGTGTATGAATTATTCTAATGTCAGGTAGGAGTAATGAAGCTAAGGGCATCGTGCTTTTGGGGCGAACAGCGTAAAATATCAAACCCTGCAGACCTTGCGAAAAGGGCAAATTGTCGGAGCGCGTTTAAATTGGAGTATCTGTTACTGCAACCCCCAGGCTAATGGGAGTTTATCGAGCTATGGTATCGAAAGTCATGATAGCATACAGAGTGCCCTCAAAAACATCCTCAGCCAAACAGAATAGTGGACGAAATGGAGAACTGAGTGAAACAGACGGACGAGGTATTGAAGCCGATTGCGTCATGAAGAAAGAAAACAACTGCAACCACAATGACCGAAGAGCTCAATCTGCATCCGTAAGTCCCGGTATCAACCATTAGAGGTAGAAGGGAACTTCACAAACAAAGCATTGACGGAGTAGTAGCTATTCCCAAGCCACTTGTAATAGATGCCAATACAAAATATCGCCCACAATGGTGCCACGAGCGCAAATCCTGGTCGAGTAATATGTCGAAAAACGGCATTTGGTCCGACGGATCATTGTTCACATTGTTCCTCGCAACAGGACATGCGTATGTCTGGAGAACACCTACACAAACGTAGGATTCTGTCTGTCTCATCTCAGCTGTCAATCATGGAGGTGGATCTATCAGGGTTTGGGATGGCATCTCATGGTTTTCTTCAGGGCCTATTGTAACCTTAAAAGGGAGATTGAATGAGAAGGACTATGTCGAAATTTTAGCTCACTAGTCCATCCTATGGTACAATCACTGTTTCTTGCAAGAGATGGCGTTCTCCAGGATGATAATCCCCCTATACATACAGCTAAATCTATCAAGTATTGGTTTGAAGAGAAAGAAAAAGAAGTCAAATATCTTGCCCTGTGCAATCCCGACTATATATATCATCCAACCACCGTGATCTGTATAAGCGGATAGAGCCAGGTATCGATATCCACCACAGCATCTCTACAGGAACTTTCATGATTTTTCCCTGAAGAATGGTAGAATATATTCTTAACCACTATTCATGACTTGTATAATTCAATTCCAAGGTGCATCAGTTGGTATTACATGACAAAGGTGATCCTGCGCCGTATAAATAAAGGTTTTCATGATGTTTCTTAGTGTTTCCATTATTTTGATAACCACCTGCATATATATAGGGTGAACCAAAAGTCTTGCCCCAATTATAAATATTTATCGTGCTCAAACTATTATAATTAGACCCATTTTTGTTTGGATATATTGTAAGTACTGTTATAAATTTTTTTATAAGACCATTTACCTCAGTAAATTTTAACGTGTGCCCCCTTGGTAGCTCGGAGAATGTCGAGGCGGTATTCCAGTTCCCGCCAAGTGTTATTTAACACGTCTTCTGTTACAGTACACACAGTACATGTTTCGTCTAGGAAATCACGCACTGAAGATCCCCAGTGTGGGGGTGCGACATCTTTCTGAAAAAGTTGCAATAAGTCTAAGTAGATGTTAGGGGTAACGCTTTTTGGGCTTTCTCTTGAATCGACGCCACTCTGGCCGAAAATGATGCCCTCCTTTCAAATATTCCCCCGAGTCCCTCTTGAAGGAGCACTCGCGTCATTTATTGCACACAAAAAATACTACTAAAACTGACCTATCCAACGATACAAAAGTTACATTATTATATTAAACGGTTATTTTGTAATGAATTTTTACAATCAGGGCAAGACTTTTGGTTCACCCTGTATATTGTGTGAGCCGAGATGTAAAGCATACAGTCCAAGAAATGAAAATGGCAGTAAGTAATCATGCATAGGTGCCCCCCCCCGTTGAACTTGATTTATTCAATATTTTGGTCCTTATAGGGTCTCAAACTACAGGTCCAGTCCGTTTGGCAAGAGATGAATGTAGAGCTCGGAAAATCAACGAATATTCAGTTATGGAAAGAAACTGGTCCGTACGGAGCATCCGAAATAGAGACGTCCTGATAGGTGACGAACGATGAGGTAATGCACTCTAAGAGCGTGCACTCTAAGGGCCTGTTCACATAGGAGTCCGTTGCGTTGCGTTGCGTTAAGGAAAAGATGACGTCGAGACGAAAATAAACCAATCATAGGCGTTAAAAATTTCATTGCTAATCGTTTGGAGGCATATGATTGGTTTATTTTCGTCTCAACGTCATCTTTTCATTAACGCAACGCAACGGACTCCTATGTGAACAGGTCCTAAGAGCGTGCACTCTACGAGCAAGAACGTGCATTCTAAATTTCGACGGGGCACAAGTTAGCGGTGAGCGATTCAATTAACGGTGAGTACAGGATATCGGATCCCTAATAAATGAGTCTCCCATCATCAGGTCGGGTCGAAGGTGAGTGCAGGGATAATCGAACACATGACTGGCGTTCCAATGCAGAAGGTACAATTAATTGTCCCATGGTGTTGCGGCAGGCGCTACTTTAATCAATCTTCATTTTTCCTGCAAGCCGAAGCACAGACAGTAACGTTTCACGAGGTACTTGGAAAACGAAACCTTGGTTACGTTGACGACTCTTTTATCTTTTGCAATTAACGGATATTCGTGTTTCAAAACTCCATCCTTCAAACAGAGAAAGTGTCCACTACGCCAGATACCGCGATTTCGGGTGTGAAAATGAGATTGATTAAAATAAGGTTTAGTTATAATAAAACTCATAAAATTTCAGCATTTAGGTTTCGGGGGAAATTCATATTTCTTTAAATTTCTTTGTTTATGATTTACGCTGGCAACATTTCGAGCCATTTCGATTTCTAACCTCTATCAATTCCGATGTTCCGATAGTCCATAAATGGAGAAGCCGGAAATCGATGATCGAGATTCCTGTGTGAACGAATTCAAAATCCCGACGAAATATTGCGAGAAATAGACCAACACTAGTATATAACCCCCGTCAAAAATTACGGAATGTTGATCAGCGTTTCAAGAGGTAATTCATCGTTTTCATCGGGCATTGCTGAAAACTGTAATTAAACAGTAGTAAACAACAAAACTAAACTAAACTAAATCAAAACTAAACCAAAACTGTTTCAAAAGTGAATGACTCACCACACAGCAGGCATTGCTGAAAACGATACTTAAACAGCATTAGGGCCTGTTCACATAGGAGTCCGTTGCGTAGCGTTAAGGAAAAGATGACGTTGAGACGAAAATAAACCATCATAGGCGTTAAAAATTTCATTCCTAATCGTTTGGAGGCATATGATTGGTTTATTTTCGTCTCAACGTGATCTTTTCCTTAACGCAACGCAACGGACTCCTATGTGAACAGGCCCTTAAACAACAATAAAATAAAACAAAAATAAAACGTGAAACACAATTTAATTAACATTAAAATTAATCATTAAAAATGTAGTTATTTAAAGGGAATATGAAAAACCATGGAGTAGAATGGATTCGAAATTCGAGTGAATGACTCGACTGAATAAATGATTCTTTTCAATGGATATTTTAATTTGAAGATATTTCAAAAACTAAACGGTTTTGAGCTAGGGTGTTCGCTTGAAATTTTCATATTTTTTAAAGGGCTTTCAAAATATGTAACTTTTGTGGTAATATTTTTCAAGAAAAATTTCAAAAAATGGCGTCGCAATGTTAAGATGTTCGCGGCTTGGTCCGTCCCGGAATGGTTACCTACACTTTTTCTACGCTAGGCTTTTATATAAGTAAAGATGACTACTTAGAAATACGAAATGCTATTAGTTCAAAAAAGAAACTCTGTGGCATTATGGCTGATGTTGATATGTCATTTTCTGATGTTTTTCGGCAAATTAAAAAAGTAACTTTTGTTGTGAAATATAAAATCGATCAATTAAGTTTTTCAATCCAATTATTCTTTAGTCAATATTCAACCTCAAGCATATGGCTGGTATTCAAGGAAAATTTACAATTAGGGACTATACTATTCAATCAGGGACCAAGTATTACCTCCTTTACACATAACAGCATTTGCCAATACGAATAACTTAGTATTATTTCATAATTCCACTTATCAGCTTTTGCCACATTAAGGAACCAATTTAAGTGTGACATATAAACTTAAAACATAAAGCTGAATTTTTTTGACTTATTAACATACGCCATAACGCCACAGAACTGTATGAATATACTATCGGCTCAAAGTAAAGTATATATCACAAGGGAAACTTGGATGAAATTACATGTGTTCATATGCGTTATTCATCTGTATTAAGGATGATGAACGTAACAATATTTTTATATTTCCTGTACCTATTTCTTTCTAATGTGCGGGACATCTGCTAAGAATAATTAAAAGATATATACACGCGAATGCGTGGCACATATATAATACGTGTAACTTCCTTTCACGGGACTGTTTTAGATTAGACAATCGACTTATGTCGAAATGGAACCTTCGTACTAACATACAGTAAATAGCACAGTCATTTTGTTTTATATAGAGGCCCAATACTCATTCCAGGTTTACATCACGTGGTCTAAACATTCTATCTAGTTGGTCTAAAGATATCTGTAGCACATTCGTTGTAAAACTTTCACAAAACACTACAGAATTTGGCGGAACCATTGGCACCTTTAAGAGAGGGGGGGGGTAAACAGCGCTGTAAACCCTTTTCTGGAGATTAAAAAAAATACTAGATAAAAGTATAATCAGTGTTAGAACATTAAACACCCTCAGATATTCTGTAGCTTTCATTGAACTATTCCTGGGAGAATTTTCTTTTTCTTCGCCGCTGCCATTCTCACAGCATTAACGTAAGAAAACAGCATTTTAAAAATGCTGTTAAACTTTTTTCAGAATTTATGGTAAAAAAAAAAAATTAGAAATGAGGGAATTTTTTTTTACAGCGTATTTCCGAATCAAAAGTTCTCCGAAATTACCTTCTCTCCTGTGAGTGAATGCAGCTATTTTTGGCATGTTCCCTGGCTAATTTCCGCCAAATGAAAGAACTATATAAACAGCTGACGACTTTAATGAGAAGAAGTGAGGTCCCGTGTTCGATTTGCGTGCTTGTGAGGGCAGCTAAAAGATTGTTGTATTTAAATGGTATTAAGGCTTCTCAAATGGTATTAAGTCCTGGGGTGCCAACTACATCATATGTTGGTTAGTATCTGAAGCCTCTCCAAAGAAAAGGGTTACAAACCTTTTAGAAGTTACCTCCACCAAATAACAAACAAAAGGGCGCTGACTAAGCGGCTGAAATACGTTTCGCATTTACGAAATAAAGATGTGAAAAAAATTTTCAGGTAGTCTCTTCTAACGAAACTACCGCGGGTCATTAACGTAGGATTAGTTATCGTTGCTTACCTCTTTTGTATGTATATGTGTATGTATGTGCTATGTATACATGTGTATATATATATATATATATATATATATACAGGGTGTCCATAATTAAAGTCCCACTTTCAAAAGGCTGCAAAAAAAGAGCCACTGGTCAGAATGACTTCAAATTTGAACTGAATATACTGGAAGAAGGGGGAAACAATTTGGCATAATAAAAAAAAAGTTCCAAAATGTTACAGCGCCAACTATTGATACATTTTGGAACTTTTTTTCATTATGCCAAATCGTTTCCCCCTTCTTCCAGTATATTCAGTTCAAATTTGGAGTCATTCTGACCAGTGGTTCTTTTTTTGCGGCCTTTTGAAAGTGGGACATTAATTATGGACATCCTGTATATATATATATATATATATATATATATAAATATATATATATATATATATATATATATATATATATATATATATATATATATATATATATATATATACAGTGGACGCTCGTTAATTCGAACTCGGTTAATTCGAACTTTCGGTTAATTGGAACTAATCCAAAGGCCCCAAAAAACTTGTATTGGAGTTAATGTTAAAAATATCTCATTAATTCGAACTAAATTTTTATCACTCCGGTTAATTCGAACTAAAAATTTGACAAAAAAAAATTCTTTTTCCTCGTTTAATGGAGAAAATACACACTGTATTTATTATTTTGTATGTCAAAATTTCTTTTCTGTGTAAAGAGGCACATGCCTGCATTCCTAGACTATTGCATGTCCGCTAAACGTTAGCAGCTATTGTCCTTCTTATTAGTGCTAAATGAAAAAAGCAATTTTCCTTTATTTGGATCGATTTTCTTTAAAAACTCTGAAAGCATTTATTCAGATGGAACCTTCCTCTGAAAATGAATTGAAATGTTTACTTAAAATCGAGAAGCTGGCTGAACAATGTAGGCATTATAAACAGAACCAAACGTCCATTTTACAGTTTTTTCCCAAAGTGTAATTCATATTTTTAATAAAAGTTTACTTTATACTGCATATCTTCTGCTTCATTTTATGATTAAGGTAAGTCTGTATTGCTTTTAAATATGTTTAACTTTAGATAACATAGTATAATATATTTTCTGGGGTTATACATACTAAGAGAGATTCTTCTTCAGTGATACACATTTAAAGTTATATATTTTCTCTTAACATCGGATAATTCGAACTTCGGATAATTCGAACTTTTTTCTGAGAACCTTCGAGTTCGAATTAACGAGCGTCCACTGTATATATATATGTCAAAATTTTGACGCATTTGGGTACTTTTCTGTTTAACTGTTTACTGCTTGCCCAAGCGATACAACCTGGGTTTTGTACTCTGCCAAAATTTATAACTCACGACGACGGGCGGTTTTAGCGTCTAAAATTTTGCTTTCCGGAGGACCGTTATGGAGGAACGTAATCCTACTTTAAAACCTCTCTTTGAGATGCATGCCGAGCATATGCATAGACATACTAATAAATGCATGAACATGGATGCGATAGTGTCACACACGCATACAACTGAGTCTGTCTCTAATGAAATGTCCCCTTTCGACTCAAAACCTTCGTTGTAAAGAGTACGCTTTAAGCATAAACTAAGTTGTCAAAACTTAATCTAATAACAGGAAAAATGTACAAAAACTGTACTAAACAAGTATCTATAGTACGATAAAAACCTAATTATTTATGTGACTTTCTTCCGCATGCGTGAAAATGAGTTTACAGCTAAAAAGAACAAAATTGGAAAAACGGCAAAATATTAGGTACAAATAAACTTTATCTGATAAAAAGAAAACATATAAAGATATTGACTTCTCTGTATATATATATACTAGCTGAAAACCCGCGCTTCGCTACGGAGTACATTCAAATTAAATACAACGGTCAATGTATGCAATTAATGCCAAAACAAAATAAATATATATATATATATTTATAATAAATACGACGATCAATGTATACAATTGATGTAAAAAAAACATATTTATAAAAAAATCGTAAGGGATATTTTTATAGACAAAATAAAGTCCAATCGTCTGCCGCATTAGCAAGAAAAAAATATTTTTTTTGTCTATTTAGTTGTTACGCACGTGACGATAAATTTTTTTAAAGTACCAGAAAAAGAAATCACGTGATCGGCATTTAATAAATTAAATTCTAAAAATTAATCTTTAAAAATTCACCAAAAATCAGGAAATGGAGGTAAAGATTCGAAAAAGATCTCATTTTGAAGGAAGTTTTATGATCTTTGTCGTGATATAAATTTTATAACCCTCAAATTATTATTTTAAATGCAAACTTAAAAAAAGTTACTAAAACAGCTTAAAAATTTAATTCAAAAAAATCTAAGAAGAATTTTTGAAAAATCTTTCTTAGTGCACCCCTACACTATTAGAAGAATCGCCATGCAAAATGTCAGCCCTTTAGGTCCAGCGGTTTGGTCTGTGCGTTGTATGTCAGTCAGTGAATGAATGAGTCAGTTACGGAACTGTTTTATATATATAGATGTATATACTGTACAGACTGAAAAAAAGCTATTTGAAAACAAAATATAAAAAGGAGAGCATGACAATTACCGATAAAGGCGATACCCAAAATTTTAAAGACGTGATAATTTCTTTTAAAATGCAGTATAAGTTAAAAGGAACAGTGTTAAAATAAATTACTCCAGAAACTTGCCAAAACTCGCAATAATATAGACGACCTCTTTTTTTTCACTTTTGAAAAGTGCATCAGAAACAAAAATGAAACAGTTTAAAAATAAATGACATAAAGGAAAACGAAGCATGTAATCATAAAGCTGTTATATAAGTTTATTATTAAAAAGAAAATTTCGGAATATAAAATTTGTTTTTTTTTTAAATTATGAGAATTAAACAAAATAAATAAATGTCTCTCATAGTAATGAAAAAAAATATAGTTAAGTACAATATTTCATTATGTGTAAGTACGTTATTTATGTATAAAATATTTATGTATAATATATTCTCATCATATTGCATAGATATGTCTGCTTGTGTATGTATGTAAAT
>OU015497.1:7341128-7348628 GCA_907164885.2 Dolomedes plantarius | reverse complement strand
TAGAAGAAAATATTCAAATTAAATCTAATATAAAGAATACTAAAAAATATAGTACAGTTTGTAGGACATTTCTTTTACTGTATTTTAATATTTTTTTGGATAATGTACAATCGTCTGCCGCATTAGCAAGGGAAAAAAATATTTTTTGTTTATTTAGTTGTTATGACGTGACGATAAATTTATTTAAAGTACCAGAAAAAGAAATCACGTGATCGGCATTTAATAAATTAAATTCTAAAAATGAATCTTTAAAAATTCACCAAAAATCAGAAAATGGAGGTAAAGATTCGAAAAACATTTCATTTTAAAGGAATTTTTAGGATCTTTGTCGTGATATAAATTTTATAACCCTCACATTATTATTTTAAATGCAAATTTAAAAAAAGTCACTAAAACAGCTTAAAAATTTAATTTTAAAAAAATCTAAGATGAATTTTTCAAAAATCTTTCTTAGTGCACCCCTACACCATAAGAAGAATCTCCGTGCAAAATTTCAGCCCTTTAGGTCCAGTGGTTTGGTCTGTGCGTTGTATGTCAGTCAGTGAGTCAGTTACGGAACTGTTTTATATGTATAGATTCGTGATATAATTGTAATTATTAAAAGTAATAATCATATAGTCTTAAATTTTTACCATCATAATCTATTAGAACTAATACAAAGTACCGAAATAATATTAATGTTAACTTTTTAGATATTAACATTAAATTAAATTCTCATGGCATTTTACTTTTGACTTATATGATAAAAGATCAGATTATGATTTTAATATTGTTAAATTTCAAAATTACCTAACTTGTTTACATAAATCTGTTTTTAATAACATTATTGTAAATCAGCTAGTACGTATAAATAAGCTTTGTTCTAAAGACAATAGGAATAAGCATATTTTAGACTCGTTAGTAGTGCTAAAACGTAATTATTACCCTGATAGTCTTTCCAAGCACATAATTGGTTGTTTTAGATTTAATGAATAGCTTGTTCTGTTGCAATTAATTAGTAAAACAAAATATTAAAATAAATTAGTGAAAATAACAGCTAAAATTAAAATTAAATAATAATAATTAAATTCTTAAGTAAAAATAATATTAAATACTAATAAATAATAATATATTACTCTTAGTAATAATAAAAAGCTAATTTAATTTAAGTTTAATTGTCCTATAACACAGTCTCCATAGTAAGTCTGCTTCTGTGTTTCCATTTGCTCCATGGTTGCAAGTTTTGTGACGTCAGTCTTCTTGCGGTTTCCTATTCTTAACTTCCACTCTTTTTAGCGCCAGGCTTGGAGTTCTTTGATTTAGTAACTATATATTCAATTCTTCTGTTTCTAATGGATTGTACGGTGTCTTAGTATGTTTATTTTTGAGAACATACTAATCCGAAACAATCCATTGGTTTTTAGACAGTATCGGTACCGCTGATGAAGAGATGTTGTCTAAAACCTAATTAATACTCATCTTTTCATGTTTTTAGTTCCTGGCTGCAAGCAGTTTTAGAGTTCATACTGGTTTTTCACTTTCAACTTTGTCTTTTATATATATATATATATATATATATATATATATATATATATATATACAGTGGAATCTCGATCTATCGTTTTTCAAGGGACCGATTGAAATGAACGATAAATGCGGGAAAACGAAAGATGCGGAAACATAACAAAGCAATATGATCTATGGGACTGGATAAAATGAACGACACATACGGAAAAACGATGTATCCGAAAACGATCGATCAGGATTCCACTGTATATATATATATATATATATATATATATATATATATATATATATATATATATATATATATATATATATATATATATATATATATATATATTTATATATATGTGTGTGTACATATACAGTTCTAGCTTTATCTATCACTTGTTTAAAGAAAATTTTCTCCATTTTGCAACGACTTCTCATTAGGGGTGTTGAACCTTAAGAGCATTTAGAACTCTTATTACCTGATCAAACGACGAAATTCGTTCTTCAAATCTGATGTAACGTTCACCGAATGATTGATCGAGTTCAAATTACTAATTTCTGTATTCACATGCAAGACAGTTTGAAAGTTCCAGGGTAATTTGCCCACTTTCGATGTTTGTAGAACAATGGGATAACATAAAATACTCATAATTGTAAATCTATCAAGAAAAGGGTTTATTAGCAATTTGTCTTGCAGTGGTATTTATTCTTAAGAAGATTAGGAAGTGTCTCTGTTCCTTTCTAGGAAAGAAGTATGGCTTCGCCTTAATGGCACTGAATGGCTTCTTGAGCACTGAATGTCACTGAATGTTCTTGGCACTGAATGTCTTTTATATATATATATATATATATATATATGTATATATATATATATATATACAGTGGAATCTCGATCTATCGTTTTTCAAGGGACCGATTGAAATGAACGATAAATGCGGGAAAACGAAAGATGCGGAAACATAACAAAGCAATATGATCTATGGGAAGCAATATGATCATTTTAACACATTTCCTTTTCACGTCCTAGACCTGGTGTGTATGAGGTGTCTAGCCACGAATTGTTTAACACCAAAACTTGTACAGTGGAATCTCGATCGATAACGATAGATGAAAGATAGAATAACGATAGATGCGGAAACATAACAAAGCAATATGATCGTTGGGACTGGATAAAATGAACGACACATACGGAAAAACGATGGATCCGAAAACGATCGATCGAGATTCCACTGTATATATATATATATATATATATATATATATATATATATATATATATATATATGTGTGTGTGTGTGTGTGTGTGTGTTTGTGTGTATGCATGTATATATGTATATGTATATATATATATATACAGTGGAATCTCGATCTATCGTTTATCTAGGGACCGATTGAAATGAACGATAAATGCGGGAAAACGATAGATGTGGAAACATAACAAAGCAATATGATCGTTGGGACTGGATAAAATGAACGACACATACGGAAAAACGATGGATCCGAAAACGATCGATCGAGATTCCACTGTATATATATGTGTGTGTGTGTGTGTGTGTGTGTGTGTGTGTGTGCGTGCATGTATATATGTATATGTATATGTATATGTATATATTTATATATATATATATATATATATATATATATATATATATATATATATATATATATATATATATATATACAGTGGAATCTCGATCTATCGTTTTTCAAGGGACCGATTGAAATGAACGATAAAGGTGGGAAAACGATAGATGCGGAAACATAACAAAGCAATATGATCGTTGGGACTGGATAAAATAAACGACACATACGGAAAAACGATGGATCCGAAAACGATCGATCGAGATTCCACTGTAATTGGTTTATTTTGTCTATGTATTTATTTTAAGGCGACAATGGACCTTCAGATTGACAAAAATATGTCCCCCAAAACGATTTTTCTTTTCTTTCAGAAAATGATTCTGCAACTCATCAGCTTTAAATTAAAAAAAAGTATGTTGATCCGATCATTATTAACCGAGTTATAAGTATTTTTTTCAAACGTAAACAATGGAAATGTGAGTCAAATTAAAACTTTAAATGCCATTTTTTCAAAAAAAGTTTTCGTGTCGTTTCGGTGAGTTCAAAATGTTCCATGCGTCATAATTTTTCTCGAATTTTCATAAAATTTCATAAAATGATTATTTATATATGTTAGAATAAATCTTAGTAATCAATTCATTATACTATTTTAAAACAACTTAAAATTTTTACAATAAAAAAAATTTTTTTTAATAAAATTTTGCATAAAATGACCTATTTTTATCGATTTCTTTTCTAGTTTTTATAAATATGACTGTAAATCAAATATTGCTACTAAATTTTATTACAACTATATAAAGCTAGCTTAAGAGAGAAAATTAGATATCTGAGACAAAA
The DNA here is from genome assembly GCA_907164885.2 of Dolomedes plantarius. NCBI lineage: Eukaryota > Metazoa > Arthropoda > Arachnida > Araneae > Dolomedidae > Dolomedes > Dolomedes plantarius. The sequence continues at coordinate 7,344,716 of OU015497.1, read as the reverse complement.
TTAATGCGTATGGAGCATTTTTAAATAGAGTAATTAACAAACTGATTTTAATTAATATCTTAATTAATTACATTTTTTCCATCTCTAAACAACACTGTATAAGTATACAAATTTTCCTAGCAATTGGTTAATAAATAAAAAAAAAAAGTTTTTCATGGTCCATTGTCGCCTTAAATGAATTTGTGCATATATGAGCCTTTCACGTGCCAAATCGGTTAGGTCCACTTTTTGTAATTTTTAAAATTTTAGTGTCAAAACACTTAACTTGGACTCCTAACTTTTTGCATTCATGATAAATTTCCCTAATAATAAGGTTTAATACCACTCAATGACAACATTTTTTGAAAAATCGAAAATTAAATCACTTATTTTCCAAAGCCAATCCAGTGAACTCCATACTCTAATAATGTAACATACTCTACCATACTCTACCATAATGTAAGTCGTTGCAATTCAAACGCAGACCCAAATACCCGATGACAACGGTAAATTGTTTAGTATTGTTTCACCACAAAAAAAGTAAAATATATGAGTCAGTGACAGTCTAACTGCTGCAGATGTAAGTACTTGGGAATTATTAAACAATTATTTCAATTTTTTTTTCTGGACCCCCCCCCCAAAAAAAAAAAAATAAATAAATAAATAAGTAATAAAAACTAAAATAATAATTTGAAGACTGAATTGGATGTTATTACTTTTTTCACTTGCCAAATCGGTTAAAATTCTTAGTCATGCCAAAATTGTAATAATGACAACAATGACTCCAAGGATATTCTATCTAATATGTCGTCCGATAAAAGCTCCATCTGCAATAATACATTCTACAGTGTTTATTTGAATTTCTCTTTTTAGAAGAATTTTTAAAAAATGCCTATTATTTGAAGACTTTTCTCCACTTTTTACCATGTTTTTGTTAACTTGCTTTCTTGTTTGTGTGTGTGTTTGTCAAGTACAAATCTTGCAATCGAATTTTAACTAACTTCCCGACTAGCTAGACATTTGAAATTTTTAGAACAGCTCAGAACACGATGACAATGCATTTTTTTAATACTTTTAGCCATCTTTAGGCAGAATTAAATTAATTTTCAGTTATTTTCATTTAATTTTGTTTTGTAGACTGGTGCAGCCATCTATTGGTCGGAATGGGGACGAAAATTTAAATGCATGTTAACTTCCAATTAACTTCATTTTCTTTCAAGCTGATGGGATAATTCATCAAAAAAATTTAAAAAAGTATTTATTAATACATAGAATTGTCAAGTTTATAGGATTCAACAGAAAATTAAAAAACGTGGCTTATAAAAAGTTTTTTTTATCTTGTAATTATTGTTTTTTGGACTTATGGCAAGTGCACTCATGCACAACAACCATATTATGAACAATGTAATTTAGTAGAAATTAGATAACTAATAACTCCATAGTTACAAGCTTTATGGTTTCATTTTTGATTCCTTTCAAAATCCGTTATGAAAAAAAAATATTAATTCAATTTTTTTAAAAAGCATTAAGAATACTCGTAGTTTGGGGTAAATGATGTGAAAGCAAACGAAGTGCACATCTCAAAATATTGAAAATTCTTGAATTTGCGACAATTTATAGTATCTGTGTTGCCGATTAGCGCAGCTTTCGCAGGAATAATGAAACTAGTTTCAAAAAAGAAAAAAAATCAGTTTGCATCTATTTATTATTAGAATGGTGACTAACTCAATATTTTGGAATTTTAATCTTGATTAAAGGATATTCCATGCAAATTTGGGAAAAATTGGCGTATGATTCTCAAATATAAGGGAATTCAATAAATCAAAGACTTTTAAGTACAAATGTAAATGATGCTTGGATTACTTTAAAAGGGTACAAGGAACCTTGAACCCCGTTTTTTTAAAATTTTCAATATTTTACTCTATATACAAATTAAGAATAATTATTATTATCTTTTACTACATTGAAGACATTTAAAATTCACAAATAAGTATTTTGTGGATGACTTGTTTTTCAAAAAATTCTTCAAAAATGCTAGAATTTTTCAAAATGCTCCATCCGCATTCCTTTTCTTCAGATTTCTTCCAAAATTCTCAGGATCAGACAGACATGATAGACGCCCTTCCCCCCTCCACCCCTACGATGGTTCCGAAATAAAGTGGCCGTTTTGCGGGGTGGCCGGCTACAAAACTTTCACTGTATGTATATATATATATATATATATATATATATATATATATATATATATTATATAAATCATTCATTCAATCAGAATGTTCTGTGCATCATTATTTGGAACCACACATATTTTTCAAATTTATAGACCACAAAATAAAGTAAAAACATGCAAAAACAAAAAAAATAACAGGCAGATTTAAAAAAAATTAAGGTTTTTTTAAAATAAGGCGATTTTTTTCAAAAACATTTCAAAAATGCTCCATGCGCATCCTTTATCATTTAAAAACCATAATTTGTTTTAAATATAAGTTTGCTATATATAAACATAATTGTGCAGTGAATTTTTTGTAAGAATCTAAACACGTAAATATAATTTTTTTAAAAATCTGCCTGTTATTCTTTAGTTTAGATTCATACAAAAAGAAAATTCAATCCACAAATCTTATTAAAGTAACAGTTTTAATTCCTTTATAAATTATGATGTAACTAAGCTTTTACAGCTGAACTTCTTCTAAGTACTGCTTTTTTTTGTTGATTCCTCGCTGTCGTTTTTATACATGTAAACTTAAAGGAAACTTTTAATTTATCGCATAAATATCCAGTTAATTACGTCATACATATAACTAGCGGTTATTTCAAATTATAATTTTTTATACATATACGTAAAGTCTTGAGTACAGTGGCGCACACAGGAGGGGGGAGCAAGGGGCCCTGCCCCCTCCCCCAAGAAATAGAAATTGCATTATGAATATTGATTTTGCATTATAAATATTTTCATCCGTTCATCTCGCCCCCTCCCAAGAAAATATGCTGGGTGCGCCACTGCTTGAGTATAATGCGCACTTTTTTTAACATTTTAGTCCGCAAAAAATGGGGGTGCGTATTATACTCGTGTAACAAAAAAAGTATAGTTTTAAACATTGAATAAACGACAAACATTAGATGAGCTGTATTCTAGTGAAAGTGATTCAGACTGGATAATTTCATAGTGTTGTTTGTTTCGAATTAAAAATTTAAGTTTCTTTTCTACCGAATTTCACGTTTTCGTTTCTTTTTATTACAAATTTTGTTTATGTTAATAAATATCTGCAAAATTTTTAAATAGAATATCGAAAAATTATGGCTACGTATTATAGTCGAATTTTAATTTTTTCCGAAAATTTCGCGCAAAATCAAGCATCCGTATTATGCACCGTGTGCGTATTATAGTCAAGATTTTGCGGTACATTTATTTTTTGAATTCCCTAATTCTCATTCTGTTTCAGTTGTTTTGTTCCACTTTTTAAAGTGAATGAGCAATTCTGAAACTTTACGCTAAAAAATCACCAGAGAGATAAAACAATAATTGAATCAGTAAAAAAAAAAACGGCAATCAATTCTTAACAGAATAACATCTCTTGACATTCGGTATCTGGCGATGAACAGTCCATT
>OU015497.1:7306128-7336128 GCA_907164885.2 Dolomedes plantarius | reverse complement strand
TTCGAAATCTCTTTGGGATTTCAGAGGAAAAGAATGCAAGCTGTTTAATAACGCAAAACAAAGAGCCAACTTTTGCTTTTATAAGACAAATGAGGGACATTTATGAGCTTACAAACGTTTATATGAACAGTGGTATTATATATCAAGCGACCGGATACAATCAAACCGTTTATTGAATCTGTAATAGTTATATTCAAAAGAGATATTGTGTTCGATAGTGCCTGTTTGTACAGCGGCTAATGAAACTCCAACAAAGGATTTTTCGCCCTTCAAAAGAATTATACGTACTTAATGGTAACAATGAACGAGGAAAAACCCTTTTCTTCGGGCACTTTTAATGAAAACATTGTGAGAAAAAAATCTCTGTAAAGCTGTCAGAATCATTTTCACAGAAAAAAAAGAGCTATACATCAAGATCTATTTGCGCATGAATGGTATTGAGCTAAAGTATCTCTTCCATAAATATGCATTTTCTAAATTAATGAATGATATCATCAAATCATTTTTTTTTGTGGGAATATTTTTGATGTAAATAGAGAAGATGATGATGATAATAACACTATATATAGTTAGTAAATAATTTTCCTTTAAAATTTCATCTTAAATTTGACTCCACTTAACTTTTGACTCATCTTAAATTTGAACCACTTTTCTGAAACAACTGGTTTATACTTCTATTCATAGTCCAACTCTACTAATCATGACGCTGAAGTAAATGCTTTTGCATTTTAAATGAGAATGGTTTTGTTTCGCCATGCAATTTAGACATTAATAAAAAGGTTACTTCCAGAAATTTTAATGATAAACGTGAACAATTTCTCCTCTCCGTACTAGTAAAAAAAATGTTATTCATCTACGATAGCCTTCAACGTTAATTTGTTTTATGACTACTTAAAAAATTATGCTAATGGACTTTTCGCTGTTGTTTTATGTTACATTTACAAAACACACACACATATATACAGTAAAACTTCTCTATGAGGCCCAGTCATGGTTCCGAGAAAAAAGTGGAAGTTTTCAGGAGAGGCCATGGAATAGGGTTGTACTGTTATATAGCGCCTAGTAATGGTTCCAGTGACGTAGCGAGCATAACTGGCGCCCGGGGACCGATACCTTTTTGGCGCCCCCCCCCCCTGTAAAACATATAGTAATATAATATATAGAATTAGTTAAAAGGACTATTTGGCGCCCCTCTGCGAGTGGCGCCCGGGCCATGATAGACACCCTTGCCCCCCCCCCCCCTTCCGATGGTTCCGAAAAAAAGTGGCCGTTTTGCAGGGTGGCCGGCTACAAAAGTTTCACTGTATATATATATATATATATATATATATATATATATATATATATATATATATATATATATATTATAATAAAATAAGCAATTCAACATAAGCATAAACATTAAAAAGCGGGGATAGACTGCCGAAGAAATTAACTTAAAACCTACCCTAGCGTTGAAAACTTATAACTTTTCAATAAAAGATTGCGCAGTTGCAGCAAATCCACATATTGAAAATGGATTGCAAGATTCTGTAGAATCTTGCATTTGGTGTGTGGAGCCCTAAGTGATTGTTTTCTGTTTGTTTTTGCCTATATTTTTCTTATATTTATCTTGCTCTATTGGATTATTCATTTTTAGTTATATAAATATGTATATATATATATATATGTGTGTGTGTGTGTATACAGTGGCTCCCAAAAGTGTTCGTACACTTACGATTTTCAATGAAATCGGGGTCTATCCATTAATTTAAATGAATATTTCAGAATGGATATTTAATAAAAAGATCTATAATCTATTCTTATCAAAACTACATGAAATATTTTGAAAACATAGTAAAACTTTATTTTTAAGAAACCAGTAATCAAAAAGTAACAAAAACTTTATCTCACAAAAGTCATAGTACATTTGTAAAAAATCTCTACATATTAGTAAATATTCTAATTTTTCGTTAAATTAATATTTAGTACGATATCTTTTAGCATCCACAACAGCTTTTAAACATCTGGGAATAGATTGCACTAGTTCTTTTGTAATTTCTGCATCAATGTTCATCCATTCTTCCATCATAATTGTTTTTAGTTCGCGTTTCGTGTGAATGTCGTGTTTTCGTACTCGAACCTCCAGTTCTCTCCAAATATGTTCTATTGGGTTTAAATCTGGCGATTGAGGTGGTGTTTTCAAAACTTGTGGACAATTATAGAGAAACCAGAGGCGAACGTTGAGAGCCGTGTGCTTAGGATCGCTATCTTGATAAAAAACAAAGTTGATTCCAATACCCAAATTTTGGGCTGATAATTTTAAATTGTCTCTTAAAATATTTATATAAACAGCATGATTCATTATGCCATCAATAAATACCAAATTACCTAGTCCTGTTGGTGGCATGCACCCCCACACAAGGACGCCTCCACTGCCATGCTTAACTGTTCTTACTAAGTTCTTGGGATTAAGTTCCTCGTTTTTTCTTCTCCATACAATTATACGCCCATCAGCACAAAAAATGTTAAACTTGCTTTCATCGGCAAATAAGACATTATTCCAATACGTTTGGGGCTTATTTATCATTGATAGTGCGAAGGAAAGCCTAAGCTTTCTATTTTTATCACTCACAAAAAATTTTCTACGGGCAGAACGCCCATGTAATCCAGCTGCTCTGAGAAGTCGTCGAATAGTTTCAGGTAAAATTGAAGTAGAAAATGTTTCATTAAATTCTGCAGAAACTTTTACAGTACTCAAACGTGGATTTTTCGCAAATTTTCTAATTATAAATCTCTAATCCCGTTTTGTTAACTTTGCCGGACGACCTTTTCTTACCTTGTTTTCGATACGATTTTCTTCTTTAAAGCGTTTTATCACATACTGCACAGTAGAATGGGATAAATTAAGTAAATTAGCAATATTCCGAACTGATTTACCACTATTATGATGAAAAATAATCAATTTTCGAATGCTGTTTGTTGTTTCTTTACGACTACGAGCCATTTTTAAATAATAAATAGAATATTACGGAATAGGCAAGCAAAAATTAAAGCCAAACGATATTTTAAAAGCCACCACAATTGAAAAATAAAAATAAAGCGCCAGACGATAATTTTAATAATGAATTTATCCGAGAATATTTCAGTGTACGATGACTTTTGTGAGATAAAGTTTTTGTTACTTTTTGATTACTGCTTTCTTAAAAATAAAGTTTTACTATGTTTTTTAAATGTTTCAAGAAGTTTTGTGAAGAATAGATTATAGATCTTATTATTAAATACCCATTCTGAAATATTCATTTTAATTAATGGATAGAGCCCTATTTCATTGAAAATCGTAAGTATACAAACACTTTTGGGAGCCACTGTATGTATATATCACGCTCGTATATGTGTGTGTGTGTACTGGAAATGACTGAAAACAAGAAATACTGCAGAAAAGCTAGTTAGTTTTTTGTCTAAGAAAAAGCTCGTAAACTGTGTACTTTAAGCATGCAGAAAAATGAGAGTTGAAATTTTATTTTGAAATTACCTCCGGTAGCTTTAATACGCCTAAAAAATTTAAAAATGACAGACAGTTAATTAATAGTTTTCGAAAATTCTTATCAGTATGCGGCTGAAGGTGACTGACATGATATCTTTTACGAGAGTGGTAAAATTATCTTCGAAGAGCTAGCCGATCGAACAATTTGCTTCAGTTGGAGCAAAATTCGAAAATCAGACTCTGGTTCTCCACTGAAACGGGTATAAACATCCTCCAACGAATTTTAGAAAGATAAGCAAATGCTATGGAAGATAAGTATTTTGATAAGTATATGAAATGGAAGGAAATTTGTACATTGCATCGGAAAATTGTTCCATTGAAGCTCGACTTTTTTTTTTTTTCTTTCTTTTCGTCGCTTGTCAAGGCACGCTTCCTTTTTGTTTTTGTTTTTGTTTTTTTCCTGTAACTCTTCGAGCGGGATGCCATCGGTAAGATGAAAGCCTATTGTTATGACTTCATTACTTCCTCGTTGTGGCTAAAACGATGCCCAGAAACCCCACTTCCGTTCTTTGAATTATTAACAGTCGAATGAATAATATACGGCAAGCTACAATTAAAGCGTCAGGGGACAGAACATGTCACACAATGGCCACCAGAGACATTTCTCACGCAATGCCGCTCATTTATTTATTCATTTTTAATGTAATGCTACAAAATAAGGTTTGCTGTCGCGTGAGCAGGTTTGATGTCTGGGTTTCAGAATGGGCTTTTTAAGGCTGCTATGTACTAAGAAAAAAAAAACGTATTTCCCTTTTCCTCTTCTTGCAGACACTTGTGGTGGAGGAGTCCAGTTGTGAGTTCGAGAATTCCACCCTCCCCCCTCAGGATTGACATTTTGAGGGATTGTAATGGCTCTCTCTCTATAGGGGGGTTAAGTACTGCCCCCAAATTTTTTATTTAAAATATATTTTTTTCAACTATTTACAGGTACATAAATGCTGATAAATCCAATAAAATTGGTATTGTCGGATAGCCCGAACTTTTCTGCAAAGTGCTACAAGTTTCATTTTATAAATTCCGTCCACCGAAGAAATTTATGAGCGTTTAAAACATACTATACCAGATCTTTCCCCGAATAATTTAAATTTTAAAATATTAATTGCATTTAAAAAAAAAACGAAAAATGTACACAAATGTAAAATTTCTTTTTCTATGATGGAGTACAATTTTTTTTAGAAAATCTCTGAATCCAAGTCGGCAATCCGTGGACACATTTTCTCCATAGGTTAACATTGAGGTGAACGAATACAATGGGGTTAGTACATAGCAGCCTTAATTCCTCAGTTTTATCGGGATTGTTTGCGGTTTCGAAAACTCTTTCATTAGATCGGGGGACAATTTAATGCAGCGCAATCATTTAGTCCTGAGAAAATCATGGTATACGGGAGTGACGCCAATAGATGAGAATGAAAAGAAGTTTGCTCTTATACACCAAGACTAGCTGAATACCCGTGCTTCGCTACGGAGTACATTCAAAGTAAAAAACATCGGTCAATGTATGCAATTAATGCCAAAAAAATAAATATATATATTTATGATAAATGCGACGATCTATGTATACAATTGATGTAAAAAATATATATATATATATATATATTTAGAAAAAAATCGTAAGGGATATTTTTTTGGATAATATCCAATCGTCTGCTGCATTAGAAAGAAAAAAGAATATTTTCTTTTGTCTATTTAATTGTTATGCACGTGACGATAAATTTATTGAAAGTACCAGAAAAAGAAATCACGTGATCGGCATTTAATAAATAAAATTCTAAAAAATTAATGTTTAAAAATTCACCAAAAGTCAGGAAATTGAGGTAAAGGTTCGAAAAAGACTTCATCTTAAAGGAATTTGTATGATATTTCTCGTGATATAAATTTTGTAAGCCTCAAAGCATTATTTTAAATGCAAACTTAAAAAAAAGTTACTAAAACAGCTTAAAATTTTAATTTTAAAAAATCTAAGAAGAATTTTTCTAAAATATTTCTTAGTGCAACCCTACACTATAAGACGAATCTCCATGCAAAATTTCAACCCTTTAGATCTAGCGGTTTGGTCTGTGCGTTGTATGTCAGTCAGTAAGTCAGTCAGTCAGTTATGGAACTGTTTTATATATATATATAGACTAGCTGAATACCCGTGCTTCGCTACGGAGTACATTCAAATTAAATACAGCGGTCAATATGTGCAATTAATGCCAAGAAAAAAAATAAATATTTATAAAAAAAAATCGTAACGGATATTTTTATAGACAAAATAATGTAGAAGAAAATATGCAAATTAAGTACATCGGTCAATTTATGCCATTAGTTTTATGCTTAATATCCATAAAACATACTAATTTTGAATTAAATTCTTAAAAAACTTTCACCTCAATGACTCTAGTGGTTCAATTTTTATCTTTTTTCGTATTTTAATATTTTTTTTTTTTTTGTCAATTTACTTCGTTGCTATGCACGTGACGAAAAATTCATTTAAAGTATCACAAAAAGAAAAGAAACCACGTGATCAGCATTTAATAAATTAAATTCTAAAAATGAATCTTTAAAAATTCACCAAAAATCAGAAAATGAAGGTAGAGACTCGAAAAAGATTTCATTTTAAAGAAATTTTTAGGGTCTGTCTCGTGATATAAATTTTATAACCGTCGGATTATTATTTTAAATGCAAACTTTAAAGAATATTGCAAAAACAGCTTAAAAATTTAATTTAAAAAAATCTAAGACTAATTTTTCAAAAATCTTTCTTAGTGCACCCTTATACTCTGAGAAGAATCTCCATGCAAAATTTCATTCCTTTAGGTCCAGTGGTTTGGTCTGTGCGTTATCTGTCAGTCAGTTACGGAACTGTTTCATATATAGTATAGATTTAAGAAATCCCAATACTGTTTCTTATACTTTGGAGACCTGAATGTCCAAAGGTAACTGACATTTTAATCTTTATTCAGACCTGAATGTGAAAAGAGTAACATGCCGGTGAGCTCCAGGGACCCAAGGCAAGAACTTGGCCTAAAATCTGTTGTTTTTACTCATGCCACCTGCCGGGACAGGGCCGCCCAGAAGGGGGGGGGGGCAACTGGGGCACTTTGCCCCAGGCCCCAAACTGCCGGAGGGGCCCCCCCAAATTTTTTTTTTTTAATTTATTTATTAGATTTCCTCCGAAAGAAAATTCTGAAACTTATACCGTGCTTCAAAATTCAAAATAATCTCCTAAAAAAGGGACCCCCCCCCCCCCAAAAAAAAAAAAAATAAATAAATTATTCGATTAATCAGATTTCTCTTACTACAAAATAGTCTTCTGAAAAATAGTTTTGGGGCCCCCAACAGAAGTTTGCCCCAGGCCCCGTAAAGTCTCTGGGCGGCCCTGTGCCGGGAGTATTCAAGTCCAGGTCCATATAGTCTGCAGGGTGCGACTCCGATATCTAATGGCACCACAAAGGTATTAATGCCACCACAATTTTGACCAAGCACCCTTAGGGATGACATCTGGGGGGTTCGTACCTTATCCCAACCATTGACCTCAACAAAGGAGTGTCTGTCTATGGATTTAACGTGCCCCCATCCGGCCTAGACACAAAGGCATTTAATGACGTTCGTCGGAATTTGAACCGAGTCATTGGCGTTCCAAGGGCGAGGGGGGGGGGAATAGGGACAATTGCTCCCCCCCCCCCCAAAAAAAAAGCCCGGCGTACTTTCTTTCCATATAATCGTAGACCTAATACTAAATGAGTTTAAATTTAAAATGAGACGATGTTTATTTCTTATATATATATATATATATATATAACCCTAAGAGCCGACGTTGCGATCCCACAAAACTCTGGGCTGGAGCCGCCCCTGAACCGAGTACCCCCGATCCAAAGCGAAACAGGCTATCACTTGGTATCTCTCCTTGTCTTCATTCTGAAGGCGATATACCAATAATCCTCAACACAAATCTTCTTTCTCGATGTTGAGCAACGGGGAATTTTCCTCACAGCGTTTTTCTAATCACGTGAATATTTCGGATTTCTGCTTTGTGCATATGAAAACAGATTCTTAAATGCAAAAAGCGTATTTTTGAAAAATATTTCCATTTAACTATAATTTAAAAAAAAAACTAATTCTGCCTCAATAGATATCAATACTTAAATTTTCTTTAAAAAAACTAAAGGCAGAAAATTTGAATTTTCAAAAACTACGAGCATTCTTTTGAAACCTATCTATGTATGACAAAAATAAATACATTTAAAAAAGAGAATTCAAAAATATGCATATTTGTTAATCTTTGAATAGAAATAGAAATTCCCCAGACAGGCTAATTTCCTTTAGTTCGACACTGGCCCAGAAAATTCGCGAAGTCAACTAACGCTCCGCTTTAAACTTACTGATCGACGCACGCATCGCTATACATCCAAATGAAATTTCAACCGTTACGATGATTCCCTATTAATCTATACTTCTATATAAAGAGAGAGCGATTTTGTACGTGGAGGGTAATCTTCAGAACCACTGTACCTATTTGAAAAATTCTTTCACTGTTTGAAAGGTACAGTAGTCCAGATGGACATAGGCTATATATTATGTATATCTAATCAGTAGAAATAAAGTTAGGGGCTTAATCCTAACAATCTCCATTGTTACCGCTACTGTCCTCTACCGCTTTTTGTGCCGAAGTTTTCAACGATCCTTAGCGTGGTGCTATCGCGGTGGGCTTCGGTTCTGACACTAGCGGTTCGAACTTAGCCGTTCTCCGGCACGCCTTTTTCTTTTAAAAAATTTATTTTAATTATTAACTAACATAAAATTAATTTAAGGTATTATTTAGGTCATTATTAAGGTAAAAAAAGATTTACAATTTATTGGCTATCAACTGGAAATTTATTGGTATAATATTTTGTTCAACCCGGACAAAGTCGGGACGGGCCGCTAGTCACTCAATAAAACCGCGTTTAAGGGCTGTTGAGTAGTTTGTAAACCTATTTAAGGTTGCTGTGTACTAACCCTATTGGATTCGCTCACCTCAGTTTAACGCTGATGGAGAAAATATGTCTACTATTTACAGCTACATAAATACTGATAATCCAATAATAATGTGTCCAATAATGATGTGTGGAGCAAAAGTGGACAGTAGCACTCCAAAGCAAACCATTTTCCACAAACCCACTCCCAGGCAGATAGGAAGAAGCGATTAGAGGCAAAGTATTTTCTTGCAAGATTGTTTGACACCTTATATAAAAGTGCCATATAAAAGTATAATTTTTATCGTGTAAAAAATATTAATAATTACAAGATAAAAAGAACTTTTTATATACCATGTTTTTAAATTTTCTTTTGAATCATATAAATTTGACAATTCTATGTATTAATAAATACTTTTTTAAAATTTTTTTGATGAATCATCCCATCAACTTGAAAGAAAATGAAGTTAATTGGAAGTTAACTTGAATTTTTAACTTTTCGTTCCCATCCAGGCCGATAGATGGCTGCACCAGTCCACAAAACAAAATTAACTGAAAATAACTGAAAATGAATTTAATTCTGCTTAAAGATGGCTAAAAGTATTTAAAAAATGCATTGTCATCGTGTTCTGAGCTATTCTAAAAGTTTCAAATGTCTAGCTAGTCGGGAAGTTAGTTAAAAATCGATTGCAAGATTTGTACTGGACAAACACACACACAAACAAACAAACAAGAAAGCAAGTTAATAAAAACATGGTAAAAACGGTATTTTCAAACAGTCTGAAAAGGGGTACGTAAATTTCGCATAAAAAATACTCGGTTAGGTAACTATCAAAATTCTTAGTTAAAAGCAAACATTGTAGTAGACTCCAAATTCTCTTTATTAAATCTTTAACAATAAGTATTAGGCAAATTTCGAGAGTGAGATCTCATTTAAAGACCGTGGATGGTCTTAGTTAAGCAATTATGTTAATAAATTATCACTACTATTAACTAATTTTGCTTAAAAAGCCGCTTATCACCGAGTTATCGCCAAAAAGTAGTAAAAAAATAGTTTTCACATTTATTCGCTCATATCGGCAAATTTAGCATTTATTCGCTTCTATTTCGTAAATAAGAAAATTACGTTTCCCTAAGTCTGAACTTTTCTGCACCTTGCAGCAGGATTGCTTTTATAAATTGCGTCCACCAAAGGCAATTGATGAGTGTTTAAAACATATACTATACCAGAGTTTTCCCCCCGAATAATTTAAATTTTAAAATATTATTTGCATTTTTAAAAAAACGAAAAATGTCCCAAGGTGTAGAATTTCTTTCTCTATTATGTTGTAGAAATTTGTTTTAAAAAATCTTCCAAAATCTTCCAATCCAATTCGGCAAACCGTGGATACATTTTCTCCATAGGTTAACATTGAGGTGAGCGAATTCAATAGGTTTAGTACACAGCAGCTGTAAGTTTTAGTGCTTCTGCCCCTATTTTTTTTAGTTAGCATTAGAATACGAATGTCGAGAGTTTATACTGACCGTTTTTAGCACCGTCGAGTGTTTATACTGACCTTTAGTGTTTCAATGTAGGGATGCGACATCGATGTCGATGTTTTCAAAACATCGATTTATTGAAGCCGATGTTTTTTTAACATCGATGTTTTGTGCTCGATGTTTTACGTTGTCTCAATGGGTTTTTTTTAATGAAAAAGCCCCATAATAAAAAAAAAAATTGGTGGAGATATGCACAGCAAAGTTTCTCAAGCTATTCTTTACGTGATTTGTAGAGATTCTCAACTGATTTCAATCATTCAAAACGAGGATTTTAAACACTTGTTAAATGTAACAACTTCAGATTTTTTTTTTTTTTTACTAAATTATTTAAGCTTCCTGGAAGTAAATTATTCTCCAACTTGTAAATAAATATTACAATAATTTTTCACATTCAGCCAATTTAAATTAGAAAACACCGCGGATTTTTTTTTTATGGCTTTGGTACTTATATTGTTTTTATAGAAATAAGTTCCTCCTCGATTTTCAGTAAAAGGAATGAAATGTATCATGGAAATTCTGTGATATGCGCTGACTCTAGCTTTGGTCATTTGTGTCGAATCAGAGAGTAAAATTAATCCATCCCCCCCCTCCCCCCACAACTAACCGAAGTAACATTAATGTTAGAGGTTACTAAACCAGTTTTAAAAAATCGATGTTTAAAAACATCGATGGTATTTTGAGCGATGTTTTATTAGCATCGGTGTTTTAATATTGAACATCGATGTTTTGTTGTCGATGTCGCATCCCTAGGATAGAAACATCTGGCAGAAACTTGGAACACATGACTGAAGCATCTGGAAATTCAAATTCCCTCGAACGAACAAAGTAATGTTCATAAACGAATGAGCGATTACGCTATCGCAGTCAATCTCTCTCCGAAGCTAACTCTGCCAAACCAACCGTAAAGGCTACTAACCAAGAGACGGCATTGTCCAGTAGCTCAGAGTCATGGGAACATGTGCGGTCGCGGATAAAATACTATCTCGGTTTTGCTGTCGCCGTCTGTGTGCTTTAACCCTTCAAGCGGGAGCGCCAATTTTCGGTACGCCAGCAGGCGCGCGCGTTGCATAAAGTGCAACGTCTCTTTCGACCTTGATTATTCCTTTTGTAATAAACTTTCATTTTTTTTTTTTCAAATTGAAAATATTAATTCTGCGTTTTATGACAAGATATAAAATGCTGATAATATTGAGATATATACAGACGAACCTCCATATATCGAAGTAGCAAAGTTGCGGAAAAAAATTCGATATATAGGAATTTCGATGTATAGAATTGATCTTAGTTTTATGATAATTCTCCTAAATAAAAATTAAAGCTAATTTTCGTATACGAAACTCCATTTCTAATTTATATGCGAATCCCATTAAATGAAAGTTAAGAACTAAAAAATGAATTAATATGAAAGATTTATTGAGTACTACACACCTTTTAAAAAAACAATAATCCAGACAGTGGTTACAATGATCACAGTTACATTCTTTAAAAAAAAAACTACGAATATCTTGCTGAACAGCCAGTTTTGCAGAAAGTTCATCAAAAAAATGTTCGCATTTATTCAGTCCACTAAAAACTTCATCAGGGACATTTCCGCGGATTGAAGTCTACGACCTATTGTTTCAAACGCCAAAAAATTGGGAGATTTTATCCTAAACTGGAATGAAATCTCCCAATATGTCTTGAAAAAAAATTTCGATATATAGAGATTTTTTCGATTTAGGAAAACAGTTTTTCTATGTAATGAACATGGAGATTTGCCAAGAGTTCGATATATAGAAAATTTCGATATAGGGGAGTTCGATATATGGAGGTTCGACTGTATATACAGGGTGTCCATAATTAAAGTCCCACTTTCAAAAGGCTGCAAAAAAAGAACTACTGGTCAGAATGACTTCAAATTTGAACTGAATATACTGGAAGAAAGGGGGAAACGATTTGGCATAATAAAAAAAAAAGTTCCAAACTTTTTTTTTTATTAACCAACTTTTATTAACTTTTTTTATATTTCCAAACATACCCCTTTTGTATGGACACCCTGTATAAAATGAAAGGCCAAAGAATGCAGATACAATCGCCTTATTTCAAAACTGTCTTGTTTATTGGATCTAAGGACAGCTTGCGAATCGATTCCTATCACGTCCAGAAACGTAAAAAAACAACGAGATTGTCCCTCTTCGTGATATGCGGGATACCGTTTAATAGCTGCACATTTGATTTACTACATAAACTCACAATTTTGTCGCATTGCAATCCAGTATAATCGCTGGTTTTCCGCGGTTAAATCACGACTAACAAATGAATGGAAATGGATACGAGGGTCAGAAAATCAGACCTGCATTAGAAAGGGTGTAGCTATAAATAGAATCTGCCTAGAACATTCAAACATTACTTGTAAAAAGAAACCATTCAAAATGACGAAAATGTTGCACTTTATACACGGGCGCGCTCGCTGAAGGGTTAAACAAGAAGCTTGTCTGAAAGCAATGGGGGGTGTTATTTTTTTTTTGTGAAATACGATTAGAAATGTTTATGAGAACAAAAAAATTATATTCTTTCAAATTTTACGCACACATACGTATAATACGCTCGTTCTTCCATCCGTATTATGTAATCGTGCTTTGATGGTTGTTGTTGTTGTTGCTAATGCCTCTAGGCCGGAAATGTTCCAGACTTGGTCCATGTAGGCTTTGCGAGCTGATGAATGGTTTACAGCAGCACCACGAGGGTTAGAATGCCACATGCATTTTAACCGAGCACCTCCAGAGGCGACATCTGGGGTTCGTACCTTTTCCCATCCTCTGTGACCTCATGGAGAGACTTTACGGTCTACGGATTTAACCTTTAGCTTACGGGGCCCATTTTTCCGATCCCCTCTTAAGAGCGGGAAATTTCATACCCCTTTTGTATGAACGGCCATTAGGGGGGTTATATATTTATATATACATACATGTGTATGTATATATATATATATATATATATATATATATATATATATATATATATATATATATATATATATATATATATATATATATGAAACGCCACGGACGCGGGGGCGTGGCGTGAAGGCGAAACGGTTGATATTGCCGTGAGTCACAACAGTTCAAGTTCGACATTATAGTCAACCAAATTCAGTTCCCGCGCATAACAACGTCGTTGGACGGTGAAGTTTGCTGTCGCTTTTTGCATCTCGAAGATCTTTGTAAAGCACTCTTATTGGCCCCTCAAGCTCCGGACACGCAAAAACACACCGCAAACCTCAACAAAACTTTTATTTCTTTCAACAGCTACATCTTTATGTGGCGGTGATAATCCAAAGAAGTGCCACCTCTACATGGGAGCGCGGCTATTTATGAACTCACAGACGCTTCGTCATGTGACAGTGCAAAAGTGGAGTGATTGGATGAGCCTGGTTCTCCGGGCTTGAAAAACTTATATAACGAAGAGGGATTATCTCCAAATTTACAGGGATCGTATAGTATATGCGGAAATCAACTCCTTTGTTCTTAAAATGACAACGAAAAACGTAATTAATCTACGCAGAAGGAAATTTAAAAAGAATTTAGAATTTTGAAAGGGTTTTGTGTTTTTATATGTTATAGAATATCCCCCCCCACCCTCGTCCGAGAAGAGGCTGACCAACAATGCCTGCATTGGAGGGCAGACACACCCAGCAGCGCGAGAAAAAGGGGCGTAGACCAGAAATTTGGAGAAAAGTTAAAAAAAGGAAAATTTTGAAAAGATAATTTAGTAGCAGAAGTCACATGACGAGACGTAACATATTTCAGTGGAAAATACACTTTAAAATTATATTGTAAATATATACTGCAAATACACATTGTTAATATACACTGGAGATATACATTGTAACTACCCCGAGTCGACCCATACAACTAACAAAACACCAAAACAAAATATATAGTAACTAACTTCACAACAATATAAAATTTAAACATTTGAATATTTCCTCTCAAAATTCTCACTGTCATGGAGTGAGTCCCAAAAAAATTTTTTTTCAAATTATACTGAATGAATGAACTATCTGTCCATCATAACTTGTCTGTCCTTCCACTATCTGAGGCAGGTTTATCAATTTGAAGAGGAAATTACTTTTAAAAAATCGCAGTCTTAATTTGCTATGTAGGAAAATGCTATGTAGGCAAACGGGCTATGCTATGTAGGCAAATGATTAGAATTTCAGCGCAGACGCACATCACGCGCGCCTGTGGCGCCACTTCAAAGCGTTATTTAAGGCTTGGAGATTTCGACGATTTCAAGTTCGGCAATTGTGTTTTTCTTGTGGTTTTTTAAAAAAAACAATCAATTATGCCTCGTCGAAAACAGCGATCATCTTTTGATCAAGTATCCGAGTTCGACAGAGGAAGGATAGTGGCCTACCGAGATTGTGGATTATCTTTCAGGGAAATCTGTAGTCGTGTTGGACGAAAAAAAAACTGTAATGCGGATATGTGATCGTTGGATGCAGGAGGGTACGACGGACCGGCGTGTTCGATCGCATCCACCTCAGCGCACCACTTCACGTGATGACAGGCAAATTGTGCGCATGGAGTGACGGATCGCTCAGTCACATCACGAACCATAGCACAGCACATGCAGTCTATAACGCATCATCCAGTGTCTGCGCGTACCATTTGACGCCGTTTATAGCAGAGTGGTCTGTCCGCAAGACGTCCATTGCTTTGTCTACCCTTGACGCAGAACCACAGACGTCTCCGCCGCCAATGGTGCGATGACAGAAGGATGTGGACGGCAGAATGGAATGAAATTGTCTTTACTGACGAGTCACGCTTCTGTCTGCAACACCACGACGGTCGCATTCGAGTCTGGAGACACCGTGAAGAGAGGATGCTGAACAGCTGCGTTATGCACCGCCACACTGGTCCTGCACCGGGTATTATGGTATGGGGCGGTATTGGATATCACTCTCGCACACCTCTAGTACGCATTGCCGGTACTTTAAACAGTCAGCGCTACATCTCCGAGGTGTTGGAGCCAGTTGTCCTTCCTTACCTTCAGGGCTTGCCCACAGCCATATTTCAACAGGATAATGCGCGACCACACGTGGCACGCATTGTCCAACGGTTCTTCGTCAATCGCCAGATTGAATTGCTTCCCTGGCCGCCTCACTCTCCGGATCCTTCGCCGATAGAAAACATGTGGTCCATGGTTGCTCTACGATTGACCCAGATTCCATCCCCAGCTGCCACAGCAGATCAACTTTGGCAACGTGTGGAAGCTGCTTGGTCTGCTGTACCCCAAGAACTCATCCAAAGTCTCTTTGAATCAATGCCGAGGCGTGTGGCAGCGGTGATCTCCAACAATGGCGGCTACTCTGGCTACTGATTTTGGCAGGAACCACACTTCACAGAAGTCTATAAATTTAATCATTTGGTCCACGTGTTATCTACAAAATAAATTTAGTTGTGATATCTCTTGTCTTTCTTGGTGTTGCAATTTGGGTGGCCAGCATTGTATATATATATATATATATATATATATATATATATATATATATATATATATATATATATATTCATTCTTGGGCTCATATTCTTTCGGTAAGAAAAAGATTAAAGTTCTATATTCGGCTTAGACACGGAGATATTGAATGACATTCGTCGGGATTCGATCCGGTCACCCTCAGCACCGAAAGTCAGCACGTTACCCGAAGGCCACCTGAAGCGCTACTTAGGTGGGCATATGAATTAGTTAAGAGTAAGGGTCTGTTCACATAGAATCCGTCAGCATTAGCATTACTCGTATTGAAATATATTTAACCAATTACAAACCTCCAAACGATTAGTCACGAATTCCTTAAGGTCTGTGATTGGTTTAAAATACGCCAATACGAGTAACGCTGACGGTTTCTATGTGAACAGGCCCTTACTTAGGTTAAAATGAAGTCACTGAAAAACTGCACAACATTGTTCGAAAATTTCAGTTATTATTATTATTAAACAATTGTATTATTACTAATTAATTGCAATAAACATATTATTAAAATGATGAACTTTTAGACTTTGAATCGGACTTCCTCCCACATAATTTTCCAATTGGCCGATCGCATTGCAAAATGACGGCGATGTTTGCAATCAGCCGGATTTTTCGATTCGCCTACGACGTATATACCTAAGAATATGTGTTTGTCTGAGTTTAAAAGAAGTAAAAAAAAAACTGTCATGTCTCACGACATGTCGTAAAAAGTCAATGACAGCTGCACTGAGTTATCCACTGTCGACAAAAACACGTCTTTAATTAATATAAATATACAAGAGCAGTATCCAGTATTATCAAAAACTATTTACGTTTAAAAGTTTAAATGCATTATACCTTAAATATTGGAATATTTAAATCGTAGATAATTATGAGTATATTTTACAGTCAAGACAAGTTCTAACATAAAACTTGTTACATAGTGGATATGAAATGCCCCTATGAATTTTTGGTAGTTCTAGAAAACTTAAGTACAGTTTTTTCAAAGGCTTTCCTGGCGCAATATTCATATCATTGTTGTCAATTCCAAGATGATCGGTTGTTTCTGAGTCCTTTAGCACGTTGTCTTATGAGCGAATTAGCAGCGCGTAACGTTCTGCTTAAGAAGCAGAAAAAGCACTGGTTCCCTAACCTTTTGTTCGTCAGGGACTACTTGTCAAAAAATAATTAGTCGGGGACCACATCCCAACCTATCCTTTCAGAGGTAAAAAAAAAGGTTTTATTTTCTGAATAAACAAACTATTTGTGATAAACAACTTTAGCAAAAAGTTACAAACAAACTTAAAAACAAATTGAACGTAAAAGAAAACTTGATAGAAAACATAAAAATCCAATGAAAACATAAAAATGAACGAAGTTTTTCAACTTGCATTTGCTTAACTAGCTGTAAAATGGCTGTGATGCCGCAAATAGTCGTCACAGAACACATATAAAATTTTAAGCCAAACAAGGATTTTTTTGAGTACACAAAACGTCAGAAAGTGGAAAAAAACAAAGGATTTTTGGAATTTGGACAAATAATTGGGTTCTAAACATTTTTTTTTTTTTTTTTGCTCCCAGTTAAAAAAGAAAATGTTTAAATTCACGGTCGTTTTGAAACGATGAAACCATTTTTTTTTATCACTCTTGACCTCGCGAACTACTGCTTTAAAGCGATCTGTGAGAACACGTTTGAGACGAACACCTTCAAACATAAATGTCATCCGTATGCACCATATAATAAATGTTTAATCCCTGCACATATCGCATGCACTAACTATACTGTGTTGTTTGAAACGCTGTCTTAACTCAATGAAGAAAATTTTTTAAAAATGTGATGTACGCGTTTCATTACTGTTATGAACTATCAAAACATCGAAATACGTTATTATATTTTTTCAATATTGCTACCTATACATATGCGTGACAATGTGAGTGACTATATATTTTGATTTGAATTTTAATCTCGAATGGATCGAAATATCTTAAATTTAACTCTACGACAGACATCATTACTGAAAAGATTTACTGAAAACAGAGTAGTTTTTCGAAATAATTGTAGAGGATAATTTTAAATTACTATGACAGGAAGAATTCCTGGATGTGTAGTTTTTTACTGTTTTACCTCATTAAATTCAATAAATAAGTAAATCATAAAAATAAATTTTAGGCAAAATTTTGGCCACTTTTTTATTGAAAGGAAGACCCGTAAAAAAATAATTCTAATTTTTTTAAAATTGAAATAGAACGTTGTTATTAATTAGATTACCATCATATTTATTAACATCTGTCTTTTAATTTAAATTGCAAATATACTAGAATTCGTGTATTTCTGGTTTCAAATGCTACACGATGATCATATCTCTTGCGCAAGGTATTAATGTTAAATTCCTGATAAATAACGATATAAAGTTGTGATTATATAGTGCACGCTCGACTATTGAAAACCAGAAATTTATTTTAACCACTTCCAACAGAAAAAAAAAAATCACAAATATTTGAAATATAACAAAGATAGAAAACAAATAAAAGAAAAAAATTGTCAATTGCAAATACATTATGATAGTTTTGTAAGCAGATGAGAAAATAGTTTCAAAAGTAATAAAAGAGGGCTTATGAACACATATCTAGGGATATACACCGTTCTCTGGAAAATAATATCTCAAGAAAGAGAAAGAAATTACTGTCTTTGGGCACGCATCGACATATAGACAGATAAACAAATAAAAGTGACTAAAGAGTGCTTGCTAAGAACTTAATAAATTGCTTTAAAGTTAGAGCAGAACTCATCAGCTGTTTACAATCCGCCAAAACTAAAACAAATACAGACACAGATCAAACAATTTTGAGTCAGAGCAGTGTATTGTTACGCATCTTAATATAAGATCATTCGGTGCTTCCAAAACAAAGTGGTGATATAAAGTTATTACGACTTTTGTTACATCAAATAATTAAAAATGTCAGGTAGAAAGGAATTCTTGAGTGCGCCCAAAGGAAGGCATACGATAAAATCCTCAAAATGTTACCAACCGCCACTTTTTTCACCGCCTCCAGGTATTCGCTTGATAACCTGAAGAGATCAGAGGGCGCGCGAGAAAAAAAAAATAAAGAAAAGGAAAGAATGGAACTTGAATTGTAAACACCACAACAGCTGCTGCGCGGAAAAGTTCCTCAGTTAGACACCCCTCTTGAGATCCCCTATAATCACCACCCTCCCCCTCTCTCCCTCTTGTAAAAGAGAGACCTTCGAAAACTTGCGATAACGCTCGAAGCACAGCTCAGGTGGAAAGAAAATACAAACAAAACTTTCGGGTTCGCTGCTCCACGCCGTTTCTTGAGCGCGAAACGAAATTGGAATTATTGATCAAAAAAACGTACCTGTCTGTTCGGTGTGGTGGGCCTTCCTGCTCGCAGGGGGTGTGGCGGACCTCTTTCGCATGAGGACCACCGTATAGAACGCCGCTTATTACGGCCCGCAACGTTTTACATGGCTATTCGAAGATTTTCCGAGTCTCTTCTGAGCGGCTTCGTTTTTCGAGCCTAGAGTTCGCGAAGGTGACGTCACATCTCCCGCACTGGTGACGTCAAAAGCCGGCATCGATTGTAGAGTGAAGTTGTATCGCGCCTTCTGGTGAGTGTTTTGATAGGGGGTTCGTGTCTAATTGCAGGCGCCAAGTAACCATTACGCAAAATTTGAAAATCGTCTGCCGTCAGAAAGGGAAAACGTTTCATGTTTGATAAGTCGGAAGTTTGGCATGCATTCAGAATAAGAGCACATTTGAGTAATAAATCATGCGTCGTGCAAGGAGGAAATATTTTTTTTTTCCAGCGGAAGCATAGTACTTACCGAAAGGTTTATTTAATTTCATTAGTAACTAGTTACATCATTTCTTATATAGTTAGTTGGTAGAGGCATGTAGTTTAAAAAAAAAAATGTTAAATAAATTAGGAAATTATGAAAAATTTATCTTTACTGCTGTGATTTTTTTCATGTCTCTATTATTATCAAAACATAGATCGAACGCTATTATTTCCCTAACAGGGCCCTAGTAGATAAATAATCCGTTTTTATATAAAATGAATAATCCATTATCAGTAAATAAATCAGTGGTGTATCCAGGATTTAATCTTGGTGGGAGGGGGGGGGGCGAGTTGAACGGATAAAAGTATTTATAATGCAAATCCAATGTTCATAATGCAGTTTCTATTTCTTTTTAGGGGGGGGGTGCGCCACTGAAATAAATAATCCATCTTTTAGATAAATTAGTCAAAATGTATGCATTCAGATCAATGCATACATTGCCCCTCCCCTTTTTATGTAGTAGAATGTAATGTTATCTATTTAAGGTTTCAACAATAATCTTTCGACAGAGGTTCCAATGTTTTAATTACTTTTATACTTTTAAAGTAAAACTTTTTGCCCTCGTTTGCTTTAAAATTTCAGTCGACTTTAGAGCCGATATTATAGTTTTCCTCCCACAGTCTACCAATTGCTCAGGACTCAAAAGCGAACACTATTTACTCAGAAGCAACAGACAAACTATGCTTAAGCCCAATGATAGTACGCATATTAAATAACATACACAAAAGCTTATTCAATTTCATTTTATCTTTTATTATTTCTTTATTTTTAGTCAAGCATATACTCCCTAGATAGTGGTTGGAAAAGGGGCTTTTAGAATGTAGATAGTGGTTGAAACAGAAGCTTTTAGAAGTTTACAGTTAAACTTATGAGAATCACGTTTGTTCTTGACATCAGGAGCATTCTAGATTGGCTATGGTATGGAGAGTAAAAAAGTAAGGGCTGGTGGTTTGTTTATTAAGTAACAGAAAAATTCTTAACCCTCTTCGATCACAACACTTCCCTTTAGCACAACACTTACCTACTGACCTCCATAATTTTATTTTTAGATTTTTAAATGCAATCTGTATCAATAGAACAAAAATATGGATACTAAGCACTTAAATAATAAAAATGCCTTCTGTAGGATTAATTTTAATAACGTTTTAACTGTTTAATTACCTAAAGTGTTTAGATACTTGCAACCAGGGCCGCCCAGAGGGGGGGGGGCAACTGGGGCAATTTGCCCCAGGCCCCCAACTGCCGGGGGAGCCCCAAAAAAATTTTACAAATTTTATTTATTAGATTTCCTCAGAAAATTTAACAAGAAAGCAGTGCAATGAAATATAATAATTATGTTAATCATTCATGTAATAAAGTATGAGTAACTTAATTTGGATGTGTGTTTTCGTCTCTTTCCATTTTTTATTTTTCTTGGGGCCCCCAACAGAAGTTTGCCCCAGGCCCCGTAAAGTCTCTGGGCGGCCCTGCTTGTAACGTAAAATGTTTCTCCCTCCGAGCTTATGGACTCAATTTAACTTATTACAAACCGAAATAAAGAGATTTAGGTTTCTAACAATTTTGAAAAAAAATAAATAGTTTTTTCGTCTCGAATTTCAAACCAGGTAAACGTACTATTGACCCTCAGAAGTTATATATACTGAGATGCCTATAATGTTTCTATTGCATTTGAATAACAGTTTTCAAATAAGCGCTAAAATCAAGTTGGGATAAACTCCAATGAACGAAAAATATATCCCACTAGCTGAAAACCAGTACTTCGCTACGGAGTACATTCAAATTAAATACAACGGTCAATGTATGCAATTCATGCCAATATATATATATATATATATATATATATATATATATATATATATATATATATATATAATATGATAAATACGACAATCAATCTATACAATTGATGTAAAATAAATATATATATATATTTATAAGAAAATCGTAAAGGATAATTTTATTGACAAAATAATGTAGAAGAAAATATTCAAATTAAATCTAATATAAAGAATACTAAAGAATATAGTAAAGTTAATATAGTACAGTTTGTAGAACATTTCTTTTACTGTATTTTAATATTTTTTTGGATAATGTCCAATCGTCTGCCGCATTAGCAAGAAAAAAAATATTTTTTGTTTATTTAGTTGTTATGCACGTGACGATAAATTTATTTAAAGTACCAGAAAAAGAAATCACGTGATCGGCATTTAATAAATTAAATTCTAAAAATCAATCTTTAAAAATTCACCAAAATTCAGGAAATGGAGGTAAAGATTCGAAAAAAATTTCATTTTAAAGGAATTTTTATGATCTTTCTCGTGATATAAATTTTATAACCCTCAAAGTATTATTTTAAATGCAAACGTAAAAACAGTTAAAAAAACAGCTTAAAAATTTAATTTTAAAAAATCTAAGAAGAATTTTTGAAAAATCTTTCTTAGTGCACCCCTACACTATAAGAAGAATCGCCATGCAAAATTTCAGCCCTTTAGGTCCAGCGGTTTGGTCTGTGCGTTGTATGTCAGTCAGTCAGTGAATGAATGAACGAGTCAGTTACGGAACTGTTTTATATATAGAGATTAGGCGTTTATACGAAGTAAAGCCTAGTGGTCTAGAGCAGAGGTTCCCAACCGGTGGGTCGCGACCCACTAGTGGGTCGCGGAAGGGTTACAGGTGGGTAACGACTCGATCCTAAAACTATCAGAAACCATCGAATAAACCATCAGAAAAGATAACAAAAATCGAAACTTACTTAAAAACAGCAATTTTACATATTGATAGATTGTGATGACAATTTTCTTAACTGTAATTATATCAAAGCTGTATGATATTTTATTTTGCCTGAAAAATTAAAATGGTCTTTGTGTACTTTTATAATTGTAGTTTTTATCTGCACCTAGGAACAATTGTTAGTGAGTATGAAACCACTTGTTGCATATATTGCAAACGTATATCTATTGTTAAATAAATAACTGTTTCGCTACAAAGTGCTTATATTTTGTCAACCATTTTCAAATCAGAACATAAATCGTTTATCCATAATCAATTTGTATCTTCAACACGATGACAATGCATTTTTTTAATACTCTTAGCCATCTTTAAGCAGATTTTTACCATGTTTTTTTATTATTTTCAGTTAATTTTGTTTTGTAGACTGGTGCAGCCATCTGTCGGCCAGAACGGGAACGAAAAGTTAAACGTAAGTTAACTTCCCATTTACTTCATTTTCTTTCAGGTTGATGGGATAATTCATCAAAAAAATTTTAAAAAAGTATTTATTAATACATAGAATTGTCAAGTTTATGTGATTCAACAGAAAATTTAAAAGCATAGTATATAAAAAGTTCTTTTTGTCTTGTAATTATATTAATTTTTTATCTATTTTAGTTTTATATAAATAAATTCAGTTTATAAATTTCAGAATTTTAATATAAAGCCTATATTAAAATTCTGAAATCCTTAAAATTCTTAAAATCCTATAATTTTAAAATCATACTCTTACACCTGAATACAAATACATAGTAATATTTCAATAAGAAGTCTTATTCACACGAGATTCGGCAAAAGCAAGTGAAGATGGTAAGCAAGACATTTTCTATTGTTACTCAGCAGAGTAAATATACATACCTACAATCTAGAATTCATCGATTTTAAAATAGTTTGTAAAAATGTGATTAGTTTCTTTTATCTTTTTTGTTTGTTTGTTAGTTTGTTGTTAACATTTTCTCCAATTTTTTTTTTTTTAATTTGCTCCTACCAAAAAATGTTCTTTAGGGGTCGCGCGATTTTTTTATTTTAGAAAAATCGCTTTCGAAAGAAGTTTTGCGCACCTGTTCTAGAGGTCGTGTTACTTAGAGGAAAGGGGGAGGGACTCCGAGGGACCCGCCCCTTTCAGACAGCGAACATAACTGCAGTGGTTAACAGATCGCACTTGTAAACAGTGCTAAATAAAAAAAATAAAAAATATATAGTTATTTAAATTTTAAAAAATGCTATGCATGATACAATACGGTTCAGTGATAGAAGTATTTCTGTTATTTTAGTTCCTTTTTAAGAGTAGGTAATCGAAAAAAGAAAAAAAAAGCTAGTAAAATGTGGCGCATTTGAGGAAGAATTCAGTTTAATGCTTCTTTACAGGAAAGATACAGCTGTTTTCTTTTATAAGCTTTTTTTTTTTCAAGGAAAACATCGTTTACTTTCATTTGCGACTTGAAACTCAAAAGTGAGAGTTTCTTAGATTACCGGGACAGTTGAATAGGGAAAGAACCTGTAGCACAGCTGAAAATCGACATCTGTAAACACAGAATAAAGACAAAGCTTCCTCATTTTACAGTTTCACAAAACCAATAGTTATTACATCCAGTCTTTCCCTTAATGTGCTTAAATTTTATGAAATAAATTACGGTAAAGGATATTCACACGGATTCAAAGTCGTAGGTTAGCAATAAAAGAGGGAAAACGCGTATTAAGTTTACTGGTGTAATCTATATATGAGGCGTTGAAAGGCAAAGTGGTGTAAGTCACATTTTCAACTTTTTTTATTTGGGGGCGAATATGTAATATCTATGTTCAATTTATAGTGGAATTGTAAATAGTTATTATTTGCAATGTTATAATAATTGTTATGAATTATAATTTATTTAATTTATGATGGAATTTTTTGTAGTTTTTGCAGTTAAACTCTCTTGACTTACACCACTTTGCCTTTCACCGCCTCATATATAAAACAGTTCCGAAACTGACTGACTGACTGGCTGACATACAACGCACAGACCAAACCGCTGGACCTAAAGGGCTGAAATTTTGCACGGCGATTCTTCTTAGAGTGTAGGGGTGCACTAAAAGAGATTTTTGAAAGATTCTTCTTAGATTTTTTTAAATGAAATTTTTAAGCTTTTTTAGTAACTTTTTTTTAAGTTTGCATTTAAAATAATACTTTGAGGGTTATAAAATTTATATCGCGAGAAATATCATGAAAATTCCTTTAAAATGAAGTCTTTTTCGAATCTTTACCTCCATTTTCTGATTTTTGGTGAATTTTTAAAGATTTATTTTTAGAATTTAATTTATTAAATGCCGATCACGTGATTTCTTTTTCCGGTACTTTAAATAAATTTATCGTCACGTGCATAACAACTAAATAGACAACAAAATATTTTTTTTCTTGCTAATGCGGCAGACGATTGGACATTATTTTGTCTATAAAAACATCCCTTTCGATTTTTTTATAAATATATATATTTTTTTCTACATCAATTGTATACATTGATCGTATTTATTATAAATATATATATATATTTATTTTTTTTAATTAATTGCGTACATTGACCGTTGTATTTAATTTGAATCTACTCCGTAGCGAATTGCGGATTTTCAGCTAGGTAATTAATATTTAGAGGACTGTTTTCCTTCTTTAACGCAGAATTACATTCCTCAATAACGGTCCTCCGGAAATAAAAAATTCAGAGTCCGTCGCGAGTTGTAATTTTGGCAGCGCGCCAAACCCAATAGCAGTAAACAGTTAAACAGAAAAGTACCAAAATGCGTTAAAAAAAGAGGTAAGCAACGATAAGTAATCCTACGTTAATAACCCGCGGTAGTTTCGTTAGAAGAGACTACCTGAAATATATTTTTGTTGCTCAGTCACAAACCGTGTGGCAGAAAGCTGCGCGTAATTTGAATAAATAGAACGAAAGAGTTTCGGCGTTAAAGTGTATGACTAAAAACCAACAGACGTTCCTTTTTTTTTTAACGTAAAACAAAACTACGTTTAGAAAACACTGCAAGTAGAAGAATGAAAAAAAGGTTTCAGAAATTCTGCCACCGATAAAGTTTGTGTCTTTATGCCAAAGACAAAGTTTGTTTCCCAAAATATTTAGATAAGTATTTAAACGTCAGTCAAAAGTTCTTATATATCTGAAACGTTTTCCGAAACTTCAAATGCCTAAATACAGAGCGAGGCAAACACATTTTCTCCTCTTGAAAGACAGGGATTATTATCAAACTGTTTATTTACCCGTCACAAACTTATATCATAAATCTCGCATGTAATGTTTAAATATTCTAATTGGGTCTTGAATATTATCGTTACGCTCCATAGTGTTGAATATAATGTTTAATATGACAAAAGTGATATATACTATGAAATATAGTATATATCCCTAAATTCTATGTAGTATATTCTATATAGTATATTCATATATAGAATAGTTTAATATGAAAGAATATATATGAGTCATTCACAAGCCAAATCTACTATTTAGTCCAAATTTTTAGAGTCAAAGCATTTGATGGACTCCTAACTTTTTACATTCATAATAAATGGTCCAAAATAATAAGGATTAACACCACCCAATGACAAAACATTTTTGGGCCATCGAATAATAAGTCACTTTTTTCAGAAGCCAATCCAATTAAGTCTTTACTACTCTAATGTGTTGTTGTTGTTGTTTCTAATCCCCTTGGTGTAGGCTTTCCTACACCAAGTCCAAAGGACCTAGGTCCTTGGCGAAGGGTAGTAAGTAGCTTCACTTTAAGGCGAGGTACCACATAGAGCTGAAAACTGACTTGACCTCGGAAAACATCGGTCCCATAATTTTGAACCGAGTCAAGTGACGAGACCGGAACACTTGACCCCGCACCTCCAGAGGTAAATTTGAGAACTTGGAGGACATTGTAGCCACGACCTATTTTACGTGCCCCGACCACCATTAGTGAACACGGCGGTGGATTTGCAGCGACGAGCATCGAACCGGGGACGTTCAGATCACTGGCCCGCTGCTCATGCCAACTGGGCCACAGCGCCCTCTACTCTAATGTAAATCGTTGCAATACAGTCGATTACGGTTAATCGGACCAGCCGCTTATTCGGACCGAATCCCGTCTTGTAACAAGGCATGTTCGTTTAATCCCGGGGTCGCCAAAGTGGTCGATATCGACCCCTCGGGGTTGATAAGAGTTCTCTAGGGGTCGATGAATACACAAGGGTCGAAAGGGGGTCGATGAATACGCAAGGGTTGAAAGGGGGTCGATTAATACCAAAGAAGATCAATTAAACTGTCTAGGAAAAAAATAGAATATTCCTATAAAATATTCGAAATACGGATATGATCTACTACTCACTACCCTAGTTATAGCTTGAGCTTTGCCTTAGCCTACGATGCTTACAGCATGTGCTACTATGTTTTCACGCATCTGGCAACGGTACTAGTATTGCAAACATGTTATGACCTCTGGTGGTTCATTATACACAGATATACGTTGCACTGTGACACTCTAGTAGGGTTGTCCACTAGAATCGAACTAGCTTTTTTTAATTTAATACGTAAAAAATTATTTTGAAAAGAAAAATTCTCTTCCTACGCAATAACAAATTTTTTAGTGTTAATCTTCGATTACAGTCCCTTGCTGTAGTGCTCTTAAAAGTCACCCTTTAACGTCTCTATAGCAGCAGCAAAATTTGCAAACTTTTACCATCTTTGCTCGGACTTTAGAACAGGAAATGGCACAGATTTTCCCAAGCACGAGCCGTTGTTTTGCACCTAGATATCTCTCTCTGTATGTATATATATATATATATATATATATATATATGTATAAGAGCTTGTCTGTTTGTTTGTCCGCTATAGAATCATAGACTGTTTCACCCACCGGGACCAAATTCGGCACAGTTAATGTTTTGGACCCGAGAAACTTAAATCAGGAAAAACGAAATTTGGGGCTCAATTATTTTTTTAATTAATTTTTTAATGTTTTTTGTGCCCGATAGAAGTGCGTCTACCCCCTGTGGATTCCCCCTCAACCAGTTGCGTTAAGAGGGGTGGTTTGAGGATGACGGAGGGGGGGGGGGTCAAATTCCAATGCGTGGGAGAAAGAGGGTTGGGAATGACCTTTGATTTCTGGCTCCCCAGATAAACACAACTTTCCTAGCTCTGCTATGTATTGCAGTAATGGGAAAGTACAATTGCCTACAATTCAAGAACCGAGCCTTTGAGAACATTACTCAGAGGTAATACATCTGATTCAAAACATTTCTTACAAAACATACAAGCTTAAGGAAAAAGGCTTCATGGGGAATCAAGCCTTACTTTGATTAAATAAAGGGGATAACGCATCTTGCACTTTACCTCTTGGGTGAAATGGAAAAAAGTGCGTTTTTAAGGGAAAAATAAATAATAAAGGCAAATGTAAATTATAAAACTTATTTCTTATTAAACAGTGGATAAAAAAATCTAATTAAATCTAATTGAACAGTATCTAACAAATGTAATTTAACAGTAAACTTATTCAATCCAAACGTGCGAATCACGCAACACGGTGTTATTAATTCGCAATAAAATCAGACAAAGGTCCGCAGGCTCAAAGTTTCTTTCTTTCTTATTGTTTGTATGTCATTTCAGTAGGAACACGCTAAGCGCATTCTGTCTGGCCAGATGAACATGAAGAGCGGGAGTGCAGCCCAGTATTTTTTTTTGATGGAATGCATGAAATATTTTATATTTATGTATCTACCCGGGCAACGCAAGGCAATAATGCTAGTATATATATATACATATATATGACTGGCTTCGTTTCACGCCCGTTATATTAAACGATGTTTTTCGAACTCCTCTTAACTTATGTTGCAGTCGTTGGTGGTCCGATGGCGTAGTGGAAGGCATTTCAATATTCAGGAAACACACGTCAGTTCGATTTAACCAAATTTATTTCTTCATCTATGAACAACCACTGTTCCGAAGAAGTGCACATCGTAGCGCCGGCCTTACTCAAACGCGGAGCAGTCCTAACGTGTGTCTGCTGTCATTGAAAAATCGTCTCGGTCTGCTTAACTTACCTATTATCTCAAAAGCTCCCAATATACCCCAGTCAAAATAGACCCGATTTTGACGAATGGCTAAAAAAAATATGAAAGTTTTGAAATTTGGTGGAGATGTTTGTTTAGGCATGCTAATGAACATACTAAAAGTCCCCACCGATCAGACTTGAGCTTTCGCCGCCATCTTGTAAAATGTGTACACTTTTTTTGGTTTTTTGGAAATATCTTTAAAAATATTGATTTTATAAAAAATAATTAAATACAAAAATTAAAGAGCATTAAATTATGAACAAAATCATTCATAACGTTTTTTTATATGTCTAACAGGAACAAAGATAATTGACTTTGAAAAGAGCGCACTATCACACCTGAGACTCGCAAGCGCGGTTCCCCGTCGCGGTGGGGGGAGATACCCGCGCATGTGCATACCATAATTAGCCAAATTAGTTTTAAACTAAATGAGAAGGTTTTTTGTATTTTTTCAAATAACTAGGGAAATATTAACTTTACGTAAAAAAAGTTTATTTCAAAAATTAAAAAGCTTTAAATTATGTACAAAAACGATTTTATACATTTTTGTCGTAAACCTAACAGGAACGAAGATATTGACTATAAAATGCGCGTTGATAATGGAGGTAGCTTCTACAAAAAACAATGCACAAAAAACATATATTATATTTTTTTAAGTCTAACACGACCAAAGATAATTGACTTTGGAAAGAGCGCACTATTACACCAGGGACGCGCATGCGTGGGTGCCCATCGCGATGGCTGGAAGACACGTGCATGTGCATACCGTAAGGCGCGAAATCGGTCTTACCCTAGTATTTTCCTAGCCAGTTAATAGTCACCGTTCCGTGTGCGTCTGTGAACAATGGCTGATACGGAACTATGTTTTATAAGTAAAAAATTGATGTCAAATGATGATTTCATGAATGTAGGAGAAAAGGGATCGACGCTTTAAAGAGAGCTAATGTCCAAAGAAAATACAATAAGCATGAACAGTTGGAACATTTAAAATCTGTTCGTTGTGTCGGATAAATTACACTAGACCAGGA
This sequence comes from Dolomedes plantarius, assembly GCA_907164885.2. Classification (NCBI taxonomy): domain Eukaryota; kingdom Metazoa; phylum Arthropoda; class Arachnida; order Araneae; family Dolomedidae; genus Dolomedes; species Dolomedes plantarius. The sequence continues at coordinate 7,306,898 of OU015497.1, read as the reverse complement.
AATATAAAAGTTGATTCAAAAAGAAATGCAGAAATCGCGTCAACATCCCAAAGTGAAGAGCGCGCGGTAAGTTTACGATCTTTTTTACCTCAGTTCGATTTTCGAACAAAATGTTTCTTTTGTACGGCAGTGATAGACAAAGAATTCAAAGCAAGACAAAAGAAAAAACCAACTGACAGACGAAGAACTATATACGAAGTTAGGAGTCTCGAAATGAAACATAAAGTTCTTGAAGCTGCAGAGAATAGACATGACCAGTTGGGAGAGGAAGTTCAGTGTCGTATAATATACGTTGCTGATTTAGTTGCAGCTGATGCGATTTATCACCAAGATTATACTTCATGACTTTTTTTCTACACACTGCACCAATCAGAAAGAGAGGGCGGCCTGAGTCGGATTACGCCTCAGCAGCTGTAGACGAAATATCCTTCTTCCTTGATAATAATGACGACTGTCAATTCTCACTACCTGAACTCAAATCTCAAATTACAGGGCTAGTTCCAGACGACATCACTTTGAGAAATAAGTTGAAACAAAAATACGGGGATGGCATTATTTTTGCTTCAAACTCCAAAAAAGTTACTGTAATATGTTTACGTAATACTGGAATGAAAGTGTTATCAGACTCTTGGTATGACAAAAGGATACGAAATGATCGTGAGGAGCGTCTACGAATAGTACAAACTGCTGCAGCCATAATAAAAGAAGATCTCCAGACACCAGTTTATGACACTCATTGCTACCCTCCAAGTGATAATTTTTTCAGAGAT
>OU015497.1:7298628-7301128 GCA_907164885.2 Dolomedes plantarius | reverse complement strand
CATTTCTAATGATCGCATTGCTTTGAAATTTAAGTTTTATATACTTAACTGTATACCAAATAAATCTTATTGAAAAAAATTATGCTTCGTAGCTGAGAATTTCTGAATTTTGTATTTGAAAAGATGTTTTATAGGTATTTTGCGTCAGAAAAAGGGTGTTTTCAATATTATTATTTTTTTCTCTTTATATTTTTAATGAATGCTTAAAATAAGCAATAAGTTTCGTTGTTAGTTCTATAAGGTATCCTGTAAATAAAAAATTACAATATTATATGCAAAATAAATGCGCATGGAACATTTTTATGAGGCCAATTTTTGATATAATTAATAATTCATAATTTATAAATTATTAATACTTCATTTTTAAATTTTAACCACTTTTACTTATCTATGGTACTAATCACATATTCAAATTTCAAGCAAATTCATTCAAAACAAAAAAAAAATTAGGTTTGAAGGTCCACTTAAGTAAGTGATTTGTCCCCTTAAGTTGATATGTACCTAGAAATGCAACTTTTATAAACACCACGAGAAACTTACTGAGGTCGCAGTTTCCCCACCTATGAGACAAAACATATACCAAATTTATAAAAAAATTCCATAAAATATGTTTTATTTTATATTTTTATATTTATAAATAAAAATACATAATTTCATTTCTTTTGGATAAACAAACAAATTGTACACATATGTGTATGTAAACAAAACATATTTATAAATTTACTCTTCTAACCATGGTAACGGTGGTACTAAACATTCAATAAACATCGAGCATGGAGTAGTATATAGAACTTCTACTCGCGTCGGCTCCATTGATGTCTGTATCCGAGCAAAATTTTTAGAGATAATATTTTCAACCCTACATTGACTTGACGATGAGGAAAAATATTCGAAATCATATAGTAATTCATAATTCGTAGAAATCGAATAGTAAACTTATGAATTGAACAAGTGGTTTTTTTTACAACTAATACTAAATAAAAATATGCCGCCCAAAAATATGTGCCGCCCGCTGCGGACTGCACCTACCGCACCCCCCTAGCTACGCCACTGACGCCACTATTATCAGAGAGAATTAAATCTTACAGGTGGTTAACAACTGGTTATTGCGCACACTAGTTGCGATAACCACCCGTTACAGTAATTCCAAAATTACCCTGCCTCGGCATTAATTATTGTGACATAAATATTGTCGAAAGACATCATATCATTAACTAGTCTTTCTTCTAAAGCAGCGGTTCTCAAACTGGGAGGCGCGTAGAAGAATTTCAAGGGAGGCGTGAGTTAAAAAAAATAAAATAAAAAGTAAAACTAACTCTAATTTAAAAGTAAAACAACCTCACCTAGATCTTTGATTAACTCAAATATATTTCATCTGTGTTTAATTCTTTGATTTCATACGTTCTAATAATAATATGTTCCAAATCAAGATGTGTAGTAATATTAAATTTTGTGTATGAAATTATCTATTCTATATTTTCATTTAATAACCAGCTTCAGTTTCAAATTCCGATTGTACTACTTGTATTGTGTACCACATATGTTGGTGGTGGTGGGGGAGGCGTGACCTCAAAGGGGGCTTGTTCAAAGGGGGGCACAGAGCCTGAAAGGTTGATAACCCCTGTTCTAAAGGATCTGGACATCATTTGCTAATTAATGGAGTAACACTTCTGTTAGCTCTTCTTTTGCTAACAAGGCAAGCTTCTGGTTACTGGAGAGCGGAATATCAACATGACATTACACTTTCTTAAAACAATAACAAAAGTTTTATTTGAAACATATAGTATAGAACTACACTCAGCGGCTCGCCGTCAAAACGTGCGACGCCATTCATTTCACATCGCTCTCTCTAATTACAGTAACGCAGTGCACATGCGTTAACATTCTTTTTGCGGTCTGTCACATGCTGCCATCTATTAACATAGAAAATTGCTTACACTTTCTATGTAAATAGATGGCAGCAAACCTATGGAGCAAAAAGTCCCTGTTCATTACCATGTTGCTCCTTAAGTTTTCAGATGCAAAATATTTCAAAGCCTGCGGTTAAGACCGTATAAATTGGCTATTTCGGATTTTACAACGAGAACTGTGAAAAAAAAATCCCTTTATCTCTAGGAATTATTACGCTAATTCCGCAGGTGAAAAGCCATATTTTTAAAATACAGTTTTCTATCGTTAATGCAATATGTGTTCAACGACTAGTGCAACTAGAACCCGATTCGAGGGAATTGATTCTAATGAAAAAAATGACAAAATTTATATTTACATTTAATATTCCATCTTTTGAATCCGTTTTTTAAATAACTTCTAAGAAATTTGTTTCGGATCTAATTACCCTCTCTCATGACGCAATTAGTATCTATTTCAAGGGGGATATTCTAATGAAAAATAACAGAATTTATATCGAGACATTTGATTGCCGGTCGCTGACAAATCCATTGCCGTGTACACTGAAGGTGGCTGGTGCACGTAAAATCTGCCGTGGCTGCAATGTCCTCCA
>OU015497.1:7278628-7293628 GCA_907164885.2 Dolomedes plantarius | reverse complement strand
CTTTTTTTTCTATTCTATCGTGATTCTCACTATTTCTCTATTACAGTGAGAAGCATCATTAAACTTCTTCGGGCTCATGATGGCTAGTAAGGAAAAAATAAGCATCGAATAATAAATTTTAAAAAAGCACAATAAAGAGGGTATACGGGTAAGTATGTATTTTTACCGCACAAAGCGAACACTACTATGAGAATAAGCGAGGAATCTTTCGAGGTTTTCGTCCAGAGAGACAGGTGCGGGGACATCGTTTTGTATCATACAGGTTTTAGCATGTGCGACAAGTACCTATATATATATATATATATATACAGACGAACCTCTATATATCGAAGTAGCAAATTGCGCGAAAAAAATTCGATATATAGAAATTTCGATATATAGAATTGAGCTTAGTCTTATCATAATTCTCCTGAAAAAAAAAAATTAAAGCTAATTTTCGTATACGAAACTCCATTTCTAATTTATATGCGAATCCCATTAAATGAAAGTTAAGAACTAAAAAATGAATTAATATGAAAGATTTATTGATTACTACATATCTTTAAAGACACAATAATGCAGACAGTGGTTAAATGATCGCAGTTACATTCTTTAAAAAAAACTGCGAATATCTTGCCGAACAGTTAGTTTTGCGGAAAGGTCAAAGAAATGTTCGTATTTATTCAGTCCACTTAAAAACTTCATCAGGGACATTTTCCGCGAATTGAAGTCCACGACATAATATTTCAAATGCCAAAAATTGGGAGATTTTATTCTAAAGTGGAATAAAATCTCCCAATTTGTCTTGAAAAAAATTTCGATTTATAGAGATTTGTTTCGATATATAGAAACAATTTTTCTATGTAATGAACATGGAGATTTTCTAAGAGTTCGATATATAGAAAATTTCGATATAGGGATGTTCGATATATGGAGGTTCGACTGTATGTATATATATATATATATATATATATATATATATATATATATATATATATATAGGGTGTCCAGTGAAGAAGTACCTGATTTCAAATTGAAAAATCTCGGGAACAAAGATCTGCAGAAGAATGCAACAAACGGTATTTTTATCGTGAAAGCTGTAAGAATTTTATGCACTAATTTTCGAAATAGTTACAAAAGCTGCTAACAGATGGCGCTGTTAGCAGCTTTTAGCAATAGAGCCGCAGGCATGGATTGAACTCCATATTCCCCGGACCTGAGTCCTTGTGGCTATTTTTTGTGGGGCACATTAAAAGATACTGTCTACAGGAACCATCCCATGACGCTGGGCGAGCTTCAATCGGCGATCTATGTGGCACCTGAATCAATTTCTATCGAGAAACTACAGGGTGCGATGGCAAATTTTATTGCGTCACCTCCATAGAGCAAATGGCGGACATTTTGAAAAGATTGTGATGTGGTGATTGCAAAGACTACAAGTTTATATAAGCATGCTGATACGAGTTGTACAGCGCCCTCTGTTAGCAGCTTTTGTAACTATTTCGAAAATTAGTGTATAAAAATCTTACAGCTTCCACGATAAAAATACCGTTTGTTGCATTCTTCTACAGATCTTTGTTCCCGAGATCTTTCAATTTGAAATCAGGTACTTCTTTGCTGGACACCCTGTATATACACTGGTGTGCAAAACTTAAGGACCGACAGTATTCCGTTGGTTTAAACCCGAAAAAAGAAACCCAAAATCTAGAGGTTATTTACATAAGGATACCTGATCAGTAGAAAGATGACGCATATGCAAATTTCTAGATAGTCATGTTTCACGGTACGTGACAAGGTTGAACTCGATAAAAGTAGTTTTTACGAGAAAAGTTAGGAAACAGAAAGTTAGTGTCCTCGTCATTGTAAGAAGTTAAAGTGCTTTGTACTGTAATTGTGTTGCAGGTGATACAAATGCCTAGTAGGATACAATTAGATGACTTTACACGTAGTAGAATAATTGACAAGCTTGAAGAAGGGCGCAGGGTTAATTGTGTAGCCGAAGATTTTGGTATCGCCCATAGCATTGTTTCACGTGTGTGGAAGAACTTCGAAGCAACAGAGACAGCTGTTTGAAAGACCGCTGGCGGTGGCACAAAGAAAACGGCACCAAAGAAGGACTAATGTATCGTCCTACAAGCCAAAAGAGACAGACGGCAGACGGCGGGCTATATCGCAAAGCAACTTGCAAGGTTTACATAAGATTTGATTCACAATAATCGAACTTTTAAGTGAATAAAGTTAAAGAAGCTGCTTAAGATATGCTAATTGCTGCATACGCGGTTGGTATAAATACCAAGCAGCTATATTAAAGAGACGAAGTGAGAGGAAGTGAAAGGAGGAGTAGAGCTGACGAAACGAAATATCGGGCTGGAGCTAGGCTTAGAGTCTGGTTTAATAATAGTTGAGTTTTGCGAGCAGCCGCTCGAGGCATAGCTAGGTCGCTTCAAACCTACGCGAGTTCTTGTTAGGCCCAAAGTTTACGAAGCAGCATGGCTGGTCGACTTTCCGAAGTATTTGTGAGTAATTAAGTTGTATTTTCACTGCATAAATAGTTATGCCAGAAAATATATTGAATTGTATTTCCCTTGCATAACTATTATATATCTCGTACTAGTAGTGCGCTTGCTTTATGTTGAAAAGCAAAATTTACATATGGCAAATATTTAAATAAACATTGTTGTTATGTAAGAACTGCGTTTGAATGAAATTATTTAGAGTGCCACTTCAAGATATACATACCCAAAGGTAGGGTAGAAGTGCAGATTCTCTATAAACTTCACCACATGACTGAAAGTGTCGCGGTTCACTGTGCCGAGATGTTTTAGCACGCATTATAGAAATGTGGTCTATTCACCCGACGGCCAGATTATTGCATCCCGCTAACGCCTGCACATCGAAGACACCATTTAAAATGGTGTAAAGACCATAAAGATTAGACTGCCCAGCAATGTGGCACGGTGTTCTTAACTGATCAGAGTCTCTTCAGTCTAACCAGTGATTCTGGACGTCAGCTAATATGGAGAGAGGCGGGAGCATGTTATAATCTAGAAAACGTTAACGAAAGAGATCGGTAGGGAGGTGCAGGTGTTATGGTCTGAGGAGGCATCATTCTAAATGGTCTTACTGAGCTCCCCATTTTCGAACGTGGCTCAGTAACAGGTAACCGCTACTAAGGTAAATGCACCTATAATGGGCCATGTCCCTATAATGGGCCGCCCTTTAGAAATGCCAAGAAATTAAGGGTCTATTGTTACCTAAGGCAGTGGAAGGGGTGAGGGTCATTGGCTACTTAATGGGCCGCCCTTTAGAAATGTCGAGAAATTAAGGGTCTATTGTTACCTAAGGCAGTAGAAGGGGTGAGTAGCCAATGATCCTCACCCCTTCTACTGCCTTAGGTAACAATAGACCCTTAATTTCTCGACATTTCTAAAGGGCGGCCCATTACAAGGACATGGCCATTATAAGTGCATTTACCTTACAGTAAGGTGAATATTTCTCACGTAAGTCTTTTCCGAAGTGTCATTGGTTCTCAGTTCCTTTTAATGGACTTTTATGGCAGACCTCATTGTGTGTGCGCTCTGGATAAACTGTTGGAAAGTGAGGATATTACTCGTATGGATTGCAAAGTCCCCAGACCCTGAATCCAATAGAACATGTGTGGGACGTTCTAGGGAGACGTCTTGCGGCATGCATGCCTCCACTTCAAAAATGCCCATGAACTGAAAAGAGCACTGAAAGAGAAGTGGACAATGTTACCCCAACAGCTCATAAACCAACTCATTTTAATCAAAGCAATCTTTGCAGTTATAGGACTTCAAATTCCCTGCTGAGAATCACCTCTTTGCTTTATTAAATCTTTGAGAAATACGCTTTTGTACGAAGACGTGTAATGCTTTCTAGCTGTTTCTAAATAAATTCTACGTATTAACTTTTGTATTATTTTTGCACGTGTGATATTTCATTCACCAATGTCTTATATATGGAGGTCTCTGAGGTGTGAATTTCATTCATCTAGGTTACTTTATTGCGAAAAAACTGGGAAAAAACAATACGGTCCTTAAGTTTTGCATACCAGTGTATATATACATACATACGTACGTACATACAAACAAACAAACACACACACACATACATACATAAGTTTTTCCCAATTTTCAGCCTTTTATTTGCTTCTTCCACGCATTCTTTCCTCTAGTTATATTAACGCTTTTGGTTGTTCATTCATCTCTCTTTGTTTTTTCTTTAAATAGATATACCGTATTTTTTCTTCAAGACGCAACTTTTTACATAAAAAAATCGACTTAAAATTGGGGTGCGTCTTATGGTCCGAAGGTAACACTAAAATAAAAAGAATATTTTAATATATATTATATATTTTTTATCTCTCGGGGGAGCCTGTAACCCCTAAAGAGCGGACCCCAGGTGGCGGATAGGGGAATGCCTCCATTGGTTTATTTCCGGTGGAAATAAAATACCTTCTGCGGACCAACAGGCACACACACATTGTATTATTTTTGCCCGTGTGATATTTCATTCACCAATGTGTTATATATGGATGTTTCTGAGGTGTAAATACAGGTGTCCAAACCCTTTAGGTAACGGCATTCTTATCTATGATGAGTCTAGATCCAGTACCTGCGAATAATGCTACTAGCCTACGAGGCAGCCGCGACGGATGCGTCACGTCAACATTACAGGCAACGAGAGCGCAGATAAACTAGCAAAAGAAGCTCGAAATCTCAATAATAATAATTATTATAACGCCAACAACGCCAATGCCACCCTCACGGACGCCAATGCCGTGGCCAAATACAAATTGAAGGAACAATCGACTGCAATAAAGCATCAGCTCCACAACATCAAAGGAGATCAACTTAAGAACTAAAACCATAGTCAGGCTTAGAACTGGCCGTCACAATAGATTGAAAATTGACAGAGAGGGCAGGAAAACCTACAGAAACTGTGATGACTGCCCGGATACAGGAACTGACGACGGAAGACATTTTTGATTGTCCAGTTATCCTTGCTGAACTGTTAAAAACTGCAGTCTTGTTTACGAGACTGAACCGAGACTGGCGCTATTTGAATAGGCTTCATCATAGACCAGGGGTTCCCAAAGTGTGTGCCGCGCAGAAGCATCAGGGGTGCCGCGAAGTGCCCATGATCTCCAATCTAATTTATTGGTAAGGACTATTCCGATATAACTCCAAAAGACTTCTTACTTCAAAAGACCTCTGTATTGCAGAAGTACATGATCTGTAGTGGAGAAAAGGTTTCACATAGCATGCTGACAGTTTTCACAGAGCACCTACCACAACGAACTGATTATTTTGCAAAGTACTTCGCAGAAGATTTTTCTACGTAAATATGGCGCAAATCTTGGGTTAGTTGTTAGACAAAAAAAAGAAAACGTTTGAACTCTCACAAGCTTTAAAAGTATAAATTTCTCGAACAATTTTTCTATCTATAAGGGCCTTTGTCTTGATTGACTTTATTGCAACTTATTAACATAACTTAATTAGTTAAGTTACTTAGGTTAGGTTAGTTGTAGTTAATATAAGCATAAGTGGATCAGTGTGGGGTAACTGGGCCATACCTGGACGCAGTTTCCCTGAAAGTATGGTCCAGTTGCCCAAATAACTAAATTTGACGCGGCAACTGTGTCATAACCCTCCACAGACCTTTAGCATGCAAGATAGTTTAAAACAATACACGGAAGGTTATTTTGAAATTAACTTAACTAAAAATTCTTACATTCAATTTTTAAGAGATAAAAATAAACTTATAAAAATTATTGAATTCACCCTTTTAGAAAGATGTTTTGTGATGACAAGTACAAAAAAAACATTATAGCAGCCATAAAACATTCTTCAACCAAACTGGAGACCAAATGGCTGTTGTTTTGTTGACTTCTGTTTACCAGTGTTGCAAAAACAGAGTGGAAATCCCCCCTGATATGTAAAGGAAAATTATGGGAAGGGATTGCCCAGCTACCCCATGGTTCCAATTGCACCAACTTACCTTATGCCCTTCTGTAAAGTTTAGAAATAGGTCGGGCATTTTTGTGAACTGTCATCGTATGTTTCTCTCAAAAGTGGTATTTTTGTCTAGTTTGGAGACACCATCATATTTGTAATGATGTGCCTTTAATTTGGATAAAAGTTATTGAAATATTGAGAAGAAATATTTAAAGGCGGCAACATTACATTTTTGGATAAGTGTACCGGCGTAGAAGACTTTTAATTAAAGAGTAAGACGGTTTCTTTTATGTTTGGACAGGAGAGAAGGTGGACGAAAGCGGTTTGTCTGTGGTTTCCGATCCTAGACAAGATAGCGTGGTTGGAGCCACGAATGACGTTAAAATAGAATATGCCATTGTGATACAATTTATGGGGTCCTAGGGTGAGGTCTTCTGCAGCTTACGTGGGAGGTCTGTGCGGTCGGCCTGGTGGGTGTGTCTGCGGTTTGGAGAGAGATATCCAATCGAAGATTTTGAGTTTTGGATAGACGAATAAAAACATTGCAGAACGTGGAATGACTAGAGGTTTTATGAGAAGGCGGGATTAAATTTAGACAAAGAGGATGAAAGGAAATATATACATGGATCAGAGTTTAAAAAAAAGAGATGAAGTTTTTGAGGGGGAAGCTGTAGAGTCCCGGCACCGCTGTGTTGTTTATCGTAGCATCCAAATTAAAGTCGCTTCATTACAATATTCCTATTGTATTCCTCTGGGACATAGCGTCCAAAATTATCGTGTAGAGACAGGGTTCTTGGAACTGCAAGTGACCACTCCATAAGCGAGCCAAGATAGAGAACGCGAAAGAGTGAGTTGGGAACCACTCACTCTTTAGCGTTCTTTCAGTCTAAAGCTGGAGAAAAAAAATTAGTATTTTACGACATAACAAGCATTCACTTTTAAGCAGGATATTTATTGCCTTTTTATCCAATTATAATAATCGCAGGTGGCATCTATCTTACAGCTAGAATCGGCGTGCATGGAACACGTTTTTACGGAAACTCCTCCTCATCAGAATCATTTTCGTTCTTCTTTTTTCATCGAATGACTCATGTCATCTCAGTTGCCGTTCATGCAAGACGGATACAAGCAAAGTATTTTTGTCAGCATTAGTACAATTAAAGCGTGTATTTATTATTCAGTCAAGCGTACGTTCCCGTTCATTTTCAGTTATATTTGAAATGGGTTTATACAATAACTGGAATAACTGTAATAGTTTATTGAATTGTATGGTAGATCAAACAGCATAACTTGTCCCGTCCTTAATTATCTGAAATAAAAAACCTTTCACAAGGAAGTAGACTTGAGAAGGCTAACTAAAATGCCTTTAATTTTCTTATTCTACGTAAAAACATAGTAAAAATAGGGATCGATTTGATCCAATAGATTGGAAGAAAAAAAATAATACAGATAAGCGTGTCATGAACTGGCGAAAATTAACCTACTTTAATTTTGAAAAAACCTACTTAAACTAAACTGTAAAGCTTGGGATAGGTACGGGAAGAAAGAAGGGATACAAGCCTAAAGGCTCGACAATACGTCGCAAACACATCTAAATAAAAAAACTTGCTGAGAAGGCAGCTACTAACACAATGGCTTAAAGCCCCAACACACTCGCAGAATAGTTACTGCTTAAACAAAAACACGTACATCTTAAATACTTGTTGTACATTTACTTGTACAAACCCCATTGGCTGTGACTCGAGAGCTACGTAACTCCAGTCCTGCCATAAAAGATGAAAAATATGCATTTTTTATTTATTTTTTATTTATTTTAAACCATCCGTTCATGACACGTTTTTAAATATTGCGTTTTCCGATGAAGAGAACAAATACTACATGAATCCATGCTCTCAATGTCGTGCGGGATCCCTGAGTAACTGAAAGAATTCATAGTGTTGAATATAATGTTTAATACGACATTGAATATAACATGTGAGCCATTCACAAGCCAAATTGGTTAAGTCCACTTTTTGAAATCTTTGAAATTTTAGTGTCAAAACACTGGATGGACTCCTAACTTATTTTACATTTATCGTAAATTTTCCAAATAATAAGGATTAACACCACTCAATGACGAAACTTTTTTGGGCCATTGAATAATGAGTCACTTTTTTCAGACGCCAATGCAGTTAAGAGCTACTCGTGTGTTTCCAGGAAATTTCATTATATATATAATAGCCGCTGTCTCTGTGTAACACTTCCGTACTGTACTCATCTTTCAATTGAAGCCCTCAGTAAACAAACGGCCGGTTAGGCTTAATTTCAATTTCAGATGTGGATTAGAATTTTTTGTTACCTTAAAACTAATATCTTCTCCATCAAATCACTCTTGTTCAGCCTATTTTTCTATAAAACATTCAGAACTAAAAAAAAATTGGATGCTTTTAGCTGTATATTTAACATTTTTTAAAAATCTGTTTACTTTTGCGATGAATTCTGAAAGTAAACAAACTTGAATGTGAATGAATCAAGTAGCTCAAGTATTCATATCGCGTAGTGAGCTGTAAAAAACTGGATGGCAGTCTACTACTCCAATCGCATGAAAAACTAAATAAATAAATAACAATGAAAGGGTTTGCTTTTACAAGGTGCGGATTAAATGCAATATTGTTAGATAATTCGGGATATTTTTTAACTTTCCTATACTTTTTCCATTATTACGTCATTATTAGTATTCTGACGTCAAAATGACGGGTTGGATGGCAGTCTACTACTCCAATCGCATAAAAAACTAAATAAATAAAAATAATGAAAGGGTTTGCTTTTACGAGGTGTGGATTAAATGCAATATTGTTAGATAATTCGGGATATTTTTTAACTTTCCTATACTTTTTCCATTATGACGTCATTATTAGTATTCTGACGTCAAAATGACGGGTTGGATGGCAGTCTACTACTCCAATCGCATAAAAAACTAAATAAATAAAAAATAATGAAAGGGTTTGCTTTTACGAGGTGTGGATTAAATGCAATATTGTTAGATAATTCGGGATATTTTTTAACTTTCCTATACTTTTTCCATTATGACGTCATTATTAGTATTCTGACGTCAAAATGACGGGTTGGATGGCAGTCTACTACTCCAATCGCATGAAAAACTAAATAAATAAAAAATAATGAAAGGGTTTGCTTTTACGAGGTGTGGATTCAATGCAATATTGTTAGATAATTCGGGATATTTTTTAACTTTCATATACTTTTTCCATTATGACGTCATTATTAGTATTATGACGTCAAAATGACGGGTTGGATGGCAGTCTACTACTCCAATCGCATGAAAAACTAAATAAATAAAAAATAATGAAAGGGTTTGCTTTTACAAGGTGTGGATTCAATGCAATATTGTTAGATAATTCGGGATATTTTTTAACTTTCATATACTTTTTCCATTATGACGTCATTATTAGTATTATGACGTCAAAATGACGGGTTACTTTCTAGTTCAGTAGAATAGTGGAGATAGTACTGGATAAGATGTGGGAAAATATGTCAAAACATGAGCTGACACCTTGGGTAGTAAAGCCATGAAAATTTGTAAGGAAGAGAAATCGTAACATGATAATTCCTCCCATTCACTGGACAGCTCAGTCAACAGAATACCGAACCGCAGTTCAATTCCCGGTCCTGGCAGATGGTCATTACAAAGAAATAAAATGTAATAAAAGATGTCAAGTTTTTGCATTTTAAAACTCCACCACCTTATCCAATACATTTCGTAATAAACCACTCTATAAAGCAGTGCTCCGCAACCGCTGTGCCGTGGCACACTAGTGTGCCGCGAGGTGATCTTGACTGTGCAGCGGTGATTTTATCGATTATGATAATAAAAAAAAATTAACCACCGCTATTAGTTAGAAATTTTTCTAAGTAAAATATTCCTCTAACTTTTTTTTAATATGTAATTTTTCTGGGTCGAAATTATGCACAAAACAAAAACATGATGTTAGCCATACATTGTATGTATGCTCGAGCGTCCTATTTCTGGATTTCAGTTAAGAAAGAATATCCACAAATTTCTGACAAGACCATTGCAATTTTGCTCCCATTTTCGACGACATACTTATGCGAACAAAGTTTTTCGACACTGGTTCTAATTGAAAATGACGGACGATCCTATTTAAAGGGCCTTGACCATGAACTGTAGCTCTTTCTATTATAGAGCCAAATATAATAACGCACATTTATCAAAGCAATCTCAAATATCTCATTAATAAATTAATTATGTTTAAATTAACTTTAATTTATTAGGCTTAAGTAAAGACCAAAAAACAAATTTTAATATAAAAATTTAAAGAGAAAATTTTTTTTACTTGTAAACTATAATTTTATATTTTTGTTCTTGCGTTGGTGTACAGTTCAAAATGATTTATATAAAACTTAAATTATTATAATTATCTTGATACATAGAGCTATTTTGTTGTGTTTTTTATCTCATAAAAACATATACGTATTTATTGTAATTTATATATTTACGAGCTTTTTCTTGTGGTGTGCCGAGGAATTATCGAAAAAAACGTTGTTGTGCCGTGGAAGATAAAAGGTTGCGGAGCTCTGCTATAAAGGACTAATATTTAACGGCAAATGTATTAAACTCCTTAAGATTCTACATATTTTAATGGCATAGTTCCGAAATATTTATTTAAGACGTTCATACGTAGCAATCCTATAAAAAAAGGGGGATTCTTTTGCATAAATTGCTAATTGAAAGAATTAATGGCTATTTTGAATTAAAGAAAGCATTGCATAGAAATAACGGAAATTCAAAAGAAAAACGTTGAAACGTTGCAACAAAATTTTAATGATCATCATTAGATTTGCATTTTTCTTTCTAACAATTAAAGAGCGTGTAGGTTAGACTAAAAAACATTTACAATGAAAAGGAGCTTAATATATGATGGAATATTTTGCCATTTTAGAATGCGTTGAAAGAAAATATAAGCTAATTTTTCTTTCAAGTTTACTTTTCTTTGTTCTTTTTTCGAAAGATGTGGAGGGGGGGGGGCGTGGTCTAGTGAATAACATAAAGTCAGTAATTTTTTTTTTCTTGAAAAGCACGAGACTTTTAAACATTTTCGGCATTTTTTTAGCATTTCGATTTTGGCCTCATTTCCAATTTTCTTGAATGCATATGTTTTGCAGTTTTTTAATGATATTTTTTACCCTTTCACGTTGAACATTGAACTATTTTAAATCCCTAACTTGACATTCTGAATTCGTGCCTCGAAAAGTTTCGCTTTTTCTTTAGGCATTAAATCTTTTGGCAAGTTCTACTTTATTCTGCTTTGTTTCTCTAGGGGAGGGGGTGGGATCTAAGAAGAAAAAGTGCTTTTCAGAACTATGTATGGAATTATAAATTTCAAGATTTGTCTTTATATAAATCTCTGAATAGTCTTCTTATAATGTGTCTTCATTTTCTTTCTTTTCATTTTTTTTACGCGAATTCTGTTTTTCAAGTTTCTTATGTGATGGTGCTGGGTCTATATGGGCTTAGTTTGCATTTTAAAAGATTTAAAAATTAAAAATCCTAGGAACGAACATGCCCAGCATGTAAAAGTTAATAGAAAAGAGAAAAATTCTTATGCATAAATGATGAGACCATATTAAGAAAATAACATTCCTTTATTTACATATATTCTGTACCTGTTAAGTTTGTTAGATCATTTCATTAAGGTTTCAAGTTAAATAAATAAATAACTACATGTTACATCCTCCGTAAACAAAGTATAGCAAACGCATGCACAAAATAGTAGAATGCTTAATATTCTTAAACCCATGAATTATTGGGTCCTCACCCGATCTAAAAAACAAATACAGTCGAACCTCCATATATCGAACTTCCCTATATCGAAATTTTCTATATATCGAACTCTTAGCAAATCTACATGTTCATTACATAGAAAAATTGTTTCTATATATCGAAAAAATCTCTATATATCGAAATTTATTTCAAGACAAATTGGGAGATTTTATTCCGCTTTAGAATAAAATCTCCCAATTTTTGGCATTTGAAACAATACGTCGTGGACTTCAATTCACGGAAAATGTCCCTGATGAAGTTTGTAGTGGACTGAATAAATACGAACATTTCTTTGAACTTTCCGCAAAACTAACTGTTCGGCAAGATATTCGTAGTTTTTTTTTAAAGAATGTAACTGTGATCATTGTAACCACTGTCTGAATTATTGTTTTTTTTAAAGTTATGTAGTACTCAATAAATCTTTCATATTAATTCATTTTTTAGTTATTAACATTCATTTAATGGGATTCGCATATAAATTAGAAATGGAGTTTCGTATACGAAAATTAGCTTTAATTTTTTTTTAGGAGAATTATCATAAGACTAAGCTCAATTCTATAAATCGAAATTTCTATATATCGAATTTTTTTCGAAGAAATTTGCTACTTTGATATATGGAGGTTCGACTGTATAATACAATAAATATAATATAAATTCTGTCACTCATAAAATATAATATAAACTCTGTAATAACTCTGTGTATTATAAACTCTGTAATAACTCTGTGTATTATAAACTCTGTAACACAGTTTATATTAAACATGAAGTATAATATAAACTCTATCACTCAATATAACTATTAAGATAGGACTTACTGCCAAATCAGCTTTGCTGCTGTCGACATCTTAACACCCCAACGTGGCCACTCTCTCAAAATCTTTCGACTCCAAACTAAAGGCTCCTCAGAAACCTCTCCATTCTATCTTTCTCTCCTTTCTACATTCCGTTTTTCTCATCCATCTAATTTCTTATGCAGGTCGCTAACTTCCAGCAACAAGATCTAACTTTCCTCATACACCATCCCACATCTCCAACCTTTAATTCTAGTGGCTCTAAAATGATTCTTTTATTAAAGTTACATTTCCTATTGGACTTCATTTTTTTCTTATATTTTATTTTCTGGAAATTCCCTCACCTGGTCAGGCCAAAATATTTTTCCGCAACATCCGCCCCCCCCCTTCCCAATGACCTGCAATACTCGGGGGAAAGTATATATATATATATATATATATATATATATATATATATATATATATATATATATATATATATATATATATATATATATATATATCCCTCGTTTGCTAAGTTCCACCAATACAATAATCCTTTAATTTCCATACTTCCCGTGTCCAAAGGAGCATTCCCCACTGACCATCCTCCAACATACATGGGAACCCTGGGATCTTTTCTAACATATTCCTTCCGTTCTACAAATATCTTTTTATTGATATCGCTCACGTTTTCTATTCTTACCAATCTCTCTGTATAAAATTTTATAGCTACGAACAAACCTTTGAAATATCCCTAACCTTTTCAAACCCTTTAAAAATATATGAAATTCTTCCCTTTTGCCTTAAGCAATCTTAAAAATAACTTCTGCCTGGCATTTTAACTACAACATCTGCTCTTCCGTTTTCGTAAACATCGTCTGCAGCCCAATATTCTAAAAATTATGCAGGTGTTTTGTAGAATAAGCTTGCTAGACTGAAAGTGCTAGCAATGTAATTTATGTGTCGAGTCAACCAAAATACGAGGGAGTGTACGGTTTCGAATGGAAATGGGACATCTCCGCTAAGCTACGACAAATGTAAACAAGAAATGTAAATTCGACAACAGAACTTTGACAAATGTAAATAATGAATGTTGTACCACATTCATTACCACCCAATAGCAAATGAACTTCTTTGAATTATCGTACATTCCGAATCGGTTGAAACCGACAGCCACAAATGCCATCTTCATGTATATGGTTCTCTTTCTCATTTACCCTGTGAATCCTCTAATGGTCCAGGCACACTATAAAGTAATAGGCATAAATATAAATAATTCCTTTATTTTCTACGTAGAGGTAGACTAACATAGACCGACTTGGGTCTTCAAATAATAACACAACAGTACCGCAACTTACGGTACTAAGAAACTGAACTTAAAAGTCGTAACGAACCCTTTCAGGCAGAATATAAGTTCACTAACAATACCCGTTACCATCAGGCTCTGAGATAACTATCGAACTCGTGCAGCCACCTAGGCTAAATACTAATACGTGCTCTATCAGTTAAATACCGCTATCACCTTCAATCTAACTTTTCTCGACTCTTTCGTATCTCTACTAATAGCGTAACGCACTACCGTACAAATCTCCACTCCCTTCTTGGGATCTTGCCAACTCAGCGTGTGTCACTTAAATAGACCAGACACCTGCTCCGAACTCACTTCGACTGGCCTGCACTGCGCAGCTACCAGAAATTTGCATCTGAGCAACACGCGAACCCTACACATGCTTGATTAGCAATATTTATTGAGTTATGGAAATGGTATTCTCTTCAATGGTTGTTAAGAGACGGGCAAAAGCGTCGCCGAGAATTTGTGTTGTGCAAGCAGGGTAAATGTTCGAGACTCTTTGCAGATTCCGAAACGCCGACAACACAACAAATTGTATAACCCTTCGAAGTATTATTACTTTGCAGTTAAAGGTTCGAAATCTAGTGTGCTTTGTCCTCACACAAAATGAAAGCCCATATAAATCTTTAGTGGTCATGATTTGACGGTCCAAAACGAACCTAGGGAGAGAGTTTAAGGCACTTATCAATCTGCTTTTCATATTCAGTGTAAGTATGCGGCTTAAGGCACCACAACGCAACAAATATTCGTTGGCTCACTTTAAAACTTTTCTTTGCCGAAATACATAATTCTTTTTCCAAGTCACTTTTTACACTATCTGGCCAAAAGTACCCGGACGTCCAGTGGTACAGGCTCGGAGAGTCCCGAGGCATATATTAATATGATGTTGGTCCTCCTTTTGCATCGATGACAGCCTGCACACGTCTGGGGAGACTTTCCACCAGTTTTTGATAGGTGTCCATGGGAATTGACTTCCAGGCGTCCATCACAGATGAAGTGAGTGCTGGCAGTGAGGAGGGTCGATTTGGCTGGCTACGACATCTGAGTTCTAATTCGTCCCAAAGGTGTTCAGAGGGATTT
>OU015497.1:7178628-7273628 GCA_907164885.2 Dolomedes plantarius | reverse complement strand
CATGCCAGTGAAAAAGAAAACTGGGGGTGCATGAGATGTAAATAGGGGTCCACGAGTTAGACAGGCCGTCACCAAAATTTTGGCTTCCCGTAAATGTAATAATCTGCCTAACACAGATATTACCTACGGAGGTATTTACGTAATATGGTTACTTTCTTATAATAGACTAGGGGCTTCGCCCCTAGGCTCGCTACGCTCGCTCCTCTGGTGAATCAAGTGAATGAATAACTCAATAGTTGTTTACAGCTTATGAGTCATTCATTTGTTTACAGTTGAAGCTTCCCCCCCCTCCCGGCGAAATGGATGAAGCCGGCCTATGGGTGAAAAATTGGATCTTCTTTCATGTCCTTCTGCAAAGGAAGCGAATGAGAAGATTTTTTTGAAGTATTTCTTTAAAATTCAATTAAAAATCGAAATTTTAAGATAGAGACTTGAAATGAAGTTTATATGAATGAGAAAGCTTTCATCTTCCAGTTGATATAAATATTTTCTTTGTAACATAATAAGTCTGAGAGCATCGAATTTATATATCTCGAAACGCATAAATTTTTCCAAAAAGTGGGTTTTCAATTTTAATAAAAATATCAGTCTGTTTTAAATTATTTTTAAACAAATGAGGTCTTGTTTGAAGGAGAAATGTCTGTAGTCTTAGATTGTAAAAAAAAAATTCTACGATCCTTTTTTGGCGAGTTATCGTAATCTGAACATGAAAAAGTCAATATTTTCCCACAAAAGATAAAATTAAAAAAAAATTAAAGTCCGACGAATATGAGACATGTCTTACTTTCTTTCCCACATTGTTCTGCATCGATTGGTATCGGTCTCGACCCCATACCCCCAGCGGTTTCGGAGGAGATAGCGTGACAAGCTTTTGACAGCGGCGGCGGCGGCTGCAGCGCCAGTTACTTTTTTTTAGAATAGAGAGATAGATACATTTCCTAATTATATGTATATTTCATAAAATTGTGTAAGACATCTATTCACTTTTCACGCAGTACGTGTAACTTGTGTTGCGACATCATGGACTTTTGAACTGGAACGTTTACATGGATGGCCAGCTGGTGGCCGTTATATTGAACTTTCCAGTTTCACAATTTGGCACAGACAAACTGCCAGGATGATGACCATTCAGCCTACGTTCAACATTTAAATGTCCTTCACACAAACTTTGAAATTAGGTTTGAAGATGTATTAACTATGGAAATACCACAATGGATTATCAATCCATACGGTGACATTGAAGAAAATGATGGCATGTTGCAAGAAGAACTGGTCGGTATAATCACCAACGAAGAACCTAAGGTGCAGTTTAGAAAGTGTTATAAAAAATTATGGCTTCAAAGAGACACATACCTGTTACATATCCTGCATTATGAACTATCGGGAGAAAGTTTTTGATGGCTTTTCCATCTTCATACCTCGTGGAAAGGGGTTTCAGCGCGGTTGTCAACCTCTTTAAAAAAAAAAGAAAAAGAAGAAAGAAACAGATTGGAAATCACTCGCAGAGGAGATTTAATGTTAAACCTGACTAAATTGAAGCCGAATATTGAAATTTTGCTTTCAAAGCATCATTTCTTTTGCTTTCAAATTTTGCTTTCAAAGCATCATTTCTTTTTTTTTCAAAGCATCATTTTTTTAAATAAGTCAGTGACATTCTAACTGCCGCAGAAGTAAGTACTTGGGAATTATTAAACAATTATTTCAATTTTTTCTTCTCTAGTAAAAAAAATAATTTGAAGACAGAATTCGATGGTTTTTTTCACTTGCCAAATCGGTCAAGTCCCTCAATCACGCAAAAATTGTAATAATAATAATAATAACGATGATTCCCAGGATATTCTATGTTATATGTCGTGAGATAAAGGGCTCATCCCTCCTATTAAAAGCATTGATTTTGTTGTGTATTTATTATATGTAAAAATGTTACTAAATTTGCATTTTGTGTCGTTTTAATTAATAAATGTATAACTATAAAACTTCACATATATATATATATATATATATTTTAAAATTTTTCACTCTACAGTAAACCCTCTCAAAGTGAGTAGCTCTGTGTCAACTTCAAAAACACTTTTAAAGTTGATGAATTTGTAAAAAGTCAGTATTAGGATAGCAGGGGGTCTACCCAAAACAGAAAAAATCGGCACGGGGGTCTAAGGGACAAACAAGTTTGGGGACCTCTGCTCTAATGTAAATCGTCGCTATTCAAACGCAGAAGCAAGCACTGGATGGTTACGGTCAATCTTTATCATCACAAAAAGAGTCAAATAAATAAGTCAGTGACATTCTAACTGCCGCAGAAGTAAGTACTTGGGAATTATTAAACAATTATTTCAATTATTTTTCTCTCATAAAAAAATAATTTGAAGACAGAATTCGATGGTTTTTTCACTTGCCAAATCGGTCAAGTCCCTCAATCACGCAAAAATTGTAATAATAATAATAATAACGATGATTCCCAGGATATTCTATGATATATGTCGTCAGATGAAAGCTCCATCTGCAATAATACATTCTACAATGTTTATCTGAATTTGTATTTTCAGAGGAACTTAAAAAAAACATTTTCTCTTCTAACGAAACTACCGCGGGTTATTAACGTAGGATTACTTATCGTTGCTTACCTCTTTTGTATGTGTTATGTATATATGTATATCATAACATATACATATACATAATACATATACATATACATATACATAATACATATACATATACATATAACATATACATATTATATATACAGTAACCACCGCTTATAGTGATCAGTGGTTATAATAATCAACCGTTTATAAGAATCAATATCGCGAAAACAAAAACAAATGTATTATTTCCATGTTAAAATTTTCGCTTTAAAAAATCAATCCACCGGTTTTAAGAATCAGTTTACACTCTTCGCTTTCCTTTCATTTTTTCAAAAAAGCCACTTAAACCTCAAAAGGCACGAAGTTCTTTCTTTATTTTTTTTAAAAGAAAGAGTGATAAGATGGGATGGAATACAGTTATAAAATGCATCCCTTTCTTTGTTAGACATAACATAATAGTTTCCCTTAAACGCTTTAGCTAAACACTGTCCTATTAGCTTGACCCAGGAGCATCCTACCCGTCCGGATCCGATTTCACTTTTCTTCACGGACAAACAAAGACAGGTACTCTTTTTTTCCCACCTCCCACATCCTGGTTGCGGCTTCCTGGACCCTGAAACACATAAATCTTCGGCGAAGTGTCCACTATCATTTAGGCAAACGTGACATTAGTAGATTCAGTACGTTATCAAACCCTGAAACGTAAGCTAGAAGATGAATCTTGGTCTGAGACTATTGGTATTGGAAGAGGTATAAACAGCCTCCTGAAAACTTCATTACGTCAAACTACCATAGAAAACTTTTTCTTGCACCCTTCCTATAGTTGAAATGTTAAACTGTTAAGCAGGTATGTTGTTACAAATACTGGATTTTTTTTCTTCTCTCACTATAATTAAGTGTATCTACTTATAGGTCTAGAAATTAAGTTGCATTTTTAAAATTATAAAGAATAATTTTAATAAAAGATAATTAACGTAAATTAAAGATTATTTTATGGTAAATTATCTAATATATGTATATATAGGTGTGTGTGTGCCTGTCCAAAAACCTAAATTTCGGCTATAAGAATCAACCGCTTATAAGAATCAAAAACAGTAATAACAAACGTGATTCTTATAAGCGGAAATCACTGTATATGTATATATAATATGTATATGTTATGTATATATGTATATGATATGTATGTATGTATGTATGTATATATGTATATCTGTACCTCGGAGGTATAGAACACTATGTCACAATGTTTGAATTTCACATGAGAGCTTAAAGAAATCCACTTACTGCATTTTTCTCGACACAATGATAGGACATGGTGCCATTTTCAATGGGCAAGGTCTCTCCTGTATAAACATTCACGTAACAGCTTTTCTCTACTCAAAGTAGTGCTTAAAATTGAAGGAATAAAGCTAAACAGTCTACTTTTAAGAAAGGAAATTGGTGTGCTTTACCTCTGGTATACAGATATATGTATGTATATATATACATATACAAAATAGTGCTTAAAATTGAAGGAATAAAGCTAAGCAGTCTACTTTTAAGAAAGGGACTTTATGTTCTTTACCTCTGGTGTACAGATATATGTATATATATATACATATATGTATGTCAAAATTTTGACGCATTTTGG
This sequence comes from Dolomedes plantarius, assembly GCA_907164885.2. Classification (NCBI taxonomy): domain Eukaryota; kingdom Metazoa; phylum Arthropoda; class Arachnida; order Araneae; family Dolomedidae; genus Dolomedes; species Dolomedes plantarius. The sequence goes on along the minus strand of OU015497.1, from coordinate 7,269,413 downwards.
GGCTTTCCTGTTTAACTGTTTACTGCTTGCCCAAGCGATACAGACTGGGATTTGGGCTGCCAAAATTATATCTCGCGCCGCAGGACATCTGAAATTTTGCTTTCCGGAGAACCGTTATGGAGGAACGTAATCCTACGTTTAAAACAATGTACCTATTTTTATGACTTTTCTCCCCTTTTTTTTCTTGTACTTGGCAAGTGAGCGGCTCATATGTAAACAATTATAAAGTTACTATTGCAATGTAAATAGTAGGGAAGGAAGTATATTATATCTTATATCATTCATCTATAATGCTTAGCTAAGGCATATTCAAAATTTTATTCACAACTAGCGTAAAGTCATTTGTCTAGCGCATGTGTCATTTTTAAAATATTGATAAAATATGTCTTAAAATTACAAGATAAAAAGAACTTTTTATATACCATGTTTTTAAATTTTCTGTTGAATCATATAAACTTGACAATTCTACGTATTAATAAATACTTTTTAAAAAATTTTTGATGAATTATCCCATCAACTTGAAAGAAAATGAAGTTAATTGGAAGTTAACTTGCGTTTAACTTTTCGTTCCCGGGCGATAGAGGGCTGCACCAGTCTACAAAACAAAATTAACTGAAAATGAATTCAATACTGCTTAAAGATCGCTAAAAGTGTTAAAATAATGCATTGTCATCGTGTTCTGAGCTATTCTAAAAGTTTCAAATGTCTAGCTAATCGGGAAGTTAGTTAAAAATCGATTGTAAGATTTGGACTGGACAAACACACACACAAACAAGACAGCGAGTTAATAAAAACATAGTAATCAAAATGCGTAGTATAAGACATTTTAAACCTTTATTGCCTGAATGGAAATGGGTTTTTAACGTTGGATTACGTTCCTCAATAACGGTCCTCCGGAGAGGAAAAGATTGTCCGTTATGGGTCTCGAGTTATAATTTTGGCAGCACGCCAAACGCAGGAGCAGTAAACAGTTAAACAGAAAAGTTCCAAAATACGTAAAAAAAAGAGATTAGCAACGATAAGTAATCCTACGTTAATAACTCACTGTAGTTTCGTTAGAAGAGACTACCTGAAATATTTTTATCGTTAATTCCATATTCTGGTAATAACGCTTATTTTGGCTTTGGAAAATGGCTGACGAATCAAGAATAATTAGATTCATATTTGTTGCCATTTCGACACGTTAGCGTCATCTAAGTTTGTAGCTTGGCGATCATGCTTGGCGCCCATAGTTAGTTGTCATGGAGATGTTCATGGAAATGTGTTATAGCCCGGTCGGAGCCATTTTGTTTTGTTTTGTTTTGTTTTTCGCTTAAAATAAAAGTTGTTTTTTGTTAGTTGTGTGCGATTTAAATTACAGTGCACCATCGATTCCAACAATATTTGATATAAAAAAAAAATCTTAGCAACATTACTACGAATCTACTGTAATCCCGAAAGAATAATTCCCTAACAATTTTTAATGTCTTCCCCCTAATAATTCTCCGACTTTCTTACCAAACTTTCTTATTTTCCCGACGATTCACAATTCTGAAGGTTTTCCAGACACACCCAAACCCATTCAGTAAGTTTTGTCATACTTAATCCATTTGCTCGCCGTAACTTTAACAAACATGAAAAATCCCCGGCAGTACCGGGTACGCCCTTTATATTTGAAAAGAATAATACTGAATATTATACCTCGACATGTTTCTCTGTTACATTTTTATAAATTTCTTTTCTTTACCGGTGCAGCCTTCGCAGTACGCGAACTTTATTTCCTTCGGAAGAGGAATGCCGAGCAAAAAGAAAGAACGTGTCCAGGAATTCTATTGCTCCTGCGTAAACAAAAGAAAAATCTAAAGAAAGGCAAGCAAAAATAGCAAGATAAAATTCCACTGTATCGACTTCTCCCAGAAAAGGTACTTTTTCTTCGAAAAAGGAAATGCATCTACAATCCGAATTTTATTAAAAGTTTGTCGGCGGATTTGCGAGATCACCCGGTTTTTACGGCTCTCATTCTGTTTATTTTAGTATTATGCAAATATTTTCCTCTCCCTCCCTATAACAGAAGCTGCGTGAACAACACCGGCCTCTGATACACGTTTATTTAAGTTTGAAGGAATTTCGAGCGGCTGCTTTATGCACTAGAAGTTGTGCAATCAAGCGGGCAGGCAAATTGAATGAAAGTCGGGAAGGAAAACTCTTGCGTTTGGGACACGTAGTTTTAGTAATAGTTACCAAAAACATTAAATTTGATTGAATAGTCTGGATAGTTTTATAATAATTGGTCTGTGCCCATTATTTTTTGAAAAATATTCGGTTGTCTCGATGTCCCAGTGACGAACATTTTAGGTTATTAAAACTTTCCTTACATGAAAAAATAACAAATTTTTTAATAGCTTAACCTTTAGCTTACGAGGGCCGTTTTTCGGATTCCCTCTTTAGAACGGGTACTTTCATACCCCCTTTCTAAGAACGGCTATTAAGGGCTATTAAAATATATATATATATATATATATATGACGAGCTTAAAAATTCTCGTGCTCCCTCTAATCTTGTTCCCGCTAATACTTATTCTAAATCTATGCAGTCAGTGATCGTAGGCCTGTGGAATTAAATACAACTAGTTTACATCTAAATCCTTTATTTAGAATACTATTAATTAACCTGATTCAATCAGAGCCATTGTTCGATCCCTCACCTCGTGACGCGCGCTCCGCTCAAACCGAAATCCAAAGACGCTCAGCCAATTAACCCTTTGTTAAAACTTAGAAGCAAAACTTTCGCGCATGCTCTGTGATGTCATGGAATGTTCGACAAGCTTCAATTTCTGAAATTACGCAATAGTTTCACTCCTCGCAAGCCCGTGCTTGCTCTAAAAATAGATTCGTTCGCTCGACCACAGACGCGAATCAAGGTTACATCTAATGAAACGGGGAAATTCCCAAAAAAACACGGCGCGCTCGTTCTATGTTCTGTGAAAATAGTGGCGTTCGGCGCCACGAAATAAATTATCCTGAAGCCCCCCTTTAAATTTTAACTTAATCATTTTCTTTTCCTAATTAATTCTTTACACACACACACACACATATATATATATATATATATACACAGTGGAATCTCGATCGATCGTTTTCGGATCCATCGTTTTTCCGTATGTATCGTTCATTTTATCCAGTCCCAACGATCCTATTGCTTTGTTATGTTTCCGCATCTATCGTTTTCCCGCATTTATCGTTCATTTCAATCGGTCCCTCGAAAAACGATAGATCGAGATTCCACTGTATATATATATATATATATATATATACAGTTGTCTCTCTGTTTAATGACTTCCAAGGGACCGTGAAAAATCGTCCTTAAGTAGAGATTGCCCTTAAACAGAATTTGTGAAAATATGACATTTCCCAAAACGTCGGAGGGGCCGAGACTGGGAAATACAGTCGAACCCCGTTATAACGAACTTCAAGGGACCAAAGGTTTGGTTCGCTGTATCCGGTGGTTCGCTATATCCGAACCGTTAAGAAAAATGTTCATAAAATGTATAACTCATTAGTTGCTATGTGTATTCAATAATAATGTATTAAAAAACGATAAAATCTATTAAAAATGACCAGTAATGGATTAAATTGACTAAAATCGATAACATTAAACTGATACAATACTAATTAAACTAATTAAAAATGAAAGACAAATGTATATAAATTCATTTTACCTTTAATTCTTGCTCACTGTTTTGTTACAGAAATAATCGGTAATCTTCTGCTGACGTGATACCGATTTCAAAAACATTATATGAATTTCTTTGTCCAGTACGTCAAATGACTGCAACACTCTTTCTTCCACTGTTTGTGTGGAAAAAAACTTATTAATTACATGCATTGCTGCTGTAGCATCTAAGATGGTGGGAATTTCATCATTTATGTGCTCCTCTTCATCAGCATCAGATGCAGAATCTTCGATTTCAGAATGATTCATTTTAATTTCTTCCACAATATCTTCATCAGTCGGATTTTCACATGTAATGATTTCATCATCAAATGTTTCGAACAATTGCATGTCACAATACGAGAATGAGGAAATATTGTGTTTTTCTATCCACATCACGATAGGTAAATCTTCATCATCTTCTTCTTCAACATTCTTTGCTAGGCTAGCATGTCGAAAACATTTTCTAATTGTAGAATCTGTAACAAGCCGCCAAGATTTTTCGAGCATTATAAGTGCATCAAGAAGAGAAACGTCACATTTTACATTTTTATCATATCCTTCTAAAATTCGTAAAATGAGCTGCTTCCTGTAATATTTAAGGCTTCTGATGACACCCTGGTCCATAGGCTGTACTACAGAAGTTGAATTCGGGGGAAAGAGTACAATTCTAATCGATTGTAACTGTTTATCGTTTTTGTGTGCACTACAATTGTCAAACAGAAGTAGAATTTTCCGTTTTTTAGCTGAAAGTTCACGATCCCACTTTCGAAGTTCTTTTTCAAACAGTTCCTTAGTCATCCACGCCTTACGGTTGGCTTCATAAGAAACAGGAAGCCGTTTGATATTTTTGAAGCATCTGGGGTGTTTAGATTTTCCAGTTACTAGAAGCTTACGACGTTCAGTTCCACTCATATTGGCACACACAAGAAATGTGATTCTGTCTTTCGACAATTTTCCGCCATTACATTTCTCTCCATTAAATTTTAATGTCTGGTTTGGTGTCATCTTGTAAAACAGTGCAGCTTCATCAGCATTAAATATGTAATTCTCGTCATATTCACTAGAGATGTCATTCCAAATATTTTCTTTCCACGTATCGGTGTTGGATGTTGAAACATCTCCCGATTCTCCGACAATTTTTCCGGAAGATATGTTGTTCCGCTTCTTGAATCTGTCTAACCATCCATTAGAACACAAAAATGGAATTCCAAATTTGCTGGCAAATTCATCAGCTTTTGACTGAAGCATTTGCCCAGAAATTGGTACATTTTGGCTTCTTTAAACGCTGAACCATTTTAATAAAGCTTCTTCCACTTCTTGATGGTCAGCTTTTTTTAATTTTTTTTGGGAGATCAAATTTTTCTCGAAAGCAGAAAGTATGCTTTCTCTGTTTTTCCATATTGTTCCAACTGTAGATTTCGATAAATCTTTTTTTCGGCAAATGTCAACTTGGCTACCTCCATTTTGTATTTCTCTTATGATATTTACTTTTTCTTCGATGCAGAATGCTTTACGCTTGCTCGACATGATGTACCTAATGATTTCTTAAAAGCGAATTTTTAACTTGTGATAAACACTCAAATAGGTGAATTAGATGAAATGACTTCCCTTCCACCTGCGTGTGGAAATGAATCTTCCGGCTCGACCCTGAGCTGACCTTTACCCTTGTTCTCGGGTGCGCATATACTATACTGTTCATGCTTTTACTTGTTCTCCTCGAGCGTTTGGTGAACCTTTCCCCTCCCCTCCCTCCTGTTACTGTGGTTTCGCTTACCGAATTACTGGCGGGATTACAACTGCAGAGTGACTATCGTAATGGTGCATATACATTGGTACAGAGTTCTCTGCCTGCAGATCCCCGACTCCTGTCATCACATTAGTCACGGTAACATTAGACACGGTATTTAGAACCACCCCCATTCCAATGAACACGTGTCTTCCAGATATTCCCCCATTTAGAACCCCCCCATTCAAGCCGCCAAAGTCCCTCGTGTTTCTTGATCTAGTGTCCCCCGTCCCCACTGTCACCATTTGACCCCCGGGACCTCGGGTTCTCCTTTGATGCTATGCATCGGACCGCCAGAGGAGGAGATCCACGCATCCACAACTGCGGAAAAATTAAAAAAAAAATCAGTCGACTGAAAAAAAAAGGTTCGTTATAGCCGATTCCTAACATTTCGGAGGTTCGCTATAAAAGGGTAAATTAGCATTAAATAGAATAGGAAAACGGCGGGACCAAAAATTTCGTTCGTTATATCCGGGAGTTCGTTATATCCCAGGTTCGCTATAACGGGGTTCGACTGTATAGTCTTTAAATAGAGATCGTCGTTAAGTAGAGCCTCGTTAAACAGAGAGCCAACTGTATATATATATATATATTCATTCTTGGACCCGTATTCCTGGGATACATGCTATCCCACCCCATAAGGAAAAGGTTAAACAGATGATGAACTGAAGTAGGTTGAATCTAGAAAATGCGATGCTTAAATAAATGTTCAAATAAACTACAAAAAGGTATAGGGGTGAAGGGTTAAGACTACATTCATTTTGCTTAATCGGAAGTGGACTCGATACCCTCACTTGAGGGAAGATTTTTTTATTGCTACGTGGTGCAGTGATTCTACGAGAAGTTACGAGGTCACTCAGATATCGTCCCTGGAGGTGCTCAGTCAAAAACTGTGGTTGTGCCACGGTGCGGCGTTGATTCGCTTATATGGTGTCCGCATCGAAAGCCAACATTGATTCTAGCAGATGAAGTGCCAGTGTCTTCATGGACAAGTGCCCCGCATTGGCAAACAACAGCAGTTAACTCATATATGCACAGAAGAACAGACATTTATTCATGCACATATTTTCCTGTTTAAGTACTTAATTCATCTAACGCAAGCCCTTCCTTGGTTTTAACTTAGGATTACGTTTCTCCATAACGGTCCTCCGGAAAGCAAAATTTCAAATGTCCAGCGTCGCGAGTTATAATTTTGGCAGTGCACCAAACCCAGCCTGTATTGCTTGGGCAAGTAGTGAACAGTTACACAGAAAAGTACCAAAATGCATCAAAATTTTGACATATATAATATAAGGGTATATATATATATATATATATATTGTTGGGTGGATTAAACCACATAATTTGCCCCATACCTAATTTTCTGAAATAAAAAACCTTTCACAAGAAAGTAGACTAGATGAGGCTAACTAAAATGCCTCTATTTCTCTTATTTTACATAAAAACATAGTAAAAAGGGGATCGATTTGATCCAATAGCTTGGAAGAAAAATATTTACAAAAACTTAACCATTAAACAAAAAAGAATACAGATAAGCGTGTCATGAACGGGCAAAAATTAACCTACTTAAATTTTGAAAAAAAAAACTACTTATACTGAATGGTAAAGCTTGGGATAGTTATAGGAAGAAAGAAGGTATACAAGTTTAATGGCTCGACAATTCGTCGCAAACACATCTAAATATCAAACTTGCTGCGAAAACAGCTACTAACACTATGGCTGAAAGTCCCAACTCATTCGCAGAATAGTTACTGCTTAAAACCCCAACTCGCTGAAAAAATACTTACATCTTAAATACTTGTTGTATTTACTTGTACAAACCCCATTGGCTGTGACGCGAGAGCTTCGTAATTCGAGTCCTGCCTTCAAAGTTGAAAAATCTGCATATTATTTTATTTTTATTTTAAACCATCCGTTCATGACACGTTTTCAAATATCGCGTTTTCCAACGAAGAGAGAATAAATACTACATATATATATGTATATATATATATATACAAGTGGTTATCAAAATAATGGAAACACAAAGAAACATCATGAAAACCTTTATTAATACGGTGCAGGATCACCTTTGTCATGTAATACCACCTGATTCACCTTGGAATTCGATTACACCAGTCATGAATAGTGGTTAAGAATATATTATACCATTCTTCAGGGAAAAATCGTGAAAGTTCCTGTAGAGATGCTGTGGTGGATATCGATACCTGGCTCTATCCGCTTATACAGATCACGGTGGTTGGATGATATATAGTCGGGGGGGATTGTACATGGCAAGATAAAGTATTTGACTTCTTTTTCATGCTCTTCAAACCAATACTTGATAGATTTAGCTGTGTGTATAGGGGGATTATCATCCTGGAAAACGCCATCTCCCGCAAGTAACAATGTTTGCACCATAGGATGGACTAGTGAGCTAGAATCTCGACATAGTCCTTCCCATTCAATCTCCCATTTATGGTTACAATAGGGCCTGAAGAAAACCATGAGATGTCATCCCAAACCCTTATTGACAGTTGAGATGAGACAGCCAAAATCTTATGCTTATGTAGGTGTTCTCCAGACATATGCATGTCCTGTTTCGAGTAACAATGTGAACAATGATTGATCGGACCAAATGCCATTTATCGACATATTACTCGACCAGAATTTGAGCTCGTGGCACCATTGTGGACGATATTTTGTATTGGCATCTATCACGAGTGGCTTTGGAATAGCTATTCTTCCGTCAATGCTTTGTTTGTGAAGTTTCCTTCTGACTCTAATGGTTGATACCGGAACATGCAGATGCAGATTGAGCTCTTCGGTCATTTTGGTTGCAATTGTTTTATCTCTTCGTGTCACAATCCGCTTCAATACCTCGTCCGTCTCTCCCTTTCGTCCACTATTCTGTTTGGCAGAGGATGTTTCGCCGTGCACTCTGAATGCTATCATGACTTTCGATACCATAGCTCGAAAAACACCCATTAGCCTGGGGGTTGCAGTAACAGATACTCCAATTTAAACGCGATCCAACAATTTGCCCTTTTTTGCAAGGTCTGCAAGGTTTGACGTTTTACGCTGTTGCCCCCAAAAGCACGATGCCCTTAGCTTCATTACTGCGATCTGACATTAGAATAATACATACACTATATTATATAAAAAAGTACCGGTGGCCAGATTTGTTTTTTAAGGAATGCGAAGCACATTCATAAACACCACTAATATTGATAGGTGTTTCCATTATTTTGATAACCACTTTAATTAATATATATATATATATATATATATATATATATATATATATATATATATATATATATACAGTGATTTCCGCTTATAAGAATCACGTTTGTTATTACTGTTTTTGATTCTTATAAGCGGTTGATTCTTATAACCGAAACTTCCCTTTGTACAGGCACACATACACAAATATATACTTGTACATATATATAAACACACAGGCACATATATACATAATTTACCATTAAATACTCTTTAATTTACGTTATTTATCATTTATTAAAATTATTTTTATAATTTTGAAAATACTCAATTTCTAAACAAATACTATAACTCAATTTCTAGACCTATAAGTAACAACACATGATTATAAAATCAACAAGAGGCAGCTTCTCTTTGACTACACTTTGGAAGAGCATCATATCTAATTAACAAGTTCTGTTTTTCAGAAAAACTAAGAGTTTTCCTTGTTTTTATCATATTTGAATTCGACTATCAAAAAGTTCTAACACTAACTGGCAATTTTGTTAGAAAACTAAAGTGAATACTAGCGACATATGCTTATTACAGTCTCAGACGAAGATTCACTTTATAGCTTACGTTTCACGGTTTGATTCTGAATCAAACCGTGAAACGTTTGATTCAGCATCTGGTTCATCTGATTCAGCAAAATGAATCCCTTTTACGTTTCACGGTTTGAAGTGCTGAATCCACTGTCCCGTTTGCGTACGTGATGGTGGACACTTCGCGGAAGATTTTTTTGTTTCAGGGTCCAGAAATCCACAACAAGGAAGTAAGTGGTGGGAAAAAAGGAGTGCCTGTCTGGAGAAAAGGGAAATCGGACCCGGGCGGGTTAGATGCCCCTGGGTAAAGCTAATAGGACAGTGTTTAGCAAAAACGTATAAGGAGAAACTCTTATGTTATGTCTAAAGGAATGTATTTTACGACTGTTTTCCACCCCAAAGTTTTATCAATCTTTCTTTTCAAAAACTTAAGAAAGAATTTCGTACCTTTTGAGCGTTCAAGTGGCATTTTTTGGAAAAATGAAAGGAAGGCGAAGATTGCAAACTGATTCTTATAACCGGTGGGTTGATTCTTTAAAGCGGAAATTTTAACATGGAAATAATACATTTGTTTTTGTTTTTGCGATATTGATTCTTATAAACGGTTGATTCTTATAACCACTGATCACTATAAGCGGTGGTTACTGTATATATATATATATATATATATATATATATATATATATGCATACATACGTATATATCGATACATAACACATACATACATATGTTATACATACAAAAGAGGTAAGCAACGATAAGTAATCCTACGTTAATAACTCGCGCTAGTTTCAGTAGAAGAAACTACCTGAAATTTTTATGTTATTTTATTTTATTTTTATTTATTCATTTATTTATTTTTCCATGTTCTTCGAATATTTGATACAGTCTACAGTTTTTTACAAAAAGGAGGCAAAATGTGTGGTCAACAATTCTATCACAGCCTGAAGCTATAAGCAAGGAAAATTAGATGGGGGAGAGAGGGGCAAAACTCCAGAAAAAATTAAAAAAATAAAAATAGTCATATTAGCTTTCCCGAGCGAAAAAAAAAGTTACAGTAAAAAAACGGTAGAAAATATATGAAGCTCTAACAAGTATAAATTAAAAAAGTTCAGAACCTACGTACGGTTATCGTAAAAAAAATGAGCTGCAAAAAAATATAAAGCGCGGGGGGTGGAAACCGAAGACAAAGAAAGAAAATTAAAACTGCACCTCGATAAATTCTCTTTCGTTTTTATTTCCTGCAGCAATTTTTGTAGAGGATAAAAGGGTAAATTTTGTTGCAATGTAGGGATTAGTTTTATTTTTTTTTAAATTTATTTGTTTTTTAATACTATAATTTTCTGAAGCAATAATTTAAAAATGAACATTTTATATACTTTGGGTATATTTTTTTAAACGCTATCCAAATGAAAATTTCCTTTTGAAGTAAGCTGAAAAAAAAATAAGCTGCACAACATTCATTTTTTTTAAGCAGCTGCGAATATAATTGCAGCTGCGAAAATTTGTTTTGAGCGTACTGAATGTATTTTGAAGGAAAACTGTTGGTGTACTTGCCTGTTCTAGAATGGCGTTTGGAATGCAAATTTGGAATAGAAGACAAAGCACGTTATGTTCATAACTTGATCACCTTTAAAATATGTTAAAAGGAATATGTTCCTCCCCTTATACATAAAATGTGCATAAAAATATGTTTTCAAAAAATCATTAACATATATGAGCCATTTACAAGCGAAATTGTTTATGTCCACTTTTTGAAATTTTTGAAACTTGAAACTTGAAACTTGAAATTTTTGTCAAAACACTTGATAGACCCTTCACTTTTTACATTATTAACAAATTTCCCAAATAATAAGGATCGACACCACGAAATAACAACATTTTTTAGGCCATCGAATAAGAAACTTTTTTCGGAAGCCGATCCATAGTCTTAAGGTAAATTCAGTTCAATTTAATCGTTGCAATTCAAACGTAGAAGAAAGTACTTAATGATAACAGTAAATCGTTTGGTGTTGCTTTATAAATAAATAAATAAATTCGTCACCTGCAGAAGTAAATACCGTAAAATCTTGACTGTAATACGCACACGTGTATAATACGCAGGGCCGCCCAGAGACTTCACGGGGCCAGGGGCAAGCCTCTGTAGTTGGCCCCAAGACTATTTTTCAGAAGACTATTTTGTAGTCAGAGAAATCTGATTAATAGAATAATTTTTTTTTCTTTTTTGTGGGGGCCCCTTTTTTCAGGTGATTATTTTGAATTTTGAAGTACGGTACAAGTTTCAGAATTTTCTTTCGGAGGAAATCTAATAAATAAATTTTTTAAAAATTTTTTGGGGCCCCTCCGGCAGTTGGGGGCCTGGGGCAAAGTGCCCCAGTTGCCCCCCCCCCCTCTGGGCGGCCCTGATAATACGCATGCTTAATTTTGGTCGAAATTTTCGGGGAAAAAAATTCGACTATAATACGCACCTATAAATTTTCAATATTTTATTTAAAAACTAGATGTATTACCCGGCTTTGCTCGGGATTCAGTTTCTGTTATTATTTTTTTCAATGATTAGCCTCATGTTATGATGTTCTACAGTTTTCGCTAAAATTCTTTTGAGGCAGCAAATAGCATTAGTTTGTTGTCGGTGCTGTCGTTGTTCATCGCTTTCCTCTCCTTTCGACGTTGAAGCTCGAAGATAATCGCATGTTCGACGCGTTAAAAGTTTCTTCATCAGTCTCACTGCTTCGGATCACTACAATTCGAATTCTGTTGCCTTCGTGCTCTTGGGAATGTTTTTTCTTCAGATTCTTGTGTGCGTCAAACTGCATTTCGAATTATGTTGGCTTCGCGCTGTTCTGTTTTTTTTTTTTTCATCACGTTGCTCATTTCTCATCAATCTTTGACATTTTCCCCTTATTTCTGCAGGATTAAAAGTTGCTCTCCTCTTTTTGGGCATTTTAAAGCATTAATTTACAGCTAGTCAATAACGTTTGAATGGATTTATTATTATAGAAAAAGAATCAATAATGTTTGAATGGATTGAGATCATATTCAATATTAAAACACGGCAAATCTGGTAATTATTATAGAAAAAGTATATACACGTATTTCATGCTCGGAACTCTTTCTCAAAACTAAATCGTCTGCTACGTTTCAATGCCACTTTCAGACTTTCTTAGTTATAATATACACGTATTTCATGATTGTAATTCTTTCTCGAAACTAAATCATCTGCCATGTTTCAATGTCACTTCAGTTATATAAATCATCGCGTGAAGGCTAAACGCACGTGTTTCTAGCTAAGTGAACGTGTCCTGCAGTATATTTCAGTTTGAACAGGTAGCTTGGGATAGTTTCAATTCATGAAATGGATAGATAACACATTAATTGAAAATGAATGACTTTCCATCCTTATATTTTCATTTTTAAAAAGAAACATTCCGGCGTTGCCACGTACATGAAAATAATATATCAAATTCATTCTTGCATGCCCTAATATAAGAATAAATCACGTTTTTAATTCATGTCTATTTATTTTTACGGAAATGTTATAATTTAATTGGCAACAATGAAATGTTACAATGGCTTTGAACAAAAATATCCGGGGAAATTTGGCGATTTTCAATATCCGTTGATACTTCTAACATAATTCTGGAATGGAACGTCGTAGCGGAATGAAAATAGTCTATAACCATCGCGCAAGTTCAAGCAATAAGTTGACCAAGTTTCATCGCAATCGGATGAACGGTACGGCAGCGCATAAAATACGAACAAACAAACAAACAAACAAACATTCATTTTTATATAGAGAGATTGCACAGATATGTATCAGCAGAAATAAAATCTATACTTATATATAAAGAGAGAGCGATTTTGTACGTGGAGGGTAATCTCCAGAACCACCGCACCTATTTGAAAAATTCTTTCACTGTTTGAAAGGTACATTATTCTAGATGGACATAGGCTATATATTATGTAAATCTAATCAGTAGAAATAAAGTTAGGGGCTTAATCCTAACAATCTCCATTGTTACCGCTACTGTCCTCTACTGCTTTTTGTGTCGAAGTCTTCAACGATCCTTAGCGTGGTGCTATTGCGGTGGACTTCTGTTCTGACGATAGTGGTTCGAACCTAGCCGTTCTCCTGCACGCCTTTTTCTTTTAAAAAATTAACTTTAATTATTTACTAACGTAATATTAATTAGAATATTATTTTATGAATATTATTTTTAAAAAAATTTAATATTATTTAAAAAAACATTCTTTACTTAAAATCCTTTTTTTACTTTTTTATTTTTTATTTCAACTCTTAACCTCTTTCTATTATCTATCTATACTTATATATAAAGAGAGAGCGATTTTGTACGTGGAGGGTAATCTCCAGAACATATATATATATATATATATATATATATATATATATATATCCTTCGGATATATGCTATCCCACCCCGTAAGGAAAAGGTTTAATATTTTTAAGATTCAAGTAGAGGAGGTATTGATAAATACAAAAAGGATTTTTGAAACTGGCAACGTTAAAGGGTTTATTGAAGAAAACTACATTTGGAACTACGCTTTTTATTGGACATTTAAGGTAAAAAAAGATTTACAATTTATTGGCTATCAACTGGAAATTTATTGGTATAATATTTCGTTCAACCCGGACAAAGTAGGGACGGGCCGCTAGTTTGTAATAAAAAGAAACGAAAACGTCAAATTCGGTAAAAAAAAATAAAAAAAAAAAAACTTAAATTTTCTATTCAAAACAAACAATACTGTCAAATTATCACTCTTATTCACTTTCACTAGACTACAACTCATCTATTGTTTTAGCGCCCACGTCATAATTATTGGTGCCGTCGTAATATATATTGGCATCATCATCCTCGTTTGATGACACCTGCCCATGACATGTCGTTGTCACTGACGTCTCACGTTTAACAACTGATAATTTTTCTGCTGCCGTATAGGACCATCTTGTAGAAATTTTCAGGGAAATAAATAAAATAAAATAATAAATTTTTGTCCTTGCAACAACCGGGAACTGTTACTGTTTCAAGTGACCTGTTATTAAGCGAACGCGTGTACGATACGAACTGTTGAGTTCCTTTGTTTAAAAGGAACACCTGCTCAGTAAACGGGTGGATGAATCCCGGAGTGAAGATGCGCGCGCACCCGTGTTGCGACAATGCCTTACAGATGCTGTACGTTCGTTTATTCAATATTTAAAACTACTCTTTTCTTTTGTACACGAGTATAATACGCACCCTCATTTTTGCGGAGTTAAATGTGAAAAAAAAAGTGCGTATTATACTCGAAATTTAACGGTACATGAAAAGTTTTTTTAAAAAATTTAAACTTTTTTAAAAAATTTAATCTTTTATATTAAAATTTAATACATTTATCATAAAGTACCTGCTTCTGCGTTTGATTGGCAACGATTTACACTTAGAGTATGGACTTAAGGGGACAGTGGACCCTCAAACCTAACTTTTTTTTGTTTTGAATGGATTTGCTTGAAATTTGAATATGTGATTAGTACCATAGATACGTGCAAGTGGTTAAAATTTAAAGATGAAATATTAATAATTTATGAATTAGGAATTATTAATTATATCAAAAATTGCTTAACTAAAAATGTTCCACGCGCATTTTTTTTGCATATAATATGGTAATTTTTATTTACAGGATACCTTATAGCACTAACGATGAAACTTATTTCTTATTTTAAGCATTCATTAAAAATATAAAGAGAAAAAAATAATAATAGTGAAAACACCCTTTTTATTACGCAAAATACATATAAATCGTCTTTTCATGTACAAAATTTAAAAATTCTGAGCTACGAAGCATAATTTTTTTCGATAAGATTTATTTGATATGGTGTTAAATATATAAAACTTAAATTTCAAAGCAATACGATAATTAGTAGAAATGCGCCCGGAGCAGTTTGAATATTCGTATGACACGAAAATTTTTATTTTGAGAAAAACGCATTTAAAGTTATTGCTATTAGTAGCCACATAATATCTAACTTAAATACAAATGCCTATAACTAGGAAAGTAATCACAAAAATTAAACATTATTTTTGCAAGACATTCCTAGTCGTCCGTAGTTTCAAAATTCAATAAAATAAAAAAATCGAATTTTTGGACAAATTTCACAATTTTGAAAGTCCACTGTCCCCTTAAGATTTTACGGTAATTGAAAATTATCAAACAATTATTCCATTTTTTTCTGCAGTAAAAAAGTAATTTGAAGACTGAATCGAATGTTATTACGTTATCACCATTTGCCAAATCGGTTAAGTCCCTTAGTCACGCAAAATTTTAATAATAATAACGATGACTCCAGGGGTATTCAATGTTATAGATATTTTCTGTGTCGCCAGATAAAAGCTCTATCTGTAACAATACATTGTACAATGTTTATTTGAGTTGATATTTCCGGAGGAATTTTAAAAAGCAATGTAATATTATTTTATCATTTTTGTCCACTTTTTGCTTTATAAACTTATCCGATGTGGCATGTGAGTGGCTCATGCATAAGAAGAACGTCTGTGGGAGTTTCGAATCCAATCCTTTTCTATGATCGGGAATATCTAATAATGTGAAAGCATTTTTGGTCTAAAAAATATCGTCGCCTCTTGACGTTGCGCTCCTCGGGATTGGAACAAATTTCCTGTCACCGACAGTTTTCTACCACTCCCTGTGATGAAAAAAAAGTGGTTTTTATTTAGGAGGGGGGGGGGGGATGCTGAATCTCTGTGGAATAAAAATAAGTAAGGAATTGTGAGGCGGCATTCGAAAATAGAGTTGAAAGGTTTCCATTGAACCTGACGTTGGTCAGATTCAGAGTTAACTTCATCTGAGCCGATTTATTTTCTTAAAAAGTGATATCGGTAGTGGAATCCATGCAATTTAAAGGGGGAAAGAAGTCGGATTCTGTTATAAACATTGGCTTTCTCACACACACACATTATATATATATATATATATATATATATATATATATATATCCAATATATATATATATATATATATATATATATATATATGTATATATATATATATATATATATATACATACATATATATATATATATATATATATATATATATATATATATATGTATATATATATATATATATATATGTATATATATATATATATGAATATATATATATATATATATATATATTCATATATATATATGAATATATATATATATATATATATATATATATATATATATATATATATATATATATATATATATATATATATATATATATATATATATATATATATATATATATATATATATATATTCATATATATATATATATATATATATATATATATATATATATATATATATATACTATGTATATATATATATATATATATGTATATATATATATATACTATATATATATATACTATGTATATATATATACTATGTATATATATATATATATATATATACTATGTATATACTATGTATATATATATATATATATATATATATATATATATACTATGTATATATATATATATACTATGTATATATATATATATATATGTATATATATATATATATATGAATATATATATATATATATATATATATATATATATATATATATATATATATATATATATATATGAATATCATCTATTATCTGTTCCTTCATTGCTTGTTCTAGCCGCTTCGAATTCAATAATTGTATTGCTCTATTTTGACATTCGGTAACTGTAGAATCACAATGCTTATATACCTACCTGATCATACCTCATCATCGTTCTTCTCCATTTCCATTTTCTTTTAATTTATTGTGATATGGATTCTATGTGCCTCGCTATTGAAGCTATCTATATAACTCGCAGTCACATTATATGAATTGTTATTTACACAATTTCACAAACTGATTCATAAATAAAGATTATTTACGCAAACACAGAATATAATACACTACGCTATACAACTCAAAATTTATAGACATTACCATGCAGCAAACAATTTTATAAACACCGTAACTCAATTTGCTATATACCATATAGTCAATTTGTTCGCTATCAATCTATTTTGATATCAAATAATACTACAATTAGGTAACTATCTTACCTTATACTACAATTCAGAATCCCCTAAATGCTATTTACTTCAGCGAATTTCTAACTATCCGTGAGTCTATCCTTATACACTGGCACAATCCAATTTTTACCGACGCCGTTAGGCTTAATGTTCGCCGGGTAAGCCTGCATAGGCTACCGCCGCAGCCATGTTCTGCCGCCGCTACAGTCCTACAAATCGTCTAAGTCCAAATATTTCAATAAAATATTGTCTCACCGCAAAATAATTTATATCTTCTTTATCTTCACCACTATATCCATATTATTTTTCACAATTTTGACTCAAAAATATTGAAAATACAATCAAAATGAACATTTATTCGGGAGTTCCACAGAAACACAACTCGCAGCCGTTGCCCTGTTTTGAAGAATAAATCATTCAGTACTTCGGGCATCACATTTCCTAATAAACGGGGTAAATTTCTTCCAGCCAACAATAAAACAGAAGAACTTACTGCGGTGAGATCGCATATCCTTTCCTTTCCATCATTTGAACGTCATTACACTAGAAGAGTTAATGATGAGAAATATCTGCCGGCTCATTTAAATTTGAGAATTATGTACGAGCTGTATACTGAAAAAAAAATTAAAAACCTGTCTCTCGAAATATTTATGAGGCAGAGTTTCACAAAATGAAATTATATCTTTTAAAAAGCCGAAGGTCAACACGTGTCATAAATGCGACACTCTAAAAATGAAAATAACAATAGTTGAGGTCGAAAGTGAAGCTGAAAAGTCACTTAAAATCCGTCACGAAGCATCTGAGTTTGCATATGAATCGAAAAGAATAGACAAAAAGAGTACAAAAATATGACCCAACAAAAAAAAAAAATGTTACACGTTCGATCTCTAGCAGTGTTTACTAACACCGTATGTTTTTTAGTCAGTTTCAGTTTACAAACGACAACTTTGGACGTACAATTTAACAATTCACGATACTGCAAGTGGCACATCTACCAACTACGTGTGGCATGAGGCCATTGCCGGCCGTGGAGCTAACGAAATAGCCTCTTGTCTGTACCATCACATAAAGTCTTTACCCAATAATTTCCTAAATCTTTCTTATTATTCAGATACGTGTGGGGGACAAAACAGAAACAGTTATGTTTCAGCCATGTTTTAGAAAGCGATGATGGATTTCCCCCATTTGTTAACGATTGATCTCAAATGTTTGGTACCTTGTCACACCCACATGGAGTGTGATGCAGGGCCCGATTTAGAAAATTCTTGACTATAGGCACAACTCGGGAGGGGGGAGGGGGGCCCTACACTGATGTGGGCGTAAAATTTCCAAAATTGACATACAAAAAAAAAAAAATCATGAATCATTGTGAAAGTACCATTTTACCAAGGATTGGCTATTGTAAGCGTAGAAGCCTAGACCATTATCAAATAACAAAAAGCAATACAACCTATTAACTTCATCATTAAAACACCAGTACAATGCAACCAGAAAAGCTTATTCATCCCTTATATACACTATAACATATAAATGATGAATTATACATATAGCTATACATATGATGAAGCAATCAATCAATCAAATTTGAAAGGATATATTAAACAATTGCTATTAAAAAAGGTAAAATAAAAAAAAACTTGAATTGGGAAGTTTTTCTTTTTTTCCTTTTAAAATTAAAATTTTTTGGGGGCCCCCAGCATTCGGGGGGCCCCTAGGCCCAAGACTATCGGGCCTAATGGAAAATCAGGGCCTGGTATGATGTTGAACATGCTCTTATAGAAAAGCAAAAGAAAAACATGCAATAACAATAAATCACCCGTATGATTGGTATCAGCTAACGAAAGGAACAGGCAAAAGAAAAAAAAATTAAAAGATTTGACGTCTGTGAAATGACACAGGAAGATTTTAAAAAATTTTCTGGACTGTTGAAAGATGGTTTAGTAAATAGGAAAAATAACTCTGAAGGCGCGCCTTTTAAATGCCAGTTTATTCAATGGCTATATTACACGACAATCGAAGGAGTCATACAGTATAAAGTAAATCTTCAAGACGCCGAGTTTTTAAAAGTAAGCTTTCTGCCTCGTGGGCAGTGTTGCCAACCTCTACGAAGCGCCTCCCCCTAGCGCCATCTCGAAATCCCCCCGTTTCCCCCTAACACCAACTTGAGATCCCCCTAGACCTTCCCAAAAGAAATTCTGGTTCCAAATAGGCATCCTGTTTGAGAGATAAATTGAAATAAATAGAAAATACACACCTACATAATGAAATGGAGGTTTATTTACATTTCACATATGTATGGAACTTATAATCTAATAAAAAAAACGCATCTGGATTGTACAAAATATTAAAAAATGTCCCCCCCCCCCAAAAAAAAAAAAATTCCCCTAAAAAAAGTGGCCCCTAAAAACACCCCTTTTCATCTAACTTACCCCCAAATTTAGGGGGGAAACCCCTAAGTTGGCAATACTGGTCGTAGAAAAAATAATAATCTAACAAAAACTATTCTTGTTCAAAGGTACAAGGACACCGTTCCTATTTGAACCGAAAAAAAGAAAGAGATGTTGGACCTGCTTCCACTGATACATGGGACATTGTCAAACATTGAAATCCTTGTTACAAGGATACATGTTCAAACATTGAAATCCTTCTTCTGAAAAATCACTATTTTTTTACTTAAGCCCTATATAACTGGCTTCACATCTATCTATCTATCTATCTATCTATATATCTATCTATATATATAAAACAGTTCCGTAACTGACTCATTCATTCACTGACTGACTGGCATACAACGCACACACCAGACCGCTGGACCTAAAGGGCTGAAATTTTGCATGGCGATTCTTCTTATGGTGTAGGGGTGCATTAAGAAAGATTTTTGAAAAATTCTTCTTAGATTTTTTTAAATTAAATTTTTAAGCTTTTTTGTAACTTTTTTTAAGTTTGCATTTAAAATAATAATTTGAGGGTTATAAAAATTATATCACGAGAAAGATCATAAAAATTCCTTCAAAATGAAATCTGTTTCGAATCTTTACATAGATTTTCTGATATTTTGTGAATTTTTAAAGATTAATTTTTAGAATTTAATTTATTAAATGCCGATCACGTAAATTTCTTTTTCTGGTACTTTCAATAAATTTATCGTCACGTGCATAACATCTAAATATACAAAAAAAATTATTTTTTTTCTTTCTAATGCAGCAGACGATTGGATATTATCCAAAAAAAAAAATAAATATCCCTTACGATTTTTTATAAATATATATATATATATATATATATATATTTTACATCAATTGTATATATTGATCGTCTCATTTATTATAAATATATATATTTATTTTTTTTTAGCATTAATTGCATACATTGACCATTGTATTTAATTTGAATGTATTCCGTAGCGAAGCGCGGGTTTTCAGCTAGTATATATATATATATATATATATATATATATATATATATATATATATATATATATATATATATACAGTCGAACCTCCATATATCGAAGTAGCAAAATGAGCGAAAAAAATTCGATATATAGAAATTTCGATATATAGAAATGTGCTTAGTCTTATCATAATTCTCCTAAAAAAAAATTTAAGCTAATTTTCGTATACGAAACTCCATTTCTAATTTATATGCGAATCTCATTAAATGAAAGTTAATAACTAAAAAAAAAGAATTAATATGAAAGATTTATTGATTACTACATATCTTTAAAAAAACAATAATGCAGACAGTGGTTACAATGATCACAGTTACATTCTTTAAAAAAAACCTACGAATATCTTGCCGAACAGTTAGTTTTGCGGAAAGTTCAAAGAAATGTTCGTATTTATTCAGTCCACTAAAAACTTCATCAGGGACATTATCCGCGAATTGAAGTCCACGACGTATTGTTTCAAATGCCAAAAATCGGGAGATTTTATTCTAAAGTGGAATAAAATCTCCCAATTTGTCTTGAAAAAAATTTCGATATATAGAGATTTTTTCGATATATAGAAACAATTTTTCTATGTAATGAACATGGAGATTTACTAAGAGTTCTATATATAGAAAATTTCGATATAGGGAAGTTCGATATATGGAGGTTCGACTGTATATATATATATATATATATGTTGATTTAAGTAAGTATATTATCGGTTTTATAAAGAGAACAGTCGTTGGGACTAGTACATAGACATTATGTATCTTTCTCCGCAATATATCCTGCTGCCTCTGATACATTCCACTGATTTCATGGGGGAAGCATGGCACCAACATTCCATCCTTTCTACTTGGAGCTAAAAACAGCAAGTAATATTGAAAATTCGGATCCAGGTCTTGAAGATATCGACCCTGATAGCACTCCTTCAAAATATTAGTTATTAATAAATAAAAATAAGACTGCTATGTACTAACCCCATTGGATTCGCTCACCTCAATGTTAACCTATGAAGAAAATGTGTCCACGGATTGCCGACTTGGATTCAAAGATTTTTTTTTAAAAAAATTGTACTCCGTCTTAGAGAAAGAAATTTTACATTTATATACATTTTTCGTTTGTTTTTTTTTAAAAATGCAATGAATATGTTAAAATTTAAATTATTCGTTTTAAAATCTGCTATAGCGTGTTTGAAACGTTCATAAATTGCTTCGGTGGACGAAATTTATAAAGTGAATCCTGTAGCGCTTTGTAGATAGGTTCAGGCTATCTGACAATACCAATTTTATTTGATTATCAGCATTTATGTACCTGTAAATCGTTGACAAAAATATATTTTAAATAAAAAATTTGGGGTCAGCGCTTAACCCCCCCCTATAGAGAGAGAGAGCCATTACAATCCCTCAAAATGTCAGTCCTAAAGGGGGTGGAATTCTCGAACTGCCAACTGCACTCCTCCCACCAAAAGAATCTGCAAGAAGAGGAAAAGGGAAATAAGATTTTTTTCTTAGTACATAGCAGCCTTAAAGTTATTTTATATGATAAAATAAAGGTTAAGGTTATTTTATTGTGTGTAAGGTAAATTAAGGTTATTTTATTGTGTGTAATCAAAATCAAAATTATTTTACATAATGTTGGTAACATTATTGCTTTAAATAAAACTCAAGTTTTACCATATGAATTCTAATTACTGTCTGTGACAAAAATCCTTTACAATAGTTTTAGTTCAAAAAGGAAAAAAAGGAAAATGAAAGGAAAAAGTATTTGTAGTCAAAAGGGCATAAGTCAAATAACATTTGGTATAAAGGACTTAAGTCAGCACTAAAAAATAAACAAAAGTACAAAACATTATTGAAATATAACAGTAAACCATTATTTGCACATTAATCATAAAAAGAAATTATAGATATCTATAACAAACTAAAATATCGCTCTTTAAATTATAAATTTTTTTAAATGTTCAAAAATTAAAATCTTTCTACTGAAAAATCACTATTTTTACCATGTTTTTATTAACTTGCTTTCTTGTGTGTTTGTTTGTATGTGTGCTTGTGTGTGTGCTTGTCTAGTACAAATCTTTCAATCGATTTTTAACTAACTTCCCGACTAGCTAGACATTTGAAACTTTTAGAATAGCTCAGAACACGATGACAATGCATTATTTTAATACTTTTAGCCGAAAAAAATCCGCAAGGTGGCGCTTCGATCGAATTCGATGCTTGCACTTTTGCGTAACGGCGTTCGACGATTTTGAAAACAGAATACATGTGAATTTAATTTGTTTACAAAAATATTGTGCGAAAAATTAAAAAAATTATAAAAATCAAAGTTTATAAAGTCTGTAGATAGTGAAAATGACTGAAAAGTGATTAAAATTAGATAAAAGAAAGTGAAAAAGAAATATTAACTGAAGGTTTGTGCAATTAAGAGAAAATTGTCAAGTTTATATGATTCAACAGAAAATTTAAAAACATGTTATATAAAAAGTTCTTTTTATCATGTAATTATTGATTTAAGCCCTTTATACCTGGCTTCATATATATATATATATATATATATATATATATATATATATATATACAGTGTCGTAACTAGGCAGGTGCAGCAGGAGCAACCACCCAGGGCCCACTTGCAAGGGGCCCCCAAAATGCTGTATTTGTTTTATATTTTCCTAGATCTATTTTATTAAGGGGCCTAAATCCAAAGTCTGGCCTAGAGTACAGGAATGGCTAGTTACGGAATTGTATATATATATATATATATATATATATATATATATATATATATATATATATATATATATATATATATATATATATATATATATATATATATATATATATATTTATATATATATATATATATATATATATATATATATATATAAATATATATATATATATATATATATATATATATATATATATATATAATATATATATATATATATATATATATATATATATATATATATAATATAATATAATTGTTGATTTAAGTAAGTATATTATCGGTTTAATAAAAAGAACAGTCGTTGGTACTAGTATATAGACATTATGTATCATTCTCCGCAAGCGTTGGGAGTCAGAAATGTTTCTTCGGTTCTCTTGGAGTGACGCCAGTGTAGAGGTAACGGGGTTTCAGAATATAAGGTCAAGATATTCCAAACGGACATTTCGGAAATGCATTTGAATGATGCCTGCAATAAAAACATCAAAGCTGTTATGAGAAATGGATTCCACATTCTTAAGTTTTATGTTTTCGGGTTTAAATAAAAGAGGTACGTCTTTTATTGCTACCTGTAGCGATCAGGCAGGGAGGAAAGGCGATATATCTCTTGGAACATTATCATTTGAATGATTGAGAAAACCAATAGTTTGTTTGTGTATTCGAGCCGCTCGCTTGCCAAATCGGTCAAGTCCATCAAACGAAAAGTGATAAAATAATATACATCGTTTCTTTAAATTTCTCTGAAAATATAAATTCAAATAAACATTGTAGAATGTATTATTGTAGATGAAGCTTTTTATCTGACGACATAGAAAATCTATGAGATAGAAGATCCTTGGAGTCATTGTTATTATTATTACAATTTTTGCGCGACAGAGGGAGTTACTTGATTTGGCAAGTAAAAAAACACACATCGATTTCAGTCTCCATATTATTTTTTCACTAGCTGAAAACCCACGCTTCGCTACGGAGAGTACATTCAAATTAAATACAACGGTCAATGTATGCAATTAATGCCAAAAAAATAAATATATATATTTATAATAAATGCGACGATCAATGTACACAATTGATGTAAATATATATATATATATATATATATATATATATTTATAAAAAAATCGTAAGGGATATTTATTTTTTTTGGATAATATCCAATCGTCTGCTGCATTAGAAAGAAAAAGAATATTTTTTTTGTCTATTTAGTTGTTATGCACGTGACGATAAATTTATTTAAAGTACCAGAAAAAGAAATCACGTGATCGGCATTTAATAAATTAAATTCTAAAAATGAATCTTTAAAAATTCACCAAAAATCAGAAAATCGAGGTCAAGGTTCGAAAAAGATTTTATTTTAAAGGAATTTTTATGATCTTTCTCGTGATATAAATTTTATAACCCTCAAATTATTATTTTAAACGCAAACTTAAAAAAAAGTTACTAAAACAGCTTACAAATTTAATTTTAAAAAATCTAAGAAGGATTTTTCAAAAATCTCCCTTAGTGCACCCCTACACCATAAGAAGAATCGCCATGCAAAATTTAAGCCATTTAGGTCCAGCGGTTTGGTCCGTGCGTTGTATGTCAGTGAGTCAGTTACGGAACTGTTTTATATATATAGATTACAGAAAACTTCATTATCATACATTTTACAAGTTGTGCCCATAAAGTAACCGGACATCTTTTTTATAAATAAGAAAAATATTACTCACCTTCAAATATCTCCTTCAAAATAATCGCCAAATGAGTCTATATAATTTTTCCAACGTTTCTTCAAGTCATAGAAACACTGTTTATAGGAGTTGGAGCTAACCGTTCGCAAAATACGCGTAACGTCTATATACTTAAGTTGCTAAGCCGACTTTTGAATCTGGCATTTTGAATCTTGATGTTTGAATCTGGCATTAGAAATTCTGTTTCTGCGCATGCTCAGTGACATGTTTTAATGATAAATAAATCTTAGATATCTCTCTGCCATTTTCATTTTTATGATAATTATGTTTGTGAAATATAAGATTAAACCTCATGGAAATTGTTTAAGCGTTGTTTAGTTAGCTATAATTTACAATTTTTAAAAAAAAATTGCTTTCTGCGCATGCTCAGTGACAATTTTAAATCTGGCTTTAGATACTTACTAAGTACGAGGCCGCTTAAACACATTAATTTGTTTCTGCGCATTATTAGGATTTTCAACATTTGGCAATGATGTGTTGAGTATAATTTATGTATTAGTACATTTATTTCCTATCTATCCGTCATGTTTTGTACGGGTATCAACAAATTTGATTTAATATCAGAGACGTTTTCAAATCTCTGTCCTTTCGTGGCCATCTTAAGCTTCGGAAAAAGGAAAAAATCAGCTGGTGATAAGTCGGATAAATAGGGTGGGTGATTTATCCCTGTAATTGAATGCTTAGCAAGATATTGTTGTACAGAAATTGCTGTATGGGGCCCAGCATTATCGTGTAAAAGAAACCATTGCCTAGAATTAAACACTTCCTTCCTAGCTCGCCTTATCTTGTTCCTTAATCGAAAAAGCACCTCCTTGTAAAAATACTGATTAATTATTTGATTTTCAGGAACAAATTCGTGGTGAATAAGTCCTTTGTAATGAAAAAATGCAATCAGCATCACCTTAGGCTTTGATTTTGAGAACGAATTTTCTCCACATTTTCCTCATTCTTTGAAGTTGAAGGGCGCCCTGTCTTTGGTTCATCTTCGATGCTTTCTCGCCCACATTTAAAGCGGTTGTACCGCTCATACACTTGTTTTCTTGATGACGATGCATCACTATATACTGTTCGAATCATCTCTAAAGATTCTAAGGTAGCAGATTTACCTAATTTGTAACAGAATTTAATGTTACAACGTTGTTCCATTCCGAAGCAAATTTTTTTGTACAATATCCTTCTCAGTAAATGAAAATTACTACGATTATGATATGCAAACGACTAAATAACCAGTTTAAACTGGCTTTAACAAGAGTTGAGATGTCACTCTTTCTAGCCAGGCGATTATTCTTTCACTTTTTTATTTTATCTTTTGGTCTTTTTAATTTGTCCGGTTACTTTATGGGCGCACCCTGTATATTAAAGAGTTTTCGTAAAATAAATAATAACTTAATCGATCTGGCATGTGAAAAAAAGCCCAATTCACTCATCATATATTTTTTTTTACTTCAGAAGAAAAAAATTAAAATATATGTTTAATGATTGTGGCAGTTTGACTGTCACTGACGAATTTATTTTACTTTCTTTTTTGTGGTGAAACAACACCAAACGATTGATCGTTTTCCTCGAGTACTGGCCTCTGCGTTTGAATGGCATTATTGCGACGATTTACCTTAGAGTGTGGACTTAACTGGATTGGCCTCTGAAAAAAGTGACTTATTCGACGGCTCAAAAAGAATTTTGTCATTCAGTCGTGTTAATCTTTATTATTGGGAAAAAGTTTTATGAATGTAAAAAATGAGAAGTCCATCAAGTGCTTTGACACTAAAATTTCAAAAATTTCAAAAGGTGGACTTAACCGATTTGCCTTGTGAATGGTTCATTTAACAAATGCCGTTCATTTGGCCACTAAGCCAACAGATCTCGGACTGTCTAACACTTTAAAACATAGGAATTAAAATTTAAAAGTTCAAGGCACGCGTGAGGCTGTAAATACGTCACTGGTTGATCTTAAATTGTAGAAGACGTAGTCGAGGGAAATTTATATTTATTTATAATTATGTATATATTTATTTATAGTTATTTTTATGAATTTTCATGAATGTGCTTAGTCAACTGAAACCACATTTAGTATAAGTTAATGCTATGTTTATCTCTCTGTGTATACAATTGATAACATACTCGTATATATATGTAATACATTTTAACCACCTATAATCGCCCGTAATCCGACCTCTCTCTCTCTCTCTCTATGGTAACCTTTCCGTTCTTTACCCCTTTCTCATATAATAACCTACCTCGCCAATTTCTGGCAACCCTATTTACAACTACTTCTACGCTCGCCAGATGAACGCTGGACGTCGCGCTGTAAGGTCATATTATTGCAGGAATAAGGTTATATGTTCTTGTATTCGAATCATATTGTTTTCGGCCACGATGCTTATCTCAGGAGATGACCATTCGGGTCATCACATCATATATATATATATATATATATATATATATATATATATATATATATATATATATATATATATATATATGTATGTATGTATGCATGTATGTATATATATGTACAGTGAAACTTCTCTAGTCGGTCACGCCTCAAAAGGGTCACTTTTTACGGAACCATTACTAGCCGCCACAGAGAAGTCTACCACTATTCAACGGTCATATATACCGGGTGGCCATAATTAAACTGACAGTGCTCACAGTGTTCTGTAGCGCGATCTATTTGCGAGAATGACGCCACATTTTGTAGGAAGATTAAACAAGACGGGGGACGAAGGATTCCGCGAAAAAATAAATTAGTTCCAAAAGTCACCGCTAGGGGAATATTTGGCGCTGTGTAATAGAAAATAGAGTGTTAACAAATGCAAATTAATACGGAATAAAATTACCTTTTATTATGCACATTTTCTTATTTAGTTCAAGTGCAATATGGCAACACTTTTAAAAAAGCGTAAAATCTACATAAACAAAAGTCTCGTAAGATAAAGTCTCGTGACCTGCAATATCACGTACGCTGAGCAGAAGAAGAAGTTCTTTATTCAAATTAAGTAACTCCTGTACACGGCTGATCTTGTACGGATAGAAGTTGATAATCTTTCGTAAGATTTTCCATACCGTACTGTAAGGCATATCCATATTCCGAGCTAATCCACGAGCGCTAGCAATATTGTCTGGTCCTCTGTCGACAATCGCCGTGGCAACTGCTTCGATTGTATCCTGTGGTACAGGTTTTCGTCCTCTGCCTGACTGAACCTTCAGAGAACCTGTTTTCTCAAACGTCGCAACCATTGCTTTTAGCCCATTAACTGACACAGGACCGTTACCTTTACGCATTTTTTTGTGCGTTCTAAAAGCACGAAGAGCGGCTGACGCGTTGCACTGGTTGAGGTAAAAGAATTTGACCAGTAACGCACGCTCGACTAAAGAAGGAGACATTGCACATAAACTTTCAATCCGATTGATTCGAAACGTAACACATTGCTTTTTAAAACCCAAGCAGCTGGCACTGTGCCAATGGATGTAACGTGAAATTTGAATAAGCAACTTCAGCTCAGCGTACGTGATATTGCAGATCACGAGACTTTATCGGTGTTTATGTAGAGTTTACGCTTTTTTAAAAGTGTTGCCATATTGCACTTGAACTAAATAAGAAAATGTGCATAATAAAAGGTAATTTTATTCCGTATTAATTTGCATTTGTTAACACTCTATTTTCTATTACACAGCGCCAAATATTCCCCTAGCGGTGACTTTTGGAACTAATTTATTTTTTCGCGAAATCCTTCGTCCCCCGTCTTGTTTAATCTTCCTACAAAATGTGGCGTCATTCTCGCAAATAGATCGCTCTACAGAACACTGTGAGCACTGTCAGTTTAATTATGGCCACCCGGTATATATGACCGTTGAATAGTGGTAGACTTCTCTGTGGCGGCTAGTAATGGTTCCATAAAAAGTGGCCCTTTTGAGGCGTGACCGACTAGAGAAGTTTCACTGTACATATATATACATACATGCATACATACATACATACATACATACATACATATATATATATATATATATATATATGATGTGATGACCCGAATGGACATCTCCTGAAATAAGCATCGTGGCCGAAAACAATATGATTCGAATACAAGAACATATAACCTTATTCCAGCAATAATATGACCTTACAGCGCGACGTCCAGCGTAATAATGGTGGTTTACATCAGATGCGTGAACACATAGTAGCACATGCTGTAAGCATTGTAGGCTAAGGCAAAGCTCAAGCTATAACTAGGGTAGTCAGTAGTAGATCACATCCGTATTTCGAATATTTTATTGGAATATTCTATTTTTTTCCTAGACAGTTTAATTGATCTTCTTTGGTATTAATCGACCCCCTTTCAACCCTTGTGTATTCATCGACCCCCTTTCTACCGTTGTGTATTCATCGACCCCCTTTCTACCCTTGTGTATTCATCGACCCCCTTTCGACCCTTGTGTATTCATCGACCCCCTTTTGACCCTTGTATATTCATCGACCCCCTTTTGACCCTTGTGTATTCATCGACCCCTATTTAACTCTTATCAACCCCGAGGGATCACTATCGACCACTTTGGGGACCCCGGGATTAAACGAACATGCTTTGTTACACGACGGGATTCGGTCCGAATAAGCGTCTGGTCCGATTAACCGCAATCGACTGTATTGCAACGATTTACATTAGAGTAGAGGGCGCTCTAGCCCTGTTGGCATGAGCAGCGGGCCAGTGATCTGAACCTCCCAGTTCGATGCTCGTCGCTGCAAATCCACCGCCGTGTTCACTAATGGTGGTTGGGGCACGTAAAATAGGGCGTGGCTACAATGTCCTCCAAGTTCTCAAATTTACCTCAAGAGATGCGGGGTCGAGTGTTCCGGTCTCGTCACTTGACTCGGTTCAAAATGACAGGACCGATGTTCTCCGAAGTCAGTTTTCTGCTCTATGTGGTACCTCGCCTTAAAGTGAAGCTGCTTACTACCCTTCGCCAAGGACCTAGGATTTGAGGACCTAGGTCCTTTGGACTTGGTGTAGGCTTTCCTACACCAAGGGCATTAGAAACAACAACACACCTTATATAAAAATGGCGAATAATAGTATAATTTTCAACGAATAAAAATATTAAAAATACGCAATTATAGAAAATTTAAAGCATATTTTTAAAAAAATTAATTCAGTGATATAAATTGACTTCAAACTATCCGTGACCCACAATTTGCGCGCCACTAGGTCTAAACGATTACAACTCATTCCCACTGAAATTAGTCAGTCGTGGGGAGTTCAATGCAAGAATCACCAGTCTGCAGACAAAAGAAAAAAAACCAAAACGAAACAGCTTCTGAAAGAGTCATTTTCAAGTTCTTGCCACCAAACAGACGCTGAACACCGTTGAATAAAAGCTGGATACTAACATTAGGTTACATCGACAATGGCATGGTACGTTAACGACGCACCGGAGAGATATCCTCGGTATGGATAATTTTTTGGGGCTATATTTCCGTCCTCAGGATTAAGAAATAATTACAAGATATAAAGAACTTTTTATATACCATGTTTTTAAATTTTCTGTTGAATCATATAAACTTGACAATTCTATGGATTAATAAATACTTTTTTAAAAATTTTTTTGATGAATTATCCCATCAACTTGAAAGAAAATGAAGTTAATTGGAAGCTAACTTGCGTTTAACTTTTCGTTCCCGTCTCGGCCGATAGATGGCTGCACCAGTCTACAAAACAAAATTAACTGAAAAAGAATTCAATCCTGCTTAAAGATGGCTAAAAGTATTTAAATAATGCATCGTCATCGTGTTCTGAGCTATTCTAAAAGTTTCAAATGTCTAGCTAGTCGGGAAGTTAGTTAAAAATCGATTGCAAGATTTGTACCGGACAAACAAACACACACACACACACACACACAAACAAGAAAGCGAGTTAATAAAAACATGGTAAAAAGTGCCGACATTGAAAGTTGAAAAAAAATGTAAATAAATACATGAATAAATATAAGTTTGACAACTATTTAAGGTGGCAGAATGAATAAAGAGAGATACGGTGGCAGAGGATTAAGCTGAAGTCGGCGAGGTAGTCTTGAAGTCGATCCATCAAAGAATGAACATTGTGTTAACCGTTCTCCAAAATATATATGGTAAAAATTTTATAAATTTTACTGGTAGGTATTTTGAGATATTGTCATAAACGTGTTTGCGACCTTAACTTTGGGCACCAGTCTATGTGAATGATTTCATTATTGCTTTTTTTTTTATACTTCCTTGAATGTGCATGTAATTGAACTATTTTACAGTTGAGAAACTCTCAAAACTCTAGGAGTTCCAGTACAGAAATCCCCCCCCCCCCAAAAAAAAAAAAAAAGCTCATCTTTATTTCCTTAACTCAGCCTTCCACCTCGAATCGTGATTTGGTCATAAATGGGTTTGAATCTCGACAAAGGCCTATATGCACCTGTGCTGTCTCCTCGTGTCCTGATAGCCCAAAAAAAATTGCCATTTAGTGGTGTCGATCTTTATTAGTTGGGAAATGAATCATAAATATGAAAAGTTAAGAGTCTATCAAAGAGCTTTAACATTAAAGTTTAAAAAATTCAAAAAATGGAGTTTGCTGATTTGGCTTGTGAACTGCTCATATACGTGATTTATATAAATATGTTTGTATATGCGATCTACATATAAAGGAAAAAGTTAGGACAAAATAAACATGGATTTAAAAAAAATAGAGTTGTCCCCTTTAAACATATCTTTTGCGATACATCGATTATGAAATTATTTATCTATGTATATATACAAATGCTCATTCATATTTTTTTTGTGATTTAACAAACAAAAAAATTACAGTACAAGGATACTTCTATTATTTTATTACTTATATAACCACTTGCAAAACATAACATTTTCATATCTACAAATAATAACTTGAACTGGTTTTACAATAAAATCCACACACATACACATAGATAAATTGCAACTAACAAGTTTAATGTATATATATATATTTATCTTTTATATTTATGTGTATATATATATACATATATATAAAATACACCTAAAATAACTCACTTTGTATACTCCTTTGGTAACATTGAAGATCAATAACAGAAAAAGATGTAAAATATCTTTGCCTCAAATATTATTTACATTATTAGGAAAACAACTCGAAAAGTGATGTAATACTTTGAGCTCTTACTGGAAAAAAAGTAGATCATTCAAAATAATACACTAATTTAAAAAAGCTCAGATTCCCTGTCTAAATATTTAACATATAAATGCTAGTAACTGTGGTGGAGAAATACAACATATATATATATATAAATGAACGAAAACAAAGAACATAATGATAAAATGGCCAAATGATTTTATAATTTCGAAATGTAGATATTGCAAATGAAGGGTGTAGTTCAGAAAAATCTCAACATTAAATAATTCTTAAAATTTTAGCAACTAAGATGTTCTATACAGAAAGTTTAACACTCAACATAGTAATATTTATGCCTGATATTTTATCTTTTCATTTTTAAATAGATGCTTGAAGTCATGCTAGACATAAACATCAGATAAGGTTTTTTCACAATATCAAATATTTTACAATTTTTTGAAAATTTAATACATTGCTTATCTGTGATTAATAGAATCAACAATCTTATATCAATAAAAGGCAAAGCTGAAACATCTGAATGCAAATGCCATTAAGATACATTTACATTCATTAGAATTATTTCACGTCATTCAGGTTGTAATCTCCCAATGCTTTGGCTATTTTTATATCTATATAATATAGAGCGACTTCTCAATAATTCATGAAATGGGAAAATCCTCTTACCCGTTTGAATTTCCTTAACAAGATTATAACTTGCTCATAAACATGTCAGACAACTAATGCTGTAACAGAACATAAAGCAAAATCAGAGCTATATAAACAACGCTAAAAAATGATAAACTGTATCAGTTTGAGGTCAAGTGCATTATTTGAGATTCTGAATCAAACATGAAACTACAATATGTGCACATATACTGTCATTATGTCTTTACACAAGCATGACACTACAGATTCAAAATTAATTGGGTTTAAAAAATATTACTGAAAACTTGTGGGGAGCTCTAAACAAAAACACGCAGCTGCTTAAAATAAAATTTAAAAAATACTAATAAAATAAAGATTTAAAAAAAGACAAGTTTCGAACTAAAAAAATTAGTTCTTAATCAGGCCAGGGCATATATAATGTTATTGATCTTATCACTTGACACCTTATCATTAATTTTTTTCTATTTTAGCTTGATAAATTTTATAATTAAATAATATTATAATTAAAGTTTATAATTTTCAATGTTTTAATAAGAAGATATATAATTTTGAAAATCTTTTTAATTTTAATAATCATTAACTTTTACCTAAATGAAATACAAATATATATTAGTTTTTAAATATGAAGTTTTTGTCAGATGAGATATAGCAAAAACAAATGCAGAATGTGACTAAGACATTTTTTTATTGTTATTTTGCTGGGTAGATTTACACCCCAAATCTACAACTCATCGATTTTAAAGTAGTTTGTCAAAATTTACTTATTTCCTGCTATTAACATTTTCCTAATTAAAAAAAAAAATTGCTACTACCTAAAAATTCCCATTGGATTCAACAGATTTTTTATATAAAGTAAGTGAGTCATTATTGTAAAAAGTTTGCACACTACCGTTCTAATGAGCTTTGTAACATGTGCTTTTTTTCCAATAATGAATAGTGAAGAAAATGATAATCAGCTTAAAGTTGATTCTAACACACTTAATCATTGTAAATATTTCTAGCTAAAGTGGCATAGATGAGAGTATTTTACCTCCCAGTGTAGCAAACTGAGAAAACTCCAGGCAGAGAAAAAAAATTCCTATCAAATTCTAGAACTTTATAAAGGCTCAGAAAATGAATATAAAATAGCAAGACTTTTCCAGGATTTCCAAAACTTGATTTTCTTTTGAAACTAAAATTAGTAGATAAATGGCATTATTTCGCCACATTTAGGCATTTTATAATGTTTAAAGAGCACTTAATGGCACTGCGTGGAAATTATTCTCACAGCTGATTAATAAATACTATAAAAAAAAGTTTTTAAGCATACTAATGGGTATTAATTAAGTACTTAATCTCAAATTATGCATTCAAAATTCTAAAACATATTCTCCACCACATATAGATTGAAACCATTGCTCGATAAACTAATATTTAAAATTTAACATCTCAGCAGCGCACTTTCATATAATAGAAATTATAAAATCAGATCATGCATAAACATAATCGTTAGATGTAATAAGCACATAAACGTAGCCAAGAAGTACCACTGAGGGAAGGGGATTTACCCAGATCATGACCTTTTTGATTAGCCTTTATACATTATATAATAATATTATAGCTTTAAGCAATGGGAGATTACTTTCAACCTGAAAAAACTCCCTTGGCTACGTCTATGGAACAATAACATTACATCTATAGTATTTCAGTTAACATTCAACAATAAACAGAAATTGCCAGCTTTTAAAGAATTTTCCTGATAAAAAGTTCAACAGTAACTAATACCTGTAATATCAATTTTTGTATTTCAAAAAAAGAGCTTTTTAAAAAAACGAGCTTTTTATTATGCTGAGGAATTTTTATCTAAAATTTTCCATCTTATAAAATCCTGAAATTATGCAGGTGAGTCTACTAATAGTTGGCAAATGTGGCAATGGACAGAATTCAATTATTTTTTTACTTTCATTATTATTTTTCCTTCTTTTTTTATTATAAATGTTACTTATTTTAACAAGTTTTCATAAAATGTTAGCAGAGATATTAAAATCAATTTTTTAAGTAAAGAAAATAAGAAAACTTTTAACACAGTTTCATGAAACAAACAGTTTCTTAGTAGTATTTTCAGAAATATAGTACTCAGTCGTTAACTCAGTATTTTCAAAAATAACACTGTAACTATTGCCAAATTTAGAATAGTTGTTTAAAAACAAAACAAAACATATTTAATATAATAAATTAAGTTCAATTAAGTAACAAAAATGGCAAAAGAAAAAAATATTTATAACAAATTTTATTAAACATTTTTGCTACAAATTAATTCCTTATATATTATTAAAAAGCCAGGAGTATTCTTTAAAGATTTTTTTTTTTTAAATGGTTTAACAATGATATTATTTTCAATATTTACACAATAAAATTTTAAGCAATAATGAAGACAATATATGAACATCAGTTTTAACATCAAACTGCACTTTTAATACAGAAATTTCGAATTTCCTATTCCCTAAAGAAGAAAGCCACACACATTGTACTTGAGTTATAGGATAATATAAAGTACGAGTCTAGATCAATCTAATTTTATTAGGGGTAATACAGTGTGTTATACAAATATGTTAAAAAATATATAGCTCTAAGTAATTTTATATATTTCAACTGTGAATTTCATAAATAACTTTTATAAACAGCCATATTAAAAAACTGTTATGCACTTATGTCAAGAGATAAAATTTTAACAATTTGCTAATACTTTGTAGAAAGTAAATATATTACAATCAAATAAGAAAATAAAGGTATACTATTATATGAAATAAACACACATATATAATAGGCAAATTTTACAGTATAAATTCACAAGTTACACATTTAAATGAAAAATAGAAAGAAAAATTTACTATATCACGGTACTTTAATTTTGCTAATACTAGCCATATATAGATACATTTTTATTTATGGCTACAATATTTTATACAGCATATCTTGGATATATAATGTGATAATGATGAAAAAAAATTGAAAAAAATTAAAAGAATCTTTTCAAAAAGAAAATAAAAATTCACACACTTCAAGAAGAGAAAATGGGGATCAATTTTACTTTTATAGTAGATGAATTGATAAAATTTAGCAAGAAAAATTAAATATATGCATTCAACATACATACATCTCAAATCCAAGCTTTTTCCTCAACTAAAGGAATAAATTTAAGAAACTTACTCGTGAATTGAGATTTGAAATATCTGAGATTCTTACAAGAACTAAGAAAGATAGGAAACTTGAGCAACTGAAAATTAAAGGCACACAATCATAAATTTAAAATATAAAGTGATATAAAAGTTTAATCATAATTTAAAATTTTGGCATGGTCAGAAAATCTTACTGTAGACTTCTTTACATGATACTCAACATCTATGGAATAAATAGTGTTTTAACTTTCTGCACATTGAACAGAAACATATACAAAACTTTAATATAAGGCCAAATCTTACAAGGATTTAACACTTTAAATTAAATGAATCTGAATCAAAATCTATGCAGGATAGGCTCAATCTCCAAATCATAACGTATATATATATATATATATATATATATATATATATATATATATATATATATATATCAAAATAGAATATTAAAATATACTTAGATAAAAAATTATTTTCACAAAGTATAAATTTTGAAATTACTTACCATAGAAGCCTATTAAAAATTAAGCAGAAAAAAATTTAGTAGAAAATGAATTAATACAATTAATAATAAAGAAAAATAGGAGAAAATTAAGTAATATAACTAATAACAAAGCAAAAATTAAACAAAATGTTTCCTCAAACAAAAAAAGAATAAATAAAGTCCGAAATAGGGTAGGGTGACTATGAAATGTCACTGTAGCTGGTGAGCATTCTTATTTTGAGCATAAAATTGCTTACTCATTCACTTGCAGCACGACAATTGTCTTTAAGTAGTTATACTGGAATTCTTTAACAAAAAAATTTCAAGAGAAATGCATTAATAAAAAATAATATATATATAAAATATATATAACAGTACAAAATATTTTAAAAAGACATTACCTTGATGGATAGAGATACGTAATTTTCGTATTTACGAAATAGATGCGAATAGTTGCCAATATGAGTGAGTAAATGCAAAAATTATTCTTTTACTACTTTTCGGTGAAAACTCAGTGATAAATGGTTTTTTAAGCGAAATTAGGTAATAATAGTAATAATTTATAAACATAAATGCTTATCCAAGACCATCCACAGTCTTTAAGTGACAGATCTCACTCTCGAAATTTGCTTATTACTTATTGTTAAAGACTTAAGGAAGAGAATGGGGAGACTACTACAATGTTAGCTAAGAACTAAGAATTTTGATACTTACTTAACCAAGTAAGTAAATTTGTGATTTCTTATAAGAAATGCCAAATTGTTGAATTTATATATATATATTTGCAAATAAATGCGAAATTTTATATATCATAATTTTTTTTCTTCAAAATTTCTATATTTTTATGCGAAATTTGCGTACCCCTATTAATGGATTATTGCATAAATATAAAACAGAAAAGGTTCTTAACTTTTAATTTCTTCACATGAAGGAGAAAACTTTGAATGTCTTAAGTTACATAATACCTCAGGAAATCTCCATACAGTTTTTGTGAAGTATTCAGAATATAAGTCCGTTTTCAAAGACCAACTATAGTTAAATTCGATGCCATTGATCCTAATTCTTTAAACTATGTGATCAATAATGACATTCTACACTATAGTGTTAAAGCACTTAACATTGCAAAATAATGAAAGAGATTAGAAACTTAAGTTAATTTCAGGAATTAGTTAATATCATTAGGAACGCTTTCATTGGTGAAATCGTTTATCACTTAAAATAAATTCTTCCGGTGAAAATAATAATTTTAAAAAGATATGAACTATACATTGAACTGTTAAATTTTCTGATAGAATAACTTAAAATATTTCTTGAGGCAAAAATAACAACAATAATAATAATCATTATAATAGTAATTTTCTCGTAATATCTTATACATTGATAAAATATATCACAATATAATTTTCAAACCTGAAAAAAATAATAAGTACAACATAACAAATATATTATCAGAATTAGAAGGAACACACATGTCTAAATATCAGATAATAAAAAGTAAAATACACATACATTCGAATGGGTAACTAACTGCAACACACGTAGATCTTTATTGAGGATTATTGATACAAACGTTAAAAATCTTGCTTAGTTAGGATAAAAAAAGTACAACTTTAAATGCAATAGAGAGAAAAAAAAATGACTAGTTTCTACAACCTATTAATTCACTGTAGCTCTGAAAATCTAGGTAAATGAAAAATTTCTGTATTACCAAACTTACAGTCTAGATTCATATACTTTTCACAAAACAATCACATTATAAATTCTCATACCTAAACTATTAGAAAATACAATACAAATAATATTTTAATATATAAAATAATAAATATGAACAATGAAAAAAGATGTACAATAAGAGAATTCTTTCCAGCTACCATCAAATCCTAGATTCTACTATCAGAATAAATATTTCTGCCAAAATTTACAAGATCCTTAAAAATAGATGAAGGCATCTTCTTTCCATTATACTTCTAGATTTTCTATAAATTTCTACATAAATACTGATAAAAGTATTCTCTATCAATACTTAAGTGATTTAAAATACCTCAGTTCTATGAAAGTTAAAATTCTTTTCCCAACATGAACACTTTAAGTGTGGTCACTGAGAAATACAACTAAACATTTACAGTGGAAGCTCGATCAATTGTTCCCTGAATAATTTGTTTTCCTCATATGTGTCGTTTATTTTATCCAGTTCCGATGACAATATTTCTTTGCAATGTTCCGACATTTATAGTTTTCCTGCATGTATCATTTAGTGCAGTAGGTCCCTTTAAAAGCAATGGATCGAGGTTCCACTCTATTAAAAAAAATACTGATTGTTCGAATTTTGCACAAAGAAAAAAAGATCAGAAGATTCTGTAATCAATGTTACTTTTGAACTAAAAGAATAAATTATTTCAAAATAAATAATATATTATTTGAAAATGACATCTATTTAGGAAAAACAAACAATAAAATTCTAAAAAATAAAACCACAGAGATGTTTTTTTCACAGTCAACAGAGTATAAACAATCAGCTAATAAGAGATAATGTTCCTCAATGCCATCGAGTTAGATATATAAAATAATACCAACAGCATAAATCCAGAATACTTTCTGGAACTTTATGGAATATTTCTGCATAATCTAAGGTCATTTTCAGGGCTTTCCCATATGAGCTCTATAGGACTAGAAGTGATGTTCATTGTGGCAACTGTGATATAAAAAAAATCCTTGACTGAAAACTCTCTTTTCACCACTTTTTTCTTTGTCTGGGGTCATCAAATAATTGGAGGGGTTGCAGATTGTTCAAAGTAACTTTAAAATAGATTGTTCAAAGTAACTTTATCATATTGGATAGGGGACACATTTAAAAAAAAAAGCTTAAAATATCTTAAAATTCCCATTTAATTAATTTCTTACTCTTTATTCATATTATTTATTTTCATGGACATATTTTTACATATACTGTACCAAAAGAAAAAAAAAAACACAGAAACAGATTTGAATGTAAATGACTTTAGTTTCCTGCAAGTGTTTATTATTATTTATTATTTTTTTTTTCAGTTTCATTACTCTAAGAAAGTCACTTTTATGAGATTTATATTTTATTCAGTATCATGCTGTTTTGGAGTTCCTCTGACTCCAAGTTGGTTCCAATCCTCGTTACCTCACATCTTCAGGAGCCTACTGTAAACAGCGAAAAAATTCTCTATTTATTATTATAGCAAAGAAATTAATGAGTAATAAAGATTTAAACCCAGATAATCCCCCCAGAATAATACTGAAGAAATTGAGTATCCCCCCCCCCCCCAACTACAGGAATGTGGCTTAGTTGGTTGAGAGTGCTACAGTCATATATTGGCTGTTTAACCTGAACAATCGCATAATTTTCGAGAAAACGGTAATAAAAGTGCCTATTTTTTCCCGGAGGATTCCATTTATTTCTTAATCTGCCACATCTAGTTTTTAAAAAAAACCATCCCTAATTACATTATAAATAGTCTGGTGCTGCCATCTGGTATGTAAAATAAGAAATCAAAAATTTTCAGGGTAAATGAAATGGACTGTTTTAATCTTTTTGGTGCATTACTTTTAAACACCACAGCCCAGAAATATCATGGGCACGAGAAATAGAAGACGAAACCTTACCCTGTAATTTTGATGGTAGAGAGAAGGAAGGGGTTAAAGGATTCAAAAATTAATAATTTCAGAATTATTCAAGACAAGATCGGGGGAGAGGGGGTTAGGTTTTCATAGCTTGAAATCTTCAAAGGAATAGTGTAACACAGCAGCCAAAAGAGAATTATTTCCCTGTGCCTAACATTGTCTCTTAGGGATTCTGATTTATGGAATTGCATATGATGATTTAAAATACTCATTCATTTTTTACAAGAATTTGGAGATATTGTCAAGCTTTACATCTATATATATAAAAGAGCTTGTCTGTTTGTCCGCTATAGAATCATAGACTGTTTCACCCACTGGGACCAAATTCGGCACAGTTAATGTTTAGGACCC
This sequence comes from Dolomedes plantarius, assembly GCA_907164885.2. Lineage (NCBI taxonomy): Eukaryota > Metazoa > Arthropoda > Arachnida > Araneae > Dolomedidae > Dolomedes > Dolomedes plantarius. The sequence goes on along the minus strand of OU015497.1, from coordinate 7,228,738 downwards.
TAGAAACTTAAATCAGGTAAAACAAAATTTGGGGCTCAATTAATTTTTTTTAAATTAATTTTTTAATGATTTTTGTGCCCCTGAGCGCACCTCTTAAATATGGATACAGCCCCTTCACCACAACCAGTCTAATTCGATACGCGGGGGAAAAGAGATTTGTTCTGAGGGGTGGTTTGAGAGTTGGTCTGGGGGTGAAAGGGGGGAGGGCGAAATGCTTATTTTGCGGGTGGTGCAGCCTAGTAATTTTTTTGATGGAATGCATGAAAAATTTTATATCTATATATCTACCCGGGCAATGCCGGGCAATAATGCTTGTCACCATATATGCGAGTATAATTTTAACTTAAGTCAAATTTAATTAAATATGTTTGAGAACTTTGCCTATGAAATCCTTCACCATTCATGAAAGTTGGCACTTCCTTGAAGAAACTGTTGACTTTTTTTCATGACTATATAAAATAACTAACCTTTCTCTTAAACTAATCATGTGTGATAGCATTGGTATTGAGAAACAATATCACAAAAAATTTCAGATGAATATAATAACCTTGCAACATTCATTGTAGGTTACTAAATTTTTGTTCAAGCACACCTACAATGAATACATATACAGATATTGTCAACATTCATTGCAGGTTGCTAAATTTTGTTCAAGCCCGCAAGTTAGAAAAAAAAAACAGTTATGTATCACAGAAATCAATAAGTTCAACTTTGTTAATAAATGCAAATGCTGAATAACAGCTTCTAAATTTCTTATGTTTCAGAGGTTGACAACCTTACATATGCATAGCAGCACAAAAAATTTAATAAGCAAATTTTTTAATATAAAATTAAATAAAAGGGAAAAGTTCTATCATTAGAATAAACATCTTAAACTAATACACATATATATATATAAACATACATAAAAGTTTTAAAATAAAAACCTTATACGACTAGTACTTGTATATAATTTGTACAAAACGACTCACCGGATTTATATTTTATACAATATATTTCAATTTTGCTTATCTTCCGATAAATTTCAACATTGAAATTTCTGCATGTAAATAAAATAAGAATTTTTTTCAAAATATATATATTGCACCCCATCTTTGGTCAAAATACTAACACATGTGCATATGTCGGAGAGTATACATGTCTATACGTATGTGTACAATGTGTATGTGCATGTAAATTTCAAAGATTCATGGTATGAAATTACACACAAATACATATATTTATATGCATTAAATCCACAAAACATGAATGCAGTTAATACATGTGTACTGTGAAAGATTAACTTGTTTAATTCTACACTATAATTAGTGCTGCTCAACTCTGCTTTTTTCATAAAACTTTTGCAGACACTAGTCTTGCAAATTTATAGGAAAATAAGATAATATTTCTGTAGTGTTAATTGCATTTGATACATTTGAATAGATATGATATAAATTAAAAAGTTCCTATATGATTAGATAGTGTCTTATGCAATTTTTAATCTGGAAACATTTTCATAATAGTTAAACTATGGCTTTAGCACAAGCAGCACAATAATCATGAACTATACATATTTCTTATATCTTTACCAATTAAGAAAAAGAGGAAAGTATATGTTATAAAATCCCATATAGAGACATAGATAACATAACATTACTCTCTGGTGTTTCTCTTTTATTTGGGATTGGAAAATCTTTTTGGATGGCAAAAATTAAAGCCACCTAAACTATGAACATCCTTGAAAAGGCAGCTCTTGGTACCTGAATTACCCTTCCTTTAATTGCTACAGCAAATTTTAAAGCAAGAAATATAAAATTATATTTCCCCCTTTTTTAACATCAAAGTTACACGATGAAATAACATATCTCCTTTTAAACATCAGCTGACTAATAACAACACCCCAACACACAGTTTAGCTACACATAACCAAACCCCTTCATTTTAAATCTTTATACAGCGGTGGTTCCCAACCGGTAGTCCGTGGACCACTGGTGGTCTGTGAGAGCATTGGGAGTGGTCCGGCACCACATATAAAAAAGTTTCCAAATAAATGGGGATTTTGAACGCAATGCTCATTGAACTAGATGGGTGGAATATATCTGATGGACTATCAGGAGTTGAATTAAAATTTCTTAAAAGTTTAACATAATTATTTCTTAACTAGGATAGTTCGAATGCGAGTATGTTAATCCTGTAACCCTTTTACTTAAGGGATATTCTATGCCCCCCCTGTCCCCGGAAGGTCCCCCACCTTCAAGCAGGGGTGGCTCCATACCAGAGTTGTTTTTTTTTGGGGGGGGGGGCAAGCTTAGGGTTTTATATATACAAGAAATAAACATTGTCTCATTTTAAATTTAAACTCATTTAGTATTAGGTCTACGAATATATAATTTTAGGCTATGGAAAAAAAATATGCATGGCTTTTTTTTTGGGGGGGGGGGGAAATTGCCCCCCCTTGGAGCCACCAAAGCCCTCGAGTTGGTGGAGGGTCCGCACATGGTTCAATTTCTGGCTTAGTGGTCCACGGACTTCTATGGGTTGGGAACCACTGTTATACAGGAATGTTGTGCCCTAAAAACACAAAATCATCAACAAAATCAAGATGTGTACTTTTTGTTGTCACCTACACACGATATAAACATTTCACCACATCCAGTTTTATTTAAGAAAAAGAAACTTAACTTTAAACTTTGAAATATAAAAAATACCTCCCCTCCCAATCAGTTACTGCAGATTAAGTGAACAGTAACCACTAAAAAGATTCAAGCACTAATACTTGTCATTTTTTTATCATTTTACCCGCATAATTAGGTTATCTCCTTCTCAGTTTATGGATACATACAGTTGATTCCGGGTAATCGGACCACATCGGGACGCAATCCTTTCGGTCCTAATAACCAGCTGGTCCGATTACATGAACATGCACTATTAGGCTTATGCAATAGGATTTTTTTCAGTTCATTAGGATTTGGTCTGATTAACCAGCTGGTCCGATTAACCAGTGGTCCAACTAACCGCATTCCACTGTATCATGTATTTTATCAATAAATATATACTGCAAAGCCACAACAGAATGATAAGCAGTAAACATGTTAACAGGTACTGCAATGTGACATATAAATTCAGACAATTATATTCTCATGTAACATGTAGAAAATGCATGTTGTAGAGCTACATGTATGATAAACTCTCTATATAAACATGTACTCTTATACCCATACATATACTTACATCAATACAAAAAACAACAAAAAATAAAATATTGTACAGTAAATAAAGCATTAATATAATACTAAAACAAAATACTGAAATTAAATGAAATCGAGATTTACTTTGTAAAAAAGCTTTCAAATGCTACCCTATATAAAAAAAACTGTGTTTTTTTTTTTTCATGTGATATGATTTAATATGTATTTCGTCCCAGAAAAAATATTAAAATATATATACAAAACTTTTTCAATTTGTTTTGCCTTATATAAGAAAGTTCATATAATCAAAGTAGAGGAAAATGTGAGTATTACATTGACAGCAGTAGACAAAATACATAGACACTTGCTTTCCAATGCTACAGCCTCAATAGCTATTTCCCCAATATGTGAAGTGCCTAGTGCAGTGTAAAGCTGTCAACACCTGTACATATACATGAATAAGAATAAAAGTTAATAAAAATGTACACATCTATTTATGGTAGAGACACGCAAGACCCCAAATCAGGTGGGGGGTGCAGAAGGTTTCTCTTTGGTAGAGTGGGGCTTTCTTTCAGGTAAGGGAATTCTGGAATATCCCCACTGCGATTAGGCGATGGATCAGGAGAGTGCAGGGGGGTGGATTTTGGTGAAGGAGTAGGTATCACATGACCTTTGGCACGTAACTGTCTGAGGATAGAATGCACCCGAAAATGTAAGATGGTCTCCAAAGGATAACCTCGGTAATTATGCCTAATGGGATAAAAAAGCAAAATGTATGATCATCTAATGCAGTCACTTTTAACAATTGTCATTTAAATTAATAAGAAAGGATTTAAATGACAGCATAAAAGCCTCTATCCTTGAAATTAGCAAACTAATATAATTCCTGCCAAATTAAAATTATTAATACAGTAAAAATTCTGAAAAGTAATGAGCCTCTGAAATACTCATGTTCTCTTCTTATCACTTTGGCACTACCAAGATTATATTTTAATATTCCTAATATGCCAAATTTAAATTATTAATATGGTAAATATTCTGAAAAACAATGAGCCTGGAATACTCAGGTTCTCTTCTTGTCACTTTCACACTATCAAGACTAGATTTAATATTCCTAATAATGCTAAATTAAAATTATTACTATGGTAAATATTCTGAAAAACAATGAGCCTGGAATACTCAGGTTCTCTTCTTATCACTTTGGCACTACCAAGATTATATTTTAATATTCCTAATATGCCAAATTTAAATTATTAATATGGTAAATATTCTGAAAAACAATGAGCCTGGAATACTCAGGTTCTCTTCTTATCACTTTGGCACTACCAAGATTATATTTTAATATTCCTAATATGCCAAATTTAAATTATTAATATGGTAAATATTCTGAAAAACAATGAGCCTGGAATACTCAGGTTCTCTTCTTGTCACTTTCACACTATCAAGACTAGATTTAATATTCCTAATAATGGTAAATTAAAATTATTACTATGGTAAATATTCTGAAAAACAATGAGCCTGGAATACTCAGGTTCTCTTCTTATCACTTTGGCACTAGCGAGACTAGATTTTAATATTCGTAATATGCCAAATTAAAATTATTAATATGGTAAATATTCTGAAAAGCAATGAAACTGGGATACTCAGGTTCTCTTCTGATCCCTTTAGCACTATCGAGACTAGATTTTAATATTCCTAATATGGCAAATTAAAATTATTAATATGGTAAATATTCTGAAAAGCAATGAGCCTGGAATACTCAATTTCTCTTCTTATCACTTTGGCACTATCGAGACTAGATTTTAACATTCCTAATATGATATCTATGTATCAAAAGTTGTAGATTAATAATAAAATTTCAAAAATTACAAAAGATACTATGCACATTCTTTCTACACAAAGTTTACAACAAAAGTTATCAAAAGATATACCTTGCAGGTTCTAAAAGCTCTTTTGCTTCAACAGCATTATTCTGTTTCATCTTTATAAAACCCAATTCAGCCATAGCAAAAGGAATCAAATAGACATCTTCTTTAACTCTCTTCTCACTGTAATAAAAAGAACAATGTTGCATATACAAAATATATATAGCCTTACATTATACATATAATTAATATATAATTTCGTGCTTCAAATGATCAAAACAAACAAACAAAAAAAATAAAGACAGGATATTTCACAATCACATAGTCTTTACTAAATTCACAAAAGTTATTTTTCAATACACTTCTGTTTTCCAATTTAAAGGGCACTTCATAGTATTTAATTAAACTACTATTTATCACACCTTTTAAGAGAGAAAATAAAAAAAAATCTGCCAACAACACAGTCATGCAATGTTAAAAGAAATACTCAAATGCAATGACCTATTAGGCCTCATACCTTTACGTCCCCAAACACAATGTTTGCTTTTATACTTATGAATAGAAAAAGACAAGTTTATTTAAGCATTGGGCCCAGGGTTTATTTCTTCTTACAATATTTTATTTAAATCCCACGTTGCTTAACAACAATGATACACACACAAAATATATTTATATATATATATATATATATATATATATATATATATATATATATATATATATATATATATATATGTATGTATATATGTATGTATATATATATATATATATATATATATATATATATATATATATATATATATATATATACGAGGGTTGGGGCATAAGTCATGGCAACTATTTTTTTTCTTGTAGATATGTGAACGGATCACAAACGTATATGTGTCGTGTGGAAGTTCTGCATACATAGTGTGTATGCAGAACGACAGATGGCTCTGTGATAGCTGGTAGTAGTGCAGCGAGGGCTCTGAAATAAGTCAGTTGGTGAGTGTCGTGCAAGATGGAACAGCGCGCTTACATCAAAATAGCCGTTCTCCAAGGGAGAAATGCGATGGAATGTCACAGTGAATTAGTAGAAGCACTTGGGACTACATTGAGGGGACTACATTGAGGGGACTACATTGCAGGGGACTACATTGAGGGTCTTTAGGCCCAGGTTTGTCATGTCAACGTTATGTGTACTGTGTTAACATTCTTTTGCACGGTGAAGGCCATACTACCCTGTATACTACCGCAATAAATTAGTGTGTTACGATATTTCAGTGCTATTCATTGTCCACACATGTAGTTAAGACCTTGTCCTTTCATCTGTATATGTCACATTTTCCAACTGGACTGGTATCTTCAAGAAAAAAAATAGTTGCCATGACTTATACCCCAACCATCGTATATATATATATGTGTGTGTGTAATAAATTAAATATTAGGCCCTCCTTTCTAGCATTTAAATTCCCTTTCCTAAATCCAATCCGCAGTAATCTTAATTTATCACTTAAAAGCCCTTAGCAACAGAACTTCCCATAAAGCATGCCTCTGCATTCCTACACGTGTATACTTCTGGAGAAAGGAGTGGGTTCACATTGCAAGCCCCGATTTTTTGCTGACCCTTCAAAAATAACAGCCACGTTTTTTTTCGCCTCTCACGCTTAAGGTTGAATGATGGTATCTTCGCTTCCGATCATTTGACATAGATGAACGTACTTTTTATCGCTCTAATAAAACGATTCCACCCGACTGCTTCAAATTTTTAATTCCTTTCAGGCTGAGTCTAGCTCCAGCCATGTAAATATGAGCTAGTTTTCCTTTTCAGGTTATATTTTAAGGAAGAATGTAATGGATATTTTACATATATATATATATAGATCAACATTCCCCCAGTACAAAGGAAAGTTTCGTTTCATTTGTCCATGTGTTTATCTGTGGTGCAATATGCCCAGCAACAGATAGGCACCAAACAGATAAAATGGAAGTAATTATATAATGTGCAAGACTATTAAAAGTAGCGAATCAATGGAATAGAATTAAAACTGGTAAGACATTATTATTACATACATATATATATATATATATATATATGTAATATCTTAAATATCATGCCCTCCATTCTAGCATTTAAATTCCCTTTCCTAAGTCTAATCTCCAGTAATATTAATTTATCGCTTTAAAACCCTTAGCCACAGAACTTCCCGTGAATCGCATGCCTTTGCATTTCTACACATGTATAAATCCAAATTCAGGAGTGGGTTAGCTTCCTGAGCCCCTAAATCTGCTGACCCTACAAATAATAGCCAAATGTTTTTTTGTTTTTTTTGCCCTCTCATGTTTAATGTTTAAAGGTGATATTATTCCGAGCCGTTCTTCTGGAATGAAAGGATGTATTTTCGCACTAATAAACGATGTACTAAGAAGTTTGACCCGACTGCATTTAAATCTAATTTTTATTCCTTTCAGGCTGAGTCTAGCTCCAGCCATGTAAATATGAGCTAGTTTTCCCTTTCAGGTTATGATTTACGGACGTGATGTAATGGGGATATTACTTATATATATGTGTATTAATTATCAATTCAGAAACACTGCAGGTTTTATTTCCTCTGCTTGTGCACTGATGACCCTAAAATATATTTTAATCCACTTTTGTGAGGGACTGTTCAACTAAAATTAGTTTAACCCATTTGACCCTTGTAGATATATATGAAAGAAATAAGCTCTTATCATCAAGGTTTATTTTTTTTAAACCTAATAACATGTATTTGAAAAACAAACAAACAAAGTTAATAATTTAAAGATTTTGAATAACAAAACAAAGTCTAAATCATGTTTACAATATGATAAAAATCCACACTGCTTGTCTACTGCTTGCCTTTAGGTACTATTCCATCCAAATAAATAAACATCGGTAAAGGCGACATAAAATAATTTCCACTTCATTGAGCTATTTATTCAACAATACTCTGAATAATGGTCTAAGAATGAATACATACAATATAATGACAATGACCAGGCAAATTACACATATTTATGTACTAATGATAAAGATGACTTATTGTTAGTTTTCCATAGACATATAAAAGAGGAAACTGCAGCAATAACAGATGAATAAGTCAACCAAAGAAACTGAACAGTAGAGAACATGTTGACTTCGTAGATTTTCCCTCTTTAGCCAAAATGATATTCTAGTTTAATGAAAAAAACTTACCAAGACATTATCTCCCTAAAGCAGTCTTCTGCTTGATTGTTCCTTCCTAAACTTGTGTAACAAACACCACGAAGTAGTAATATAAGACAATAATCATCTAAAGGTCCTTCTTCATCTGAAGGAAAAAACAGAAAATTAGAGATCCCAAACAGAAGATATTACTAAAAATGATGTTGCATTTTTAAAAAAAAAAAACCATATTTTCCGATCATTTAACCTTTAGCTTAGGGGGCCCATTTTTCGGATTCCCTCTTTAGAACGGAAATTTCCCCCCTATACATACATACATATATATATATATATATATATGTACGTATAAATTCATTCTTGGGATACATGCTATCCCACCCCATAAGGAAAAGGTTAAATAACTTGCAATATTATACACCAGGGATTCCCAACCTGTGGGTCACAACCCCTTGGGAGTTCGAGAGTGTTTCCTAAGGAATAATTATTAATAAGTTCATTAAATTATTTATTAAATAATATCCTATTATTTAATAAATAATTTTTATTCAATTAAAAAGACTTTTTAGCGAATCTCACTGAAAAATTTCTCAATATTTATTTACCATGAAACTGTAGGGCAGAAGAGGTTTTTGAAGGTGAAAGTCTCATTCAAAGCCCAAACACAGTTCGTTAGAAATCTCCTGTCATTTATTTGGCGATAAATGAAAGTCATGGTTACTGACTACAAATAGTATACACATTCTTTAACTTCAGTTTATTTTTCTTAAGCCTAAGCTGCCACTTTTGGTATTAATAATATAGTTTCCCCAATGGAATAGAGTAATTTTATTCAACTAATAGTTCTTATATTTTTATTGCTATATAATTCTGAACCAACATGTTAGGTCAGGGGTAGGCAAATAGCAGACTGTGGGCCACATGCGGCCTACTACAGATTTTGTTGTGGCCCGCCAAGACACCCAGAAAAATTGCCAATATTTAATTTAATTTATACAGTTGGCTCTCTGTTTAACGACGCTCTACTTAACGACGATCTCTATTTAAAGACGATATTTCCCAGTCACGGCCCCTCCGATGTTATGGGAAATGTTATTTTTTCACAAATTCTGTTTAAGGGCGATCTTTACTTAAGGACAATTTTTTATACGGTCCCTTGAAAGTCGTTAAACAGAGAGCCAACTGTATTTATAGATTTTTATGATACAATTTATACCTTTTCTGAAATACAAAGTTAACTAATAAATGCAATAATTTTAATAGGTGTGATCCTCCGCTAACCTGCACTTACACAAAATGGCCCGCGGGCCAAAATAATTGCCCTTCCCTGTGTTAGGTGCATTATTTTTCTTGGGGTTCTGTTCTTGCTTTTACACATCTTTGACTCAGGGTTGAATGTTTCATAAAGATCTCCATATCTTAAATTTCCTTATGAATTTCTTTTTTGTTAAATTAAACATTTAGTTGGAATGAAATTATAGAAAATGCATTTTAGTGTTTTTCAATATGTCTAAAAGGGGTCTTTTTAATGAAAATAAGCAAGTTGGGAAAAGTGACTCAAAAAAAGTTGGGAAACACTGTAATACACAGTTTCACAATATTTACTACAATGGATTTTTAAAGCCCTTTCTTGTATTTAACTTGAAAAAAAACTTTCCAAATACATTCATCAGCCAAAAAGTTAATATACTCTCGGTTTAATAAAATTTCAAGTACCTTTGGCATCCTCTAGACTAGAAAACACGGTGTTTACTCGACATAGAATATTTTCTGTGAGCTCTCTGGACTTTGCAATCATTGGAAAACTGTTCCAAATGTACACAAGTTCCTATAAAAACAAAAAATAGCAATGTATTGAGAAATACTCCACATATGACAAAAAATAAATTAACAAGATGCTGTAGAAAATGGAAGTTATGTTCCTAAACACAGCAGATCACGTAATGCAACACATAATAAAACAAATATGAAGAGTCCAGGGGTAAAACCACTTTACTCCAAAAACTTCATTTTGAGAAAAATGAATTTGAAAGTTGGAGTAAAGTGGCTTTTCCCCGCCACACCAAAACTTTACCACGATTTTTAACGGCTTTAAATTGGTTCTGTCCCAGATATGAATGCACGTGGTGTTAGTACTCCTTGAAAGCTACAAGTTGGTACTGCTAACTCATTTTCATAAAAATTACTGTTTAAGAAAAACGAATTTGAATGTTGGAGTAAAGTGGTTTTTCCCCCGGCACACCGAAACTTTATCGCTATTTTTAACGGCTTTAAATTGGTTCTGCCCAAAATATGAATGCACATGGTATTAGTACTCCTTGAAAGCTACAAGATAGCACTGCTAATTCATTTTCATAAAAATTACTGTTTGAGAAAAACGAATTTGAATGTTGGAGTAAAGTGGTTTTTCCCCCGGCACACCGAAACTTTATCGCTATTTTTAATGGCTTTAAATTGGTTCTGCCCTAGATATGAATGCATGTGGTGTTAGTACTCCTTGAAAGCTACAAGATGACCCTGCTAACTCATTTTTGTAAAAATGGCTGTAGAGTGGTTTTATCCCTGGACCCTTCATTGTAAGAAGTCAAAGGTAGAACAAAACAACTTTTGTTGCTGCTAGTATAAAAAGCAAAATTCTTTTCTGGAGGGGAAAGGAGAGGTTGGGAATCCCTCTCTGGGGCAAGGAGGATCAAGGCCAGTCCAATCCATTGTGATGCCTTAGGCAAGTTTTAAAAAATGGTGCCTTTTTGAATTTTTGGACACACTCCAGGAAATAAATGTATCACTGGTAGAAATAGTCTACTTTTAGAATAACTATCAATTTGGGGGAAAATATTTATTGATTAAAAAGTTTTATTTATTTAACAAACACAAAAATTTTAAAAATGGCAACTTAAAAAAAGGCAGGAAAAGTAAATATAATTTGTTTTGTAATGAAAATAATTACAAAATCCTTTGAGTTTTTATAGTAGCAAACGACTTGATTGCTTCTCTATAATTTGTTTTTCATACCATCTTTTCTATAGAAATGATTGCTAGATTATTAAGTCAGTCTTAGGTTATTGTTATTCGTAGACAATTTTCTAAAATTTTCTGTTTAGGAAAACAGCACTCAGCGGCTGTTAAAGGTGACAGGTAGTGTTAGTAAAATTCTTAGAGCTACAACATTTGGAAATACGTATTCAAAATTTATTTCTAATGATCTCAGATTCAGCAGTTCATAATAAATAGCCTAAATATTTGCTTATATTTCTGTAATTTACCAAATATCGTCATATATCAGATTAAAGTATTAATATACTTTTGTTATTCATTAAAAATTTCTTATTTTTACTACGTCTCATTTTGGTGTCTATTTTTATTTGGCACTTGAGGTGACTGCTTCATCACCTCACCTATGGAACCAGCCTTGAGGATAAACAAACAAATGAAAAATACTGGTATAACCTTTTTTTAAGGGGGAGGGAGGGGTTGTGGAGTATTGTTCATCTTCAAGGACAGTTGGCAGTAAGATTCGTTGTATAATCATTTAACAGAAGGAACAATAGGCAATCATGCTAATAAAAGCAGAAGTATGGAAGCATTCTAACAGTAATGCAAATGCAATTTCCATAAAAATTAAATGATTCATCGAACAGTCAATACCGCATAAATAAGAAATGTTTTGCAACTATTAGTCAAACTCTGACTATGAGGAATATTTTTTTATGATTAACAAAATTTTATATGCTGAAATATGATCAGAAACAAGAATTTTTCTTTAGGACTCTAGAACATACTTATTCCTTCTTTCCATAAACAAACACAACCAGTAAACACAAAATAATTTTAGCTCTGATATGATGTCCTGGAAGAAAAATGGGATAAAAATGAACCATTCTAAGATAATCTAGCTTCAACCTCAAAGTTTTAATTTTTGCTGTATAGAATTTAATGATGGGCCATAAGCAGATACCAAACAACAAAAGTTTAAAAATTTAATACCAGATTTGAAGTCTTCATTTAGATTATGTAAGTTGTTGTTTCCAATCCCTTGGTGTAGGAAAGCCTACACCAAGTCCAAAACTCCAAGGTCCTCAAATTTTTAGAGTCGAAGCATTTGATGGACTCCTAACTTTTTACATTCATAATAAATGTCCTAAATAATAAGGATTAACACCACCCAATGACAAACATTTTTTGGGCCATCGAATAATAAGTCACTTTTTTCAGAAGCCAATCCAGTTAAGTCCAGACTACTCTAATGTGTTGTTGTTGTTGTTTCTAATCCCCTTAGTGTAGGAAAGCCTACACCAAGTCTAAAGAACCTAGGTCCTCAAATCCTAGGTCCTTGGCGAAGGGTAGTAAGCAGCTTCACTTTAAGGCGAGGTACCACTAGGGCTGAAGTCTCACTTGACCTCGAAGAACATCAGTCTCGTCATTTTGAACAGAGTCAAATGACAAGACCGGAACACTTGACCCTGCACCTCCAGAGGTAAATTTGAGAACTTGGAGAACATTGTAGCCATGACCTATTTTACATGCCCCGGCCACCATTAGGGAACACGGCAGTGGATTTGCAGCAACAAGCATCGAACTAGGGACGTTCAAATCAATGGTCCACTGCTCTTACCAACTAGGCCACCGCACCCCCCAGATTATGTGAGCTTCATAATATATGTTGTATTATAATATACTAATAAATAAAAAGAAGCACAAAAATCTAACCTCCTCACCACATGCATTTTAAGTTGAAATCTTGCCACTGCTAATTTTATGAACATCAGTACATGAAACTGACAGAAACATTTATAAATAGTAAAATAAGGGACTTAAAATAGTGGGATTATTCTTCCAAAATACAGCTTAAATTTTATTGTAACTTACTAAGGCAGGAACTATGAGACGGCCTCCTTGTGAGATAAATTTATTCGATTTCCGAACAACGTACTTTTCCATGGGGATTGATTTTCCTGCTAAGCGCTGCTTAAGGCTAGGAACTTTCCTAAGAAAATAAACATATAACATACATATAGAGCAGTGTATGTAAATAGTAACAAATAAAAGATATAAATATGTTTTACAACAATTCCCCATTCAATATATTAAATACATAATAGCACAAGGAAGAAAGCATCAAATATTGATTAGTAACTGATTATGTGTACTGTACAAAGGACAAGGAAAAAGAAATCCTTTGACTTTGAAACAATTTTAATCCATAGAATGAAGAATTACTTTATTGGACAAATAAATGCCATATTTACTTTACTGAAAAAGTTCACTTAAAAAAAAAAAAAGTATTGAGGTTTAAAAATTCATTCTACAATTCTTCTACAGTTAACTTCATGAAAAAATAAATAGAGGATAAAGTAAATATTTAGTGAACTTACAAGTTGAAAGAGTTTCAACAGTTTGTCAATTTGACAAATATACAAACACAAAGGAAGAAAAAGTCAATATTTCAAGCAAAACCAGGTTAAACATGAAGATTTCTTAGCAGAAAAAAAAGAAAAAATTACATGCAACAGGTATAAAGTTCAACTAATGATGAAAGTATGTCATCTTAGAAACAAATTTATGGACAGGGATAGTCAATTTAAATCACAAATCAAATCATGACTTAAATACTTTAATAAAAAAATTGATTTAAATCATGCTTCCTAAGATCTTGGAAGATCTGCAACAATTATAACAAATTAAAATATAAAACAAAAGAATCAAAAATATCCTTAAATTTAAAATATATACATACTCCATGAGATCCATAATTGTATTTTTCAACTCAGGATGACCTTCAATCATCATCATGTACAATATAGATGCATGAACATAGGTGTATATAGCAGGTGACCATTTGCATTCTAATCTTAATATGTCAGAAAACTTGGCAGCTTCTTTCCAGTCACATTTAAAGCTAAAATGTTGAATACATTTAAATATAGAACATATCTCATTATTCGTAACAATAAGATTTTTATGTTATATACTAGTTTCACCTAAATGCTCACATACCTGATTCTTTCTTAAAATATTAAACTTTGTTTATTAGCACCCAGTAAAGTTCATCTTTATAATATATGATAGCTAAAAAAATTGGATTCTACTATGAGACAGTATTGGCTTGCACTATACCAGTCAAACATTTTTGCTTTCTTCATGTAAAGTTGACCTAATGTCTTAGAATGAAAGTTTATTTTAAAAAAGATCTCATTTAGCGTAATGTTCAAATTAGAACATTGAGCTGACTTGTTAAATTTGACAAGTTGGCACTCAACAAATCAATTGTGAAGATTTTGCTACGTACTGAAGAGTTATTATCAATGAAACAGAAACAGTACTTTACTGAAGAATAACCTATTATGTCTGAGTAGAGACAGACAAAGATGCAAGCTGAACCCAGAGCCATATCATTATAATTGTACGAGGGCTGTTCAATAAGTAATAAGACTAATTTTACTGTCACAAAACCACTCACCAGAATATTAATTTCTGTGGAGTAAAAAAAATGTTGCTGTATGTATCAACAAAAGAGGTTGATAGATGGCATATATGGGCTGATGTGCCAGTGTCACGTGATTAAACGCAAGCTTGTTTTGTCATGCCTACGAGTTTTTTTGGGAGTGAAATGTGTTTGCACCCGGTGGATTCTTAAACTCTTGACACTGGAGCAAATGCAGCATCAAGTTGATGTATGCACAGAATGGAAAGAAAGGCTGGAACAAGAAGACCATAACTTCTTAAAACGCATCGTTATAGCAGATGAATCTTGGTTGTAACATTACGACCCCACAATGAAACAACAAAGCGATGAATGGAAGCATCCCTCTTCATCTAACCCGAAGAAAGCAAAAACTGTAAAATCAGCTAGTACAGTTATGAACATAATTTTTTTTTTACTACAAAGGTATTGTTTACCAACACTGTAGAACCTGGGAATACTGTAAATGGCTCATACTATGCTGATGTGTAGTAGATGTTTTGCAGAAGAACAACATAGAGATCCTACCGCATCCTTCTTACAGTCCTGATCTTGCACCGTGCAATTTCTGGCTGTTTTCTCAGCTCAAGAAACCACTAAGAGGCCACCATTTCAAAAGCAGCAAAGCATGTGTAAAAGCTGCGGAGGTGGTTTTGAAACAACTCTCAAAAAATGGACTTTCACATGTGTTTAAGAAGTAGATGGGACTTTAAGACTAATGCATTGTGATTCACGGTAGTTACTTCGAAAAAGACTATGATGACAATCAAAGGAAATCTGTTTTCTGTATAGTTGTTATTTCCTATTGAACAGCCTGCATGTAATTTCCTAACCAGTACTGATCTCTACTAAACTTTAAAAAGGTGTATGTATATATATATATATATATATATGAAATGACCCAAATTGGGTCATCTCATGAAGTAATGCATCATCATGGCCGGAAAATAATACAGTCAGCTTCAGGAACAAACTAATTTATTAAACAGTAAAGCAACACATCTTATTCGCTTTGAATCAGTCCAGCGTCTCCTTGTAAGAGTGCGAAAAATAGAACTATGTCAGAGAGGTTGCCAGAATTGGTGGAGGAAGTTAGTATGTGGGAAGGTGAAGCGTTTACGCCAAAGTAAAGAAAGTGGGGTTACCAGGACAGAGATAAAGCTCAGAATGGGCGATTATAGGTAGTTAGTAATATTATCACATATACATATATATATATATACACCTTTGGAAATTAAATTTATATATATATATATATATATATATACTCCCAAAGGCAGAGAATTATTGACAGAAGCAAGTTACATATACTAAAATGAAATACAAAGAAATTTTTAAAAAATTGAATACAATAGTCATTTTTCTAATATGCCTCTCGCTTCCCAATATCTCCTTAACTCAGAACTACTATAAAGGCCTTTCAAAAGAATATGTCTCCTGCCAATAGGAAAGATAGTTGAGACTGAAAGAAACACTAATATGGTCTTAGTGAGCCATTAGGCAATCATGTTCTGTTAGAGAGGTGAACATACAGCATATCATAATCTCTTTACTACGGAAATATAAATTCTCTACTGATTGTTCTTAAAAATTTTCCAATGGTACTTTCTAATCTAAATGTGATTTTTGTTGCAGAATCCTCTCACTGGATTTCATAGTACTGAATCAGTGAGTTTCTTTTAACCTTCTGTTGAACATCTTTGCTGCATTAAAAATCTGTGGTCCATACAATGAATATGCAACTTATTAATACCAACTTATCCAGGCAGGTGTGTAGATACACTCCTCAAAAGAGAGTAAATTCACAGGATGCGATGAGCCCTTATATATTACCTTTACATTTTAAAGTTCCTGTTTGAAGATTGTAAATGATACAATAGAAGCAATATAAAAATTTTTAGTGTGGATGTATGATTGTAACGCATGTTAAATGTGCCTGCCATTTAATTTTAGGAGGTTTGAAAGACATCTACCAAATACATCCCAAGCAATTCCAAAATGCTTCAGTTACCCAAATTATTGTTTTTATATCTTTCTTTTAAACTTTTGCATTAGATTTTTTTTTAAAAATCTAGTTCTATCATTAATTTTAGAATACACAGAATTCTAGGCTTTTAATAAATGCAAAAGCAATTTAAAGGTATAGAAGATTGTGTAAGAAAACTGGTTTTTCTGTATGTACTTATGAAGTGACCAGTAATGATGATCCATGTATGAATAAAACTATATCATTTCGATTTTTGCAAAAGATTAATCATCCACGGTGGTAAGCTGAAATGACCTATGCAGGGCTGCCCAGAGACTTTACGGGGCCTGGGGCAAACTTCTGTTGGGGGCCCCAAGACTATTTTTCAGAAGACTATTTTGTAGTAAGAGAAATCTGATTAATCGAATAATTTTTTTTTTATTTTTGAAGTGGCCCCTTTTTTCAGGAGATTGTTTTGAGTTTTGAAGTATGGTACAAATTTCAGAATTTTCTTTCAGAAGAAATCTAATAAATAAATTTTTTTTAAATTTTTTTGCGGCCCCTCTGGCAGTTGGGGGCCTGGGGCAAAGTGCCCAGTTGTCCCCCCCCCCTCTGGGTGGCCCTGGACCTATGATTCGTGTTTCTTTTTTATTGCATTACCTAACAGGCATACATAATTGCTGCCACAATATAAATATGAATTTTATTTTTACTTTAACAAAAATAACCTTAACACGAGTAGAATGTGTCATTTAATTCATTTTACTGAATTTTTTTTTTCAACTTAAGAACTCCACATTTCTATGGAATGCCTCTCCTATTTTTAAATTAATAAAGTAACATGTAAGGTTCAATATATAGCGCAACAGACAAATAATGCAAAAGCAACAAAAATTTCTTTTACCAGTTGCACCACAGCAGTTCCCAGTAACAAAGATAATGAAATTGCTTCCACTCTTGCTGCACATTAATCGAAAGTTGATATGTTTCAATTGCCTATAATTAAAAAATACCATATGAATAAGACAAACTGAGTGAATTCTATTAAAAGTCTATAAATTTATCTAGGATTCATGTCATAAAATTTTTCTTACATCATCAACTTTTCCTCTCAACTGTTTAATACGTCCAGATAAAAATATAAACAATGCTGCCTATGGGAGAAACATGAAAATATACATTAGAATTGTAGAATAGTAATGAATTAGTATTTCAGATTCCAAAAGTCAAAACTGGGTATATAACATGTGTGCTATCTCGAATAAAACCGTTAGTCTATAAAAAATAAAAGAATAAGGTTCCTCCCCTATATTTATATATATATATATATATATATATATATATATATATATATATAAAAATAAGAATAAGATGAAAGAGAAAACCAGTAATAGCTCTAAAGCTACTGGAAGCCAGGAACATCCAACATGTAAAGAAAAGTATGAAAAAGGTTTTTGACAGCATTTCTTCATCAGCGGTGTCAATACTGTCTAAAAACCAATGGATTGTTTCTGATGAGTATGATCTATTAAATAAACACACTCAGACACCGTACAATCCATTATTAACAGAAGAATTGAATAATAAATTAATTAAGTTTGAATAAAAGTACTTAACCAAAGAACACCAAGCCTGGCGCTAGTCAGAGTGGAAGTTAAGAACTTGTAACCGCAAGATGACTGACGTCATATAACTTGCAACCATTGAGGTAGTGGATACTCAGTTACAGACTTACTTAGGTTACCATATTTTAAGACTATTATTCCTTTATTTATTTAGTTTTTATTATTGTTACTACTATGAGTTAATTATATTTTTATTTTTATTTTTAGTAGTTATTTTTCTTTTTAGTAGTTCTTTTTAGTATTTTTGTTTTTAGTAGTTATTATTTTTATTTTAACCTATTGTTATGTTTAACTTATTAATGTAACAGAACAAACTATACATTAAAACAAAAACAACCAATTATGTTCTTGGAAAGACTTACTGGGTAATTATTACGAGTTAGCACAGCTTTCAAGTCTATAATATGCTTAATCCTATTGTCTTTAGAACATAGCCTATTTATACGAACTAACTGATTTACAATAATGTTATTAAAAACAGATTTATGTAAACAGGTTAGATAATTTTGAAATTTAACAATATTAAAATTATAGTCAGATCTTTTGTCGTATAAGTCAAAAGTAAATTTATTGTTAGTACTTAATTTAATATCTAGAAAGTTTACATTAATATTATTATGGCTACTTTTAATTAGTTCCAAATTAGGAGGGTAAAAATTTAAGTCTATAGGGTTATTACTTTTATTAATTACTATTATATCATCTATATATCTAAATATATTGTAATTGCTATTTTCTATATTATTAATTTCAAAATAATATAAGTATAAATTAGCTAGCATACTTGAAGCATTACCACCTTGTGGTACACCTTTGGACTGTAAGTATATACTATTATTATGAACTATGTAATTATGTTTAGTTACTAATTCTAGGAGCCTATTGAAACGAGTAAGTTTAATTTCGTTGTTTAAGTATTGAATATTATTTTGTACTAACATTATGATTATTCTATTTAAATCAATTATATCAATATTATTAAATAAATCTTTAAAATCATAAGTTACAATATATTTACAGTTATCTAATGTTTGTAGTTTTCTAATTAGACTATAGCTATTATCAATTATACAAATATATATATATATATATAAGAAATAGATGAAAGAGAATACCAGAAATAGCCCTAAAGCTACTTGCAGTATATATATATATATATATTTTACAATAATCCCAAGTAACATAAGATTGTTGGGCAACTGTTTTTAGCATAGTTGGCCAACAGTTGTATTTGGCTGTTGGGCTTATGTTGAAACAACGGTTGGGATTGCAGATCACCCAACAGTTGGCTCTCAGTTGGCCCAACTGCTGGGAGATCAGGTTAACCCTTTCAGGGATGCCGTTCACACAGTGTGGATGCCTAAATCAAGTCTTCTTTTCACTTGCATTCAATGTATTTCACTTAAATTAGCAAAACAAATAGCTAGTGCTGCCATCGGTTATCAGTTTAAAGAAGTAAAAACAATTTGCAACCTTTAATTGGAAATTTTTTCAAGATTTTTTAAGTTAAAAAAAAATCGAAAAAAAATCTGCACCATGCAAACAGCGGAGGTTGTTAACTCTCATTTGCAGTTGGGACAACAACATATTGTTGGCCCAGCATAAGCATTTCATAGTTGGCTGGAAGTTCTGCCAATGGTAACCATTCCTTAACCATGTAACGAAAATTTGAATTTCGGCCAACAGTGTGTGTTATTTGGGATTATTTGATAAAAATTAATGCACTACATATAAACTTCATAATACATTACAAAATATAAAATGTTTTTACTGAAAAAATGAAAAATTATTTTTTTGCGTTCCTTATAAATTCCCATCATTAATACAAGGCAGATAAAATTCATATCAAAAAGAAGTCAATTCATATTTTGAACTAAAAGTTAAACATCCATCTTAAAAAGTCAAAGGTCAAATATCTTAATGTTATGTTAGTAAAATGAATTTATGCTCATTATATATCTCTTGAAACTTTTATGGAAAATGAAGTCAAAATGATACCTCAGGATATCTCACAAGCATTTCATTAACAATTCTTTCAGAAGCATCGATATCTCCATCTCCACAACCTAGATAAGAGGAAAATTATAAGTACTTTGAGTACATGCAAGAAAAGAGGTAGTATGTACAGCCTATGAATATTTATGACAATTTAACTATGTTTAGAAAGTTAACATGTGGTATGAATCACCAAGTAAAATACTTTTTATACTGCTATCTTCTTTTGTAAGATTATAAAAAATATGCTTATTCAGATCATGTATATTAGCATACATTTCGCAGAATTTTAGTTACATATATATTAAGAAATAGAATTTTAGTTACATATATATTAAGAAATAGTTTATACACATTCAGTGATGAAAATATACTGCTACTGAATCAAGATCTTATAAAAGCAAAAACGGAACAAAGATGTTAGTGGATGTTTGTCATTCTAGGATTAAGGAGGTCCAGGACACTTTTTTAATTTTTTTTTTTTATTTACTGAGTCAAAATTTTGAATATTTTTGTGATGGTTAACCATATAATTTATAAGCAAAATCACATCATAAAACTTCTCATAAAGTTTTTAAAAATTTTTTAATTTTAAATTTTTTTAAAAAGTGGGGCAATTTAAAATTGTTATAACTCAGAATATTATTTGTTGAATTTCAAAAACTTTTCATTTAATTAAACAGAAATATATAAGTTTCAATTTTGATTCAAATTTTTTTAAATATTAATTTTTTAAAAAATTTAAAATATTTAGAATAAAAATTTCAAAATAAAAAGTAACTTATTTTTTAAAAAATAATATTTTCAAAAGTAAATATTTTTTACAAATTTGCTGAATTAAAATTAAAGTAAAATAATTGAAAAAGACATGTTCCAAGTTTGAACAATTTATCTTTAATGGTTCTTGACTTATAACAATTTAAAGACGAGAAAGAGTGAAAAAACCCTTCATGCAGAGAAATGCATTTCAAGGTTTAAACAAAGATTGGCTGCTATTAGAATGTTGCAAAACAAAATATTAATATCTCCTGTTTCAATTAAGATAGAAACATGATTTAAACGTCATTTTAAGTGGAAAAGAACAGAAAATTTTTAATGTAATAATTTTCTTTTGAAAATTTAAAGAATTTTGTGTCCTAGACCCCTTTAAGTTTACTAGATACAGAATAAATAATGAAAAGTGATATTTTTAAACATAATTTATAAAAATATAGCTTTCAAATGTATAGAAAAATTTAAAAAGCTTCTTACCAAATATGTATGTCACCAAAGTATGGAATGTTACCAGAATTAGAGCGCACAAAGGAGACCTTAGACTCTCTTTTATGGCATAACCGTCGTCTAATTCTTTCAAACCTAGTTGCTAAAATTATTAAATTCAATAAATATGGACAGAAATATTAGATTACATGAAAAAAGATTTAAAAATAATTATTTCTAAGCCTATACATCAACAAATTAATCCTACAAAAAGTTTTTGAAACAAACTATCATGCACAAAAATGTTACCAAAATTTTAAGTTTAGATTCATTTTGAGCACAGATTTTTAGCCTGTCAATACTTCAAAACAATTTTAAAAGTCTCATAAATTTCCATCTATATTATCATAAATAAAACACTGCAATCACTGTTGCAGTATCCCATTATGTTAAAGAAAGATGCATTAATACCTATATGAACATTAAGTGGTGGAATCTGAGAAAATACTATTTAATTATGACTAGGGAATAATAAAAAAAAGAAAGCTCATTATTAAGGCTAAGAGCTCTACAATTTTTTTCATCAAATCACAGTTAGAATTTGGAGAACCATGCTATTGAAAATTACCTTTGCAAATTTAAATTAAAAAATTCTTTAGTTAATACCCCTATATCTATAATACAAGGCTTTAGAGAGTAAATAAAATGTACTATCGCTTCTTCATTTTTGTAAGGAATTATTTAATCAGGTAAAGATTCTCAATTACTACAATCTGCCTATATTTGGATGGATTCCGTACCTCATCTTAAAAGCTCTTTCCTTACTTCCTTACTAGTACAATGTGACTCAGAAATATGAAACAGTAAATGGGATATTTCCAGGGCCCGATTATGAATGCTGGGCCCAACCCCCCCCCCTCTTATGAACTTTTATAAAAATAAGAACTATCCATGGGCTATACATACTATTAGAAGTACTAGGTGCATACACCAAGGGGGTTTTGGGGCCCCCTAGCATCAGGGGGCCCTGGGTCCCAATTTGCTCATGAGATTGTAAAGTCCCAATTTGCTCATGCAATAAAAAGGCCCTGGATATTTCAATTCCCTTTCTAAATTATCCAGAGTAAAGAACCACTAATATTTAGAGATAATTAATACTGCATAAATGATGTTTTAGGATAGAACTCTAATTAGTACTGTTTGCGATGCTAATCATGAGAATGTTGTTGTCGTTGCTAAGCCCATAGCCATAGCGTGCTTCTAACTTTTTTTTTGGGGGGGGGGGGCACAAATTGAATTTAGTTAGGACCCTTAATTGCACATAGACGGCCTGGCAGTCCTTAAAATATGAAATACTATGATTTTTTTAAATTGAACAACAATAGAATTGACATTTGAGTAGTATTCAAAAGTTATAAAATGATGAAAATAAATATAATATAAATAAAATGAGAAAAAAAAATATAGCATTGAATTTTTGTTATGGATCATACCATTGTTAAAAACTATGTTAAAACTAAAGACATAATAGGAATCTTCAGTTTCACAGTTTGAAAAAGCAGGAAAAAACCAACTTTCTTAAAAGTTTTCTACAATTTTCCGAATTTAATTGAACTTCTATTAACAGTTTGGTTGGTTGTTTTGGTTGTTTGGGGTTTTATGGCGCAAGGTCCAAAGAGGACACTCTGCACCAAACACATGGTAAAACGCGAACAGAACAAGTCTATGTCACCATTTAAAATCCGTAATAAATTGATGATAAAAAAGGATATATATACTTATGAAATACCATGATAAAAGCAGTCAAAGTGTCTTACAAAGCCATATAAACACAAATAAAAATTATGCATAAAACTTGATAACAAAAAAAAACAAAAAAAATTATCTATTAACATTTTAATTTATTTCAAGTTAAGTTGGGGGGGCACGTGTCCCCTCCCCCCTGACGCTACGCCTATGGCTAAGCTCCCTGGACTAGAAAATGCTACACCAGGTCCATGAGGCTCTGTCGTTTGTGCAAATGGGAGGCAGCAATTTCTGATCTTCCACAAGCATGCTGACGGAGTTACCTAAACAGTTCACAATGTGGTGAGGATTTCGAGGAGCAGCAGAACAGGAACAAGGGAGAAAGATCTTTGTAGAGTTCTCAAAGTGCATACTTTTTGTATGGCTACTCCAAAGACAAACCAGGGCAAACTGTATAGGTCTCAGACTTCTAAACAGCAAGGCCAGACCAGAGTGCTTGGCTGGATACCAGAGATGAGTAGGGATGTGACATTGATGTCGATGTTTTGATAAAAACATCGATTTATTGAAGCCGATGTTTTTTTTTTAATGAAAAAGCCCCAAAATAAAAAAAATTTGGTGGAGATATGCACAGCAAAGTTTCTCAAGCTATTCTTTACATGATTTGTACAGATTCTCCGCTGATTTCAATTATTGAAGACGAGGGTTTCAAACACTTGTTAAATGTAACAACTTCAGATTTTTTTTTACTAAGTTATTTAAGTCTCCTGGAAGTAAATTATTCTCCAACTTGTAAATAAATATTACAATAATTTTTCACATTCAGCCAATTTAAATTAGAAAACATCGCAGATTTTTTTTTTATGGCTTTGGTCCTATCAATTGTTTTTATAGAAATAAGGCCTTCCTCAATTTTCTGGTCAAAGTAATTAAATGTATCATGGAAATTCTGTGATATGCGCTGACTCTAGCAACCAAGTTTTGGTCATTTGTCTCAGCCCGATCAGAGAGTAAAATGAATCATCCCCCCCCCCCCAGGACTAACCGAAGTAGCATTAATGTTAGAGGTTACTAAACCAGTTTTAAAAAATGGATGTTTAAAAATATCGATGGTTTTAGAGCGATGTTTTATTAGCATCGATGTTTCAAAACATTGATGTTTTATTAGCATCAATGTTTCAAAACATTGATGTTTTATTAGCATCAATGTTTCAAAACATTGATGTTTTATTAGCATCAATGTTTCAAAACATTGATGTTTTATTAGCATCAATGTTTCAAAACATTGATGTTTTATTAGCATCAATGTTTCAAAACATCGATGTTTTGTTGTCGATGTCGCATCCCTAGTGATGAGAGGAGGCTCTCTAACAAACAATGCGTAGCCTCGTCTTAAAAACAGATTGAGCCTCTGATGCAGCCATGGATGAGAATGTGATTACATGATCATGATTTGCAGGACAAGGTCTTGAAAAATAATGTGTAGTTGAATTTTTCACTTCACTAATATATTTTTTTAACTACTGATTAGATTACAGAATAGAGAAAGTTAAAACAAACTGGTGACTCGAAAACAGACAGCTGCGGAAAAACGGGTGCCAATTCATCAGGCATGACCATCTCTTTGTGTAAAATGCTGAGATCATGTGATCAGCAAACCAAACTTTGAATTTTTTATTCTTTTAGGAGTCGAATTTTGGTTTTTGTAGAGGAAAAATGGGAAGTAGTTTTGATAAACATATTGTCGACAAAAATGCCTATAATCAAATCTATTCTGATGTTAATTATTCGTATATTCAGTAGATATAAGTGCATCATGAAAGATGCATATATGTGAATCAAATAATTCATTAAATCAGAATTCATCAGCTTTCGAATGTTTATTTGTGTTTGAGTGCCTAATTAGTCTGTAGTGGAAAAAAATGGAGAGGTGAGTTCAAAAATCAATTATTCTTTTGGTTAGTCCAGTAAAATCAAATTCTTAGTTGAATTACAATCTTTAATTCAACACAAACACTAAGGTAGTTGTACTCTATGTAACTAAATGAATGAAGTAAAAAGCGATTACTACTTACCCTATTACCTGAAAAACCGATAAACTCTAGCAGTTTTAAAACTTTGGTAGGCAGCTGAGATATCATCTAAAAATATTTACAGAATATTAGTGATTATATGCTCACTTATTAAAACCAAAAAAAGTCAATTGCAATAGAAAGTTTAATAAGAGCTTACCAAATTAAAGGCACCAACACCCATTCGAACACCACTTTCAAAGTGCTTTTTACGTAACTCATTTCCCCATCTTCTTGATTCTAAAATATGCATGCATTCCCTACAGGAATTGAAATTCTTTAATGCATGTATGACATCATTTTACTTCATATATAAACATTTAGTAAAAAATTGTTAACTTCAATTTTAAAAAATTTAAAAATTTCAACACATAAAAATTGGACATAAAATTAGCTTTCATTTTTTAGTCAATACTTTTTTTATACATTGATGTCTATAAAAGCTACAAATAATAAGAAATTTATATTGTATGAATAAAATTTTAGATTACTGTAGCAATGCTAAAGATAGGATTAATTCAGAAACTCATTTTCTATAGTACTTAACACACAAAAAATACATTAAAAAAAATTTTCTGATGAAGAATCTTGTGGACAAAGTACTTAGGTAAACACAAAAAATACTTAAAGGTAATAATATAATTACAAATATGTCTTCTCATGAAGTATATAGTAAAGTAAATTCTAAGATACATAATAAACAAAAACAAAATAAATAAATAAATAAAAATTAATTAATGAAAATATTTTTAATAATGTAATTACTTTTTCATAATATATTCTTTTCAAAATTTTATACACTATCAGAAACACTAATTTCAACTTCAAGAATAAATTTGCAAATTACATACATAATCTATTATAATTAAATCATCAAGCTTTTTCATTCAATCTTTTCTCATCAAGCTACAACCAGCAATATTTTAACAATTCTTTTAAAATGCTTTTATATCAATATCTTCGAAATACTAATAAAACATACATATATTAGGTCTTTGATTCACACTAAGTAAACAGTACGATGCAGATAAGTCATACATAAATAATTCTAAATAACTTACTTGTAAGAATGGTAACAAGTTCTAATTCGTAAACTACCACGAACGAAATTTACCAAGCTCTGGTCTTCTACGAATGTTAAAATTGCAGTTAGCAGTAAACTTTCAGCATAGCACAGCTCTGCATGAACTTCCTCTGAAACATTCGATACGAGATATAAATGCCACTGGTTAATTGTATAACCTTTTAACAATTTTAAATGATTTAAATTCTCAGAGTACTTTTATATATATATATATATATATATATATATATACGCATAAATATCACAGAAATACATAAAAAGGAAATGAACAACATAAATCTATTACTACTGTCACTTTATCAGTATGTCAACAACACTATAGTAATAAACAAAAAGGGGTATTAGTGATTCACAGGATATTAACTTTTTCTTACGGGGTGGGATAGCATGTATCCCAAGAATACGCTTCCAAGAATGAATATATATACATATATATATACATAAATATATATTTGATCTTTATGATAAAAGAACAGAATATGGCTTTAAAACAGTAAAATATCAAAGTTACTTAACTTGCTTACATAAATCTGCATTTAATAATATTATTGTTAATCAGCTAGTAAGAATAAATTGGCTATGTTCTAAGGACAATAGGCATAAACATATAAAAGATTTGTTAGTAGTGCTAAAACGTAATTATTACCCTGATAGTCTTTCCAAGCACATAATTGGATGTTTTAGATTTAATGAATAGCATGTTCTGTTGCTTATAATTAGTAAAACAAAAATAAATGATTAACGTTAGTAAATAACTACTAAAAAGTAAATAAAAACTAGTGTAATTAAAATAATAAATAACTCTTAGTCATAATAAAAGTCTAAGTTAACTTAGGTTATTATGTCCAATAAAACAGTAACATAAAAAGTGATTCTATTGGCTCCATGGTTGCAATGTTTGTGACGTCAGTCTACTTGTGGTCTCCTAAACTTAACTTTCACTTTGTCTGGCGCCAAGTTTGGTGATCTATGATAAAGTCACTGATTATTCCATCTTCTGTTTCATATGGGTTGTTCAGTGTCTAAGTATGTTTATTGCTCAGATCATACTTATTAGAAACAATTCATTGGTTTTTAGATAGTATTGGCACCGCTGAAGACAAGGTACTGTCTAAAAACCTAATTTTCACTTTTCTATCCATAATTTTCACTTATCTTTTCATGTCTTTGGTTCCTGGCTGTAGTCGTTTAGTGCTTATACAGGTTTTTCACTTACAACTTTGTCTAATATATATATATAAAGGCCCCGTAAGCTAAAGGTTACAGCAAAGATAAACAAAAGAAAACTGCAGGACATTATATTTATAATGATCATAATGAACATGTATTATTTCCTCAAATATAAATATTAAATTTCTCATTGTAAAACTCCTTCATTCAAATTTTTAATTTTTCTGTCAGTATTAGAATTTTTTAGAAGTATCTAAAACATTTGAACTTTTAAAGCATATAATATGCACTTCATTTACATTACAGGAATTAGAGAATCAGTAAGATATGAGGAATCAGAGAGTGCACAGCTGCCTTTTCAGACTTAATCTTGCATTAACAAGAAAACTGACAGATTGAATTATTATCCTCATAAAAGAACATTTTCATGTTTTTTTCTCATCAAGCATGCATAGTTGACAAAATACATTTTTAACAATCCATTAATACACATTAGGATACTAACCACTTAGGTGCAAAAATGTTACGCGATGACAATGTGTTTCCCAATGATGATAAACAAAACACATTCTATAAACAAATATTTTGTAGAAGTTTTGTCAAGTCTGCTGTGTAAATTAAATAACAGTAATACGTTTTGTTAAAATAATTAGAACTATTATTTCTTATTTTTGCATTATTCATATTTAAATCTGTCTCCCTAGAAAAAAGCATGTTTTAACATAAGTAAAAAAAAAAAGGTTTAACTTAGTAGATTACTTAAGAATTTAACTGCTTACCTTCAGTATATAAATTATAATCTGGTCTTCTTATCATTTTTGATACTGTGTGCTTCTTCCTTTTTCTTTGACAGACATCAATAGCTTGTCTCAAAGCTTCTGCAGCCTTTTCGATCTCTTTCTATAATATGAAATTAAATAAGCATGAAAAACTTGCAAGATCTTACATATTTTTTAAAGATCAGATTTAAGAAAGTAAACATTGCTGCTTATAGTGTAGGTTAATGTACTGATGTCTAACCCTTAAAATTAAATTTACATACAGATGCACATAAATTTCAGATCTCTCTCTCTCTCTCTCTCTCTACACATACATACACACACACACATATATATATATATATACAGGGTGGCTACAAAAATTGAAGTAAAAAGTTCCCTGAGTTTTCCCTGATTTCCAGAGTATTTTTCATGAAATTCCCTGAGTTTCTCCATCCGTTCGCAGAACAATTCCCCAGCCATAATGATAAACTAAAAATCTACAGACTGATAAATGAATAAAAATTTAATAAGTAAAAAATATTTTTATTGTATACCATAATAGATAGATAATATTAAGTTATAGATTGTACATTTAATATACTAGAGTTTTAACTGTTTTGATGGGTTCGCAGAGTTGCCATCTGCGCCTCTATAATAATGTTTTGTCTTTGAGCTTCTTGCAAAATGGTTGCCTTTTTAGTAGCCAACTCTTTCAATTGAGATTCTGCTTCCCTTTTTCTTTTTAAAGCATGCTTTTTTCTATTTGCTCTTTCTCTTGGTGTTTCTTCGATTCCTCATATCTTGCTCGGGCGTTTCTAGCATAGTAGATCATATCTTTGGAAATTGTTATGCCATCAAGGCCACCCTTGGAAATGATATGATCATAAACCCTCCTTCTTGCTACTAAGGTAGATTCCTTTATATTCTCCCACAAACAGTCACTGTTTATATAAAACCCTCTCAACATTTGCATTACGATGCGACAAAATCATAACATCTCATAACATTTGCAGCATCTCCACAGTCACCTTCTGCATCAAAAATTGAAGACCAGAATTGATCAATTCCAACTTTTTCCCTGAGTTAAACAAAACTTCCCTGAGATTTCCCTGATTTTTTCCAGAAAATGATTCTTCCCTGAGAATTCCCTGTTCTGTCGCCACCCTGATATATATATATATATATATATATATATATATATATATATATATATATATATATATATATATATATATACACACTCCTAACTTTTTTTCAAGAGTATTCTAAATTATTTTTCTTCCAGAATCAGGACATAATTTTTTAAAATTATTTAGTTACTTTCAGCAACCATGTACAAAATTTTATGAAGCTAGTGAGAAAGAGATATGGGGAGGAGAAATATTTCAAAAGATTATTACAATTATGAATAGCAACATTGTTTCTAATATTTCTAATTTTAATTTAGAAAATTTTTTCAGATAGATTTCCAATTACAATAAAACATAAAAAAAACAATTTACTTTTTAGAAATTACTAGGTAACATACAAATAACAAAATATTGTATTTTATTTTCCTTGTATAAAAATACTGTTAAAAATCTTTGACAGAAGAGAGGAGCATGTATGTTTACATTATCGAGCTTGAAGTTTCAAAGTTAAGTTTATTTACCAAATAAACATGACAGACTGAAATAGGTGAGTAACAGCTCTTAGATGAATACATGTTCCAATAATTTAAGATCACAGACTTACAAACTTGATAAGAACTTATATAAGAAAGGAGGGGATAATATACTTTTAACATTTATAAGACTTAAAAAAAAAGGAACATCAGACAGATCATTTATAATAACACTAAATAAAAATAAAATACAAATGATCATGGTCTTTGTTTTTTCCCCCATAAATAGTAAGAAATTTCTTTAATTCTAATTTTTCAGAGTTTAACACACACACATGCATATATATATATATATATATATATATATATATATATATATAAAGGATATTGCTTCCAAATCAGCCAATCTGCCTCTTCCTCAAATCTAGCTGAGTGTGGCATGCATTTCTACAGTTTGTCCGTTTTGAAGCCAATCTCCAGTCTTTTTTTTTTTTAAATTACATCCACCTAAGTCTTTCAAGCATATGGTGCCTTCCAATCCAATACACAAAAGAAATTGCCCCAGTAGATGGGAGAGTCGTAAAAAGGTCCGATGAAAGGACATCTTGTAGAGCAGGGCAAGAAAAAAGATACTCCCCAAACATTGGAGCAGAAGTGCAAAAAACACAATCCGGAGAGTCAGAAAGATCAAATCTAAAAAGGTGTGGCTGTAAATAATCAAGCCCTGTTTCAAATCTGTAACAAGCCACACCAATAGCTCTTGGCAGGGAGGTACATATCTGTCAATTCAAAAAGGAAGACCATTTGTTCCCAATGGCAACATCCCTGTAGTGACAGAGTCTGGCCTTATGGACACACTCTCTAATAGTCAGTTTAATGTTTCTAAGAGGAACATGTTGGAGTTGGGTTGATTCTTCCTCCTTTAGCAAGTGCATCTGCCTGCTCATTGCCAGGAACATCGCAATGGCTAGGAATCCACTGCAAGGTAATATCCTTCCCTGACTCAATTAAGGAGCTAATCGATAATTTGCACTCAAATTCAAGGGTTGTAAGAACAAAATTATAGTTTGTAATTGTATGAATGACAGCCTGAGAATCCACAAATAAAACAATTTTTTTCCTTCAGCTATATTTCCAATGGCCCTAAGCGATACAAAAATTGCATGCAACTCAGCATCAAAATTATCATAGAAGTGCCCAACTGCCTCCTTCACTTGAAAGATGCCAGAAAATACACTCTAGCACCTTCCATTCCATTTACCACAGAGCCAACAGTATAGACATGGGTCCAATGCTCAATATGATATCTCTCATAGATAGAGGCTAATGCTAGAGTCTTAAACTCATCAAGGAGAGAAGAACTCTTTGAGATGGGGAGAACCAAGTCAAAAGCAGCTCTTGTATAGTGCAGAAAGCCAGGAAAAATATTACAATAAACTCATCAGCTATGGCTCTTAAACCACTCTGTAATATTTTTGGCTAGTTGGCAAAAAAATCTGAGATAGCACTTTTGGTGAGGCCAAAAAATTTAATCTCTAGCCCCCCCAATGTCACAGATAGCTTTCTGTCAAGTGACACTTTGCAGGTCCACACAGATGGTAGCAAAAATGAAAATAATAATGCAGGTAGTAGAGTTCTTATTAAAACTCCCAACAAAGAGATCATGAAGAGCTTAAGGAAGAGAAATCCAGACTTTTGATCTGTCTAACAATCTAAACTAATCTCCATTCACAAAGCATTAAATTACATTACCTCTAAATAAAAATGCTTAGAATTTCTTGTACAACTGTAGTTCCATTCAACTTCTGGCTAATTGGAAAAAATTAACCAATAATACTGATGTTCTGATTGTTCACAAGCTATAAAAATTATCTGTTCATAATGAAATTAATTTCCACTGGATCCCTTCACATATTGACCTTACAGATGATATTTCTGACAGCTTAACAAAAAATGGCAAAACAAAATTCTTCCTAAATATAATAGATGGCCTTCTCTCAAAATTTAAAAATGATAAAAGTACTACTATATATTGAAAGAAACAAATATTTTTCAAAGTCATTAGTTAAGGAATTAACTTTTATATTATACAAATAGAAGAAGTTAACAAAGTGCAAATAAATAAATTCTCATAATATCCAAGATAATATGTCCAAGATCAAGAACTATTAACTCCCCTATATTGCTATCAAATATATTAATAATATACTAATTATATATATATATATATATATATATATATATATATATATATATATATATATATATACAAAAAGAAGAAACAAAACTTACGCTTTCCATGGTTAGGAGGGCTTGCATAAAAAGCATGGTTCCTTTTCCTAATGCATGGTATGTGCTCACATGAGCCCTGCAAAAATGAGAATAAATCTATATGCACACACACAAACACAGAAATTAAGAACAAATTAATAGGAAAAAATAAGGCATATCTTTATACATAAATTTCCACATTTCTACAGATGCACATAAGATTCTTTTTGGTTCAAAAGAAAATGAAGTTATGAAAAAAAAACATAATTCTAATATTCCTTACTTCTTCAATGTTATAAATGATGTGTTTCAAATTACTGTGTTTATTATGCATTTTTTATGTGTTTATTGCACATGAAAATTTCTCCAAAATCTTAGTGATATAAGAATGAAAATTACTGTTTCCAGTTTAACTATATTTTGTCATTTTATGAGAAGTCTCCATATTTCAGTAATAAATACTCCAGGAAATTCAGCACAGTTGCATAAAATTTACAGTAGTTGACATCCCAGCAATAGAGGTTGTTTTTGTAAAAAGCACTATAAAAATTTTATAAATTTTATATGTTTGAAATTATATGAGCTACTTTGGGTTGAAATTTATGACTATCACGTATGAAATTTACGACAATAAGAAATTTTGAAAATATTGACAGATCTTTAAAAAATAACAGGATACATAATTCTTTTAGGATAAATTTTAACAATACAGGATTATTAGATATCCTGTATTGTTAAAATTTAGGATGATTTTAAACTAAATACAGGATTATTTAGTTTAAAATTATCAAAAACTCTTAGTTTTCCAGAAACGGATGAATCTAGTTTTTAAGTAATTGAGTAGAGGATCAACATAAGTAATGAAGAAACTGGAATTTTCTTAATTTTATTTTAAAGTGGTTTAAGGCAATTTTCTTATTTTTTAGGACCAAAAATGTTTATTACATTAGTTGGTATAACATGTTCTATGAATAACAAAAATTTAAATGAAGCAGGCCTATAAAAAAAAAAGAGACTTGTAAGTTATTTTTATTTATGCTTTTATACATAAGCTGTTCAGAAGCATAAAGCAGTTTAAAACAATTCAAAATTTACAATCGATAAAAAATATTTGAATTTGTACCATGGCACGAGACTGCTTAAGGCTGCAGCAAACTTGTTTTGAAAGAAAAGATCAAGTGCAAGCTTGGCCTCCTTGATTGACTCATCAAGACTAGGTTGTCCATCTCTAAAAATGGTTAAAAAAAATTTTTTTTTAACCAGAATATAATAAAATATACAAGTAAAAATCAAGAAATAAATAAAAGATTTTTTTGAAAAAAAAGTCTTATTTAATACATCATTATTTTATTCATACTTGTGTAAAAATTACTTAATATTTTAGTCTAACTACCTATATAAATACATTATCATATCAATTTCCAAGATTAAAATTTAATAAATAAAATTTTAAGTCATATTCAACATATAAAGAACAAAATTTTTCTGCTTCATGTTTTAATTATTTTTTAGTTCCAAATTCCATAAAAATTTTATAGATTTATATTTTGAGAAATCAATTATAAACAGTTAAATTTGTGTTTTCCTTTTAATAACTATAAATAATAAATAACAGATCTTATATAGAATGCAAACATTATGTTGAAAAAAAAACAGTGAATAATCCCCGATCATGAATATAAAATGACTAGGTGATGCATTAGAAATCTAAATAGTATCTATTATTCAAGATGATGAGATACATAAGAGAAAAAAAAATCAAACTTCTACTCTAGAAACAATACAAAGATACAAAATTATAGTAAGCAGAGGAAAAAAATAAAATATTTTAATTGTAGGTGACTATACAACAGGTGGCTCTATTTTATTTATTAGTATGTCCAGAGTATCAATCCGAATACCACTTTATCTTAGAATCATTTTATAAAAGAGATGATTGAATTGCTATTAAATTCTTAGCAGTACCCATGAAATTTTGTAATTACTGAACATGCATCATTATATAAATTTTGAAACTGCTTGCCACATGGTTATGATTACAGATACTAATTCTCATGATACTAGGAAACCTAATTTTTCATAAGCCAGTTAAAATTTTGACATATAGTAAGCAGCCATTAAAAATCCATTATTAATGAATATAAGACTAACATTTTAAAGTAATTTTCCCCTATGTTTACTGATAGTTACATAGAGTGGTGCACCTGGGATTTAATCTTGGGGTGGGAGGGGGGATGGAAAAAAATATTTATAATGCAAATTCAATATTCATATTGCAATTTCTATTTCTTAGGGGAGGGCCAGGGTCCCTTGGTCCACCCCCTGGGTATAGCATTTACAGACATTGTATAAAACACAAAACACTGTGTTAATCTCTTGCATTGGAATTATCATGAAATTACATTGAGATTATTTTTGAAACAGCCTATAAATCAAAACATTTAAGAAAAGATTGAGAGTTAATCAAGCTTTGTACTTTTCTCTCTTATTAAATCTGAAGACCTGACTGCTTCTGCTTCTGATGTTCTGGTTTAGCTCTACTAAGTAGGATTTTTGAAATAAAGATGATTTCCCTGGCATCCTTTAAATACATTAACAAAATTTTTCATTTATCACTATCGATCACAAAATCATAGAAGTACTAGCCTACAAAAAAACTAATAAATGAGAATTTACAGTAAATTTTATACAGGAGAGTTTTTAAAATTTAGTTTCATTAGTATTTTTTACTAGAATCATATTTTTATAATGTAATAATAACACATATAAAGTAAATCCTCTTATTTCTTTGGAAGTTATTTTATGAGAGGGAGTTAATACATTTAATTTGCATGCAAAATATTTAGAAACATTAATTAATATGTGTACGTACATATGTAAGCCCTCTAATGCATCTTCAAATGCCTAGATTGAGAAAAAAAGTTATATTAAATTCATAGATTAAATAAACGTAATAATAAATTCATAAATTATCATTGCTACAAAATTATAAATTTTGAGTCGGAAATCGTTTAAAACACATACTGAAAAAGAAAGCTCATCAAAATACATAATATTTTACTTCATTGAACAGCAATTTAACACAGAATTTTAACTTGTGTGGTAAACATCTGTTTCGAATTTTTTTTACTTTGAAACATGAATTACCATACATACAAAAAGCATACGCTACATCTCAGCATGCACCTTTTAAACGTAAAATTATGCCGTACGAAATTTGAAAATCTACCACACATACAAACATGTATGATACACAAATGTCAAATTTTCTCGGCGATGTTAAAATAACATAGCAAAATTAAATTTAATTTAATGGGCACAAGTAGTTGTCGAAATTAAAGAAAAACTTTCAAATCTTTTCAATCAAAAATAAAATTACCTCGTCTTCGCTATCACTTGCCATTTAATGTAAGTAATGACTAGACATACATATTTAAAAGATGAGAGAGCAGAGAAACACAAAACAGTTTTGTTATTGTTGAAGCGTATGAAGCGTAGTTACAGTTACAGTTAATATTTAGGCAGAAATCAATAAGGAAAAAAATACGCAACAAATTGGGCTAATGGGGGGCTGACGACATTACACCCCAGTCCGGTGTACATACGAATATAAGGAAATAGAAACACAAATCACACAATCTCCGAAGAAATTTATTAACAAACGATGACACCGGCGATGGACGATGGTAGCTCCCCTTTCTAGACCTTTTGCAGGCGGAAGACTGGCCAATTCCCCAGAATATAACCAAGTCTTACGCGGGAATCGAACCCGTGCCCCCGGCGTGGCAGGCTGATGCCTTAACCCCTTAGCCACTGGTCGACTCTCAACAAATTACTCGAAAGATACGCAAAATATGGAAAATTAAGCGAAAATGTGAATTTTAGATATATTCTATGTAAGATATTTTGTATTTTTAGCGACACTTTTGGATGGATTTTCCAGAACGACTAAAGGCAAACTTTAAACATGAGCTGACAAGTTAAAAATAATTTTGCACCTAGTTCTCTTTACAGAACTAAAACATCACACAGAAGAGACAATATGGTCTCCAGCGTTCAAGGGATTCCAAACGACGTTCAGCAGACACAGTCATGCTAGTGCCTCTGCAGATTCAACATATGAGGATTCCTCTGACCCGATGGAAAAAATATGGAAATTAAAAAGGGAAACAAACTGCTAATTTCGAATTGCGAGCCAAACGATCGTAATATGGTAAAATACAGCAGTCAAACTCATCCTGTGTAAGCTGTCTGATTTTGCCGCAATCTACGACCCATGCTGGCATGAACTAATTGAAATAGACCAAAAGAACAAAATAGAGATAACGGGTGAGAAGTGAAAGGAAATATTTGTTTATGGACAAAACCCAAAACTACTGAGTTACTGTAATGTTTGTGGCAGAAAGCTCTTATTTATCGTCAAAATGGAGAGATGTACTGCAAGAGTAGTGATGTTAGTTGAGTTTCTCAGTTTAAGAGAAGCTCAAGAGAGCCCGTAAGTCAAAATGAACAAAATGTGCTGTATACTTTATTATTACTTAAATGGGCACTTTGGCCCAATTGGCAAGGGCAGCGGGCCAATGATCTGAACGTCACTCGTTCGATTCCCGCCGCTGACAAATCCACCGCCATATACACTAATGGCGGCTGGTGCACGAAAAATCTGTCGTGGCTGCAATGTCCTCCAAGTTCTCAAATTTACCTCTGGAGGTGCGGGGTCAAGTGTTCGGGTCTCGTCATTTGACTCGGTTCTAAATTATGGGAACGGCTTGTAGGGGGTAGTGCTGGCCACCTATACGGTGCCCCCTTAAGTGAATGGCCAGCAGTCTCATGGTGTACATACAGGCGAATGTCTAGCAACAAGTGTCTTCGCGTTCGAAAAAAAAATTATTACTTAATTTAATGCTCCTAATGCCTCACAGCGCATAGCTTGTCAATTAAACTTTATAAGCATACATGTTTCAAGAGTATCGCATAATGTTATTGAAATTTAAACGATTCGAGTAACCATAAAAGTATTCTGCAGTCAAAATTGTACCGAGTTCCATAACAACGGTATTGCAGCACGAGCAGGCGGATTGGTTGGTTTAGAGACTTAGGTCACCTTTTGAAACACATAGGCTAAACAGGCAGGGCTTGTACAGCTTAACTCATCGACTGCGCAAAACGTGTATATACGCCCGCGGCATTTAAGGGGTTAAAACCGATTCCGAAAGGCTCAACTTTCCATGCCTACCAAGGTATTCGAATTCGACAACTCTAGATACGAAGACTAGGGCACTAACCTTTCACCCATCCTCAGGCCATAAGCAGAAAGGACACGAATCTCTTCTAATAAAGGAAGCATGTTATATCCAAAAATGATTCGAGGACAAGTATTAACATGAATAAATATTTATTTCTAAACTAAATCTCCGTTTATGTTATCACTAGTGTAAACATAAATGACATATTTTGTGTTTTTATCACCCGCCTCCCTATATATATATATATATATATATATATATATATATATATATATATATATATATATATTTTAACATGTATATTAGAAATACAATAAAACTTCTCTAGCTGGCCCTTATTCAACGGCCACTTTTTTACGGAATATTTACTGGCCGCCATATAGAAATCCATCCCTATTCGACGGCCACCCCTCAAAACGGCCATTTTTTTTTCGGAACCAGGATCGGCCGCCTGAGAGAAGTTTCCCTGTACGTATACACACGAACACATACATAATACACATAAGTGTGTACGTATATACTCATATGTATCATATGTATGTATATATACGTACACATTTTCTTTCAACATTGTATACTGACAAGACCCCCTCCCCCCCAAAAAAAAAAAAAAAATTAACAGTAATAATTTTTTTTTCCTGGATATGAATAACATGAGTATCGCAGTAAATTTCTGACTAACCTTTATTTTTTACAAAGACCAGAAATTCACATTCAATTAGGAAGGAAAGTAAATTAAAACCTTCTCCACAATGAATGAACTTGTTCATGAAGTTTTTGTAAACGTTCTATCACTTTAGATAAGACAAAGTGATGAGCAGTCAAATAATGTGAAAGCGGTACGTTGCAGTTATTAATATTTTAATGATTACCAAGACCAAAACATTTAGTCCTATCATGTCGTATGATTTTTCGATGTTGGACTTGGAAGGAGATAGCACGTATTTAGGTTTTCTCCTGAGTCGGTGTAATTTTCCAAACAATGATGATTGTTGTGCACTTTTTAATGGACCTTTTTAGTGATGTTTTTAAGTGACCCAAGTAACTGTCAACTAATTCCTATGTTCACTAAAGGAAGTACTTAAGTATCAATTTCTTTATAAGCCATTTTTTTTAATAAGGCTTTACTACTTTGGGCTTATTGCAATAAGCCTGGATGAAACCAGGCTGTGTGAGCAAACTATTGCGAATGTCCTAACTAGCCTAAAAGTGTGTGGGCTCATTACAATAAACTTAGAAAATATCAAGCTCGTTAGAAAGTTGTCGATCATTTTCCAATAAGCAGGGTGCATTGCAAAATGGCGGTGCTCTTTGCAATAAGCCGGATTTGTCAATTCGCTTACGTCATATGCATTAGCAAGAAACGCGTGTTGCAGATCCATCATCATAAAATATAGCATCATAATTAATTGGCTTACGAGGAGTAAACAACCGAATGAACATAAAAATAGTCATAGTTAGGAATTACAACAGGGAAATACTCAAAGGAAATAGAACTTACATAGTTGTTGTTGAGATTTAGCTTCTCCGTTTGTCCTTTTTTGCTGTCACTTTTCGCCCTGGAGATTTTCACCCTGTGGATAAAGCGGTATTTTTTAGATAAGGAAGATGCAGGTTAAAAAAAATCAAAATGATAATTAAAATGATAATATTGGGGAAACATAGTGTTAGGGCCTGTTCACATAGGAGTCCGTTGCGTTGCGTTAAGGGAAAGATGACGTTGAGACGAAAATAAACCAATCATAGGCGTTAAAAATTTCATTGCTAATCGTTTGGAGGTTTGTCATTGGTTAAATATATTTCAATACTTTAATCCTTCGGCTACCGGACTCCTATGTCAACAGGCTCTTACTGAGCGATGAAAAAAAATTAAAGATTTTCTGGAAAGAAATCGAACAACTTTTAACACATGCAAATTTCATGGGTTTTATTCTTATTCGAAATGGCTTTAAAAATGATGTAACATGTTACGCGTTGTTTAAACGTTCCTTGGTTACACCTTTTTAGTTGTTAATGTCTGATTAAGAAATGACTGGAGATCTTCGAGTGAAAATAATACCAAAAAACCTTCAGTAATCCGTTAGTGAGGTCAGCTAAATTATCTTTTTTAAAGTGTTTCTGAGACACATCACTTATCTATCTGAGACACATCATCTTATCTATTGATGTATTAACTACAGATGGTGAGATTTCATTTAATATAACACATTGTTTCTCTCATTCCCATTAACAACGTGAGAAGCAATAATGACTGCTGACGTCACGGAGTGGAAAGTTTGCAAGCGGATATGTTCTATCGTTTTGCAAAAATTACTGGCGTTCTGATAGGACAATGAGTAGTACCATTAATGATGATAATTTTGTATTTTTCTTCCTTTCCTGCATATTTTATGCTGAATCTTTACAGTGAAAATACCATTAAACTTCTACTTGATTTTTTGATAGTTTAAGGGCCTGTTCACATAGGAGTCCGTTGCTTAGCGTTAAGGAAAAGATGACGTTGAGACGAAAATAAACCAATCATAGGTGTTAAAAATTTCATTGCTAATCGTTTGGAGACCTATGATTGGTTTATTTTCGTCTTAACGTCATCTTTTCCTTAACGCAACGCAACGGACTCCTATGTGAACAGGCCCTAATAGTTTTGAGTTCAGAACTGAAACATTAACGTAAGGATAGAATAATTTTGCTTGTCTGTTATGACGTCACTTTAAACAGCCGATCAGAGAGTCAGTGTTTCATGCCATAGGCAAATTGTACGATCCATCTTATTTGCTCCCTTGAAGTATGCGAAGAAAATCTGTTGAGGTAATAAGTTTACAGTTTTGCCCCTGACTCATAGTCAATAATCCAGTTGTGTATATATATATATATATATATATATATATATATATATATATGTATCTAAGTTGCTAAGCCGATTCTTTGGGCAGTCCGTGAGAGAAGACTGCTGCAGCAATTTACTTCATTTTGTTCTTAAACGAAAGATTTATATATATATAGATGTGTCAAATTTTGTTTTTGCAACCGCAGTTTCTATTCATGAGCGATAACTTACAGTTAAAAATTGCTTTCTGCGCATGCTTAGTGACGTACTTAGTGACATGTATGCTTAGTGACCAAATCTGGCTTTAGATACTTACTAAGCACGAAGCCGCATAAACACGTTAATTTGTTTATTCCGAAGAATCTCTCTAGCTCTCTCTCTCTCTCTCTCTGCCATTTTTATTTTTAATTATGTTTGTAAGATATGGAATGAAACCTGACGGAAATTGTTTATCAGTGCGAGCTTCTTCATCAGTGCAAAGAGCTTAGTGGCAGCTGAAAAAGCCAAAAACTAAGCCAAACAAGCTGCAAAGGAGCTTCTTCATCAGTGCAAAGAACTTAGTGGCAGCTCAAAAAGCCGAAAACTAAGCCTCGAAACGGCCGTATGCAAAATTGCACCTTACTGCTATTTGTGCTTTATTTACGCTGGATTTCCTGTTTATTCTTTAGACATTTATCTTTAAACTATCGCGAAGAAGTTTAAAAGAACATATTGGTGGCCTATTTCATTCACTTTTAACTGTATTTGTTCTCTATATGAGCCGCTCACTTGCCAAATCGGATAAGTCTATAAAACAAAAAGTGGAAAAAAGTGATAAATAATTTACAGGGATAAATAATGTACAGGGTGTCTCGAAAAACCTCGACACATTTTTTAAATTTATAAAGAAAAAAGTATACAAGTTAGGAACTGGAAATTCAAAGATGTGTTACCGCACATATTAGAGTTTTTTTCTGTGCCAAAAAAGTTCAACAGATGGCGCCAGTTGTTCCGTGAAAGCGAAACCTTGTAAAAAGGCTAAAGTTTTAAATGGCTATTTTGCTGTCCCACAAATTTATTATTTACATCCCAAAATCATTTGGCAACAAGACGGTGCACCGCCTCATCGGGGTATGATCGTCCGAGACTTTTTAAATGCGGAATTTCTAAACAGGTGGATTGAACGACATGGCCGCCTCGATCACCAGACATTACAACTCTTGACTTTTTATCTTTGGGGATTTGTCAAAGACAAAGTTTATTCAACAAAAGTGAACAGTCTTAAAGAACTCTAAAAAAACGCATAATTGCTGCGATTTCACGTGTTACGGAATCTATTGTGGAACGCACATGGGCTGAAATGGATTACCGAATGGATATTATCCGTGCCACAAAAGGAGCACTTACTGACAGTGGCGTAGCGAGAGGGGGGCAAGGGGGTCTATCATGCCCCGGGCGCTACTCGAAGAGGGGCGCCAAATGGTCCCCCAGACCATTGGACCATTTGGTCCCAAAGACCATGGGGGGCGCCAAAAAGGTATCGTGCCCCGGGCGCCAGTTATGCTCACTACGCCACTGCTTACTGAAATTTATTGACTCTACTAAAACAAACTCTAATATATAAGGTAACACGCATGTGAATTTCTAGTTCCTACCATGAGTACTTTTTTTATATAAATTTTTAAAATGTGTCAAGGTTTTTTGGAAACACACTGTACATTGCTTTGTTAAAATTACAGTCGAACCTCCGTATATCGAAGTAGCAAAATGCCGGAAAAAATTTATATATATATAATTGATCTTAGTTTTATCATAATTCTCCTAAAACATTAAAATTAAAGCTAATGTTCGTATGCGAAACTCCATTTCTAATTTATATGCGAATCCCATTAAATGAAAGTGAATAACTAAAAAATGAATTCATATGAAAGATTTATTAAGTACTACATACCTTTAAAAAAACAATCCAGACAGTGGTTACAGTGATCACAGTTACGTTCTTTTTAAAAAAAAACTACGAATATCTTGCTGAACAGCCAGTTTTGCGGAAAGTTCATCAAAGAAATGCTCGCATTTATTCAGTC
The DNA here is from genome assembly GCA_907164885.2 of Dolomedes plantarius. Lineage (NCBI taxonomy): Eukaryota > Metazoa > Arthropoda > Arachnida > Araneae > Dolomedidae > Dolomedes > Dolomedes plantarius. The sequence goes on along the minus strand of OU015497.1, from coordinate 7,186,454 downwards.
CACAAAAAACTTCATCAGGGACATTTTCCGCGAATTGAAGTCCAAGACGTATTGTTTCAAACGTCAAAAATTGGGAGATTTTATTCTAAAGTAGAATAAAATCTCCCAATATGTCGTGAAAAAAAATTTCGATATATAGAAACAGTTTTTCTATGTAATGAACATGGAGATTTGCTAAGAGTTCGATATATAGAAAATTTCGATATGGGGAAGTTCGATATATGGAGGTTCGACTGTACCCTGAAAATTAAAATTCAAATAAACATTGCACAATGTATTATTACGGATGTAACTTTTATCTGACGATTTATAAAATCTATACTATCCTTGGTGTAATCGTCATCATTATTACAATTTGTGCGTAACTATGGGATTAACCTATAGCAAGTGGTGATTAACCTATGGATTAACCTATATCAATGGGATTAATCTATAGCAACCTATGGCAAGTGAAAAAAATATCCATTTCAGTCCAATTATTTTCTTACTAGAAAAAAAATTGAAATAATTGTTTAATAATTCACAAGTACGTACTTCTGCAGCAGTTAGACTGTCACTGGCTCATTTATTTTACTTTTATTTGGGGATGAAACGACCCTAAACGATTGACCATTATTATAAAGCAGTGGTCCCCAACACCCGGGCCGCGGACCGGTACCGGGCAGCTTAAGGGCCTGTTCACATAGAAGTCCGTTGCGTTGCGTTAAAGTTTTGGAATATATTTAACCAATGACAAACCTCCAAACGATTAGCAATGAAATTTTTAACGCCTATGATTGGTTTATTTTCGTCTCAACTTCATCTGTCCCTTAACGCAACGCAACGGACTCCTATGTGAACAGGTCCTAAGGAACATTAAATTATTTCCATTTTATTTACTGTGGTGTATTTCTCTCGGGTTTGTGCTAATTTATACCTTTGTAACAGAAGAAATCTTGTAACTATTTTAAATTATTTTTTTTGTTTATTAAACATTTCAAGATAATGAAGAATTAAAATTGCTGTCATAGCCCCCCTCAGAGGGCCGCGGTAAAATTGTCAAACGTTGACCGGTCCGCGGAGATTAAAAGGTTGAGGAGCACTGTTATAAAGTACTTGACCCTGCCTTTGAATTGCAACGATGTATATTAGAGTATGGACTTAACTTGACTGGCTTCTGAAACAAGTAATATATAAAAAAAATTTTTAAAGTCAATTCCTACTAAGGTCAACAAAGAAAAATTTGAGTGTGAACTAATAGTAGGAATTGAAAAAAGGATTGCCTGCCAGAACCTTGCCTACTGTGCGAGATTAGGAGGGGGGGAAAGAGAGAGAAAAAGCTTGTCAGGTTGGGGATTCGATCTCGCAACCTACTGGACGGGAGAAGCCCGCGATACCGCAGTGCTACCGTTTACACAGTAACACGAGGGAAATTACTATTCAAGAGCAAGAGACGCTCTAGGTCTAAAACTAAAATTGATGAATTAAATTTAATTAATGAAATAATATTTGAAAAAAACTGTATTAACATCAAGTGTCATCCACTACAAGTTTAAAAAAATGTATTTGAACTTGAGTGGATGAATAAAAAGTATTTTATTAACGATTGAAAATTTGAACAAGATATATAAAGGGATAGTGTGAACTAATAGTAGGAATTGAAAAAGTGACTTACCCGATGGGCCAAAAAAATTTTGTCATTGAGTGGTGTTAACATAGGCGTAGCGTCGGGGGGGGGGGGGGGGGGGCACGGGGTTTACGTGCCCCCCCCCCCCCCAACTTAACTTGGAATAAATTAAAACGTTAATAGAAGTTCAGTTAAAATCAGAAAATTGTAGAAAACTTTTAAGAAAGTTGGTTATTTTTCCGCCTTTTCAAACTGTGAAACTAAAGGTTCCGATTATGTCTTTAGCTTAAACATAGTTTTTAACAATAATATGATCCATAACAAAACTTCGATGTTATATTTTTTTCCTCATTTTAATTATATTATATTTATTTTTCTCATTGTATAACTTTTGAATACAACTCAAACATCAATTCTATTGCTATTCAATTTCAAAATATCATAATATTTCATATTTTAACGACCGTCCGGTAGTCAATGCGCCTAGGAGGGCCCTAACTGAATTCAATTTATGCCCCCCCCCCAAAAAAAAAAAAATAAATAAAAAGTTAGAAGCACGCTATGCCTATGGGTGCTAATCCAGATTATTTGGGAAATTTATTATGAATGTAAAATGTTAGGAGTCCATGAAGTGTTTTGATACTCAAATTGAAAAAAAAAATTGAAAAAAAATGGACTTAACCGATTTGGCTTGTCAATGGTTCATATATAACTAACATTGCATTTGCATGTTTGAATTGTTGTTTTTTTGTTTTTCAATTATGTGTATTTTATTTTTGTGTGTTTGCCGTCTTTGTTTCCTTTGCACAGTTGACTTTGGCAAAAGTGTTCTGCCTATAACTCCTGTCGCATTGGAAATTCAGAATAATGAAATAAATAAATAATGAAATAAATAAAGTAAAAGAAGAATTTATATTTTTAATTGTAAAGTACGTAAATGTGAGAGTATGTGTGTTTGTGAACGCGGGTCGAAAGTCATAAATTTTTGAATGAATTTTAATAGGATTTGAAATTTTAATAAAAGTTTTTGTTTCATAAAAAAGGAATAAAATCATATTTTGAATTCTCTTATTAACGTTTAGAAATTTCATATGCTTATTATGAATTCTCGACGATAATTGAGGGAACACGCGCAGCTGTGAAATTTCTTTGAGGAAAAAAAAATGCATTTTTGTGGGACATTTAATATTTTTTAAATGCATGAATGAATTCAGTTTGGAAGTATGTATTTGGTATTATTCAACATTAAAATTAATTTTTCTAAATGGAAAGTACAACCAAGTAATTTTAAAACATAGGGATGCCTTTTAACGGCAATCGTTTATTATTAAACAAGTAAACAGATTCTGAGTTCATAGCACAGTCGTGGGTACGCATTAAAAATTATTGAATCAAGAAAGATTCAAGCTGTACAAAATACATAATTTAGGTCATTTAAATATCTCTGGTCAAGTGATAAGGGTTACATTTTCAAACACATTATACCCTTGGACTGTGTGTAAATCTAGCGATACATTCTCTCTTTTCGATCTGTTTTACCGTTTAAAACTATTCATCTGAACTAATTAAAGTATGGCTGATGATCAGCGGCGTAGCTAGCTTTTTTGGGCCCCTATATAAAAACCAAATTGGACCCCTATGCAAAAACCAAATATGCCCCCTCAAAATATTTACAAAAAAAAGTAATAAACAAAAGAAAAGTTTAAACAAACGAAAAATGCAAGAAAAATATACACGGAAACAAAATATATAACTTAACCATTAAACGTCGATTATAATTTCAGACATATATATCTAAAAAGTATGTAACCAAAAACAAATAAAATGTATTAAATTATTCTCCCTAACCTTTGCGTTGGTTAATGCTATAATTAAATCTTTTAGATCTAGTACAGTCGAACTCCTTTAGAACGAACTTCAAGGGACCAAAGGTTTTGTTCGCTTTATCCGGTGGTTTGCTCTATCCGAACCGTTAAGAAAAATGCTAGAGTTCACAAAATGTATAACTCATTAGTTGCAATGTGCATTCAATAATGATGTATTAAAAAATGATAAAATCTATTAAAAATGATCATTAATGAATTATATCGACTAAAATCGATTACATTAAACTGACACAGTACTAATTAAATTACCTACAATAGTATAACGGCGGGACCAAAATTTTCGTTCGTTATATCCGCGAGTTCGTTATATACAGGGTTCGCTATAACGGGGTTCGACTGTACTGATACTCCTTTGTATTCTATATTAACAGGGCCTTTTTATCGCATGGGAAAATCGGGACTTTGCCCAGGGCCCCTTGATGCTAGAGGGCCCCAAAACCCCCTTGGTGTATGCACCTAGTACTTCTAATAGTATGTATAGCCCATAGATAGTTCTTATTTTTATAAATGTTCGTAAGGGGGTGGGGGCCCAAATAGCATCTGCCCAAGGGCCCCCAGCGTTCATAATCGGGCCCTGTATATTAATACTCCCTAGCACATTATATTAATGTCGAACGCAGTTCGTAACCTAAATAACTTTTATTGATTTTTTTAATATTAATTATATAATTATACTGATACAAATTATACTGATACATCATTTTTATTTTCCGATCCAGACTGTGGTACAGGGGCCCTCGGTCACGAGAGGCCTGTATGCGTTGCTTGTTCTTGCTATATGATAGCGACGCCACTGCTTATGGTGTTGTTACTTTCACGTAAATCAGGTGGGGTAAATCTGTCAACTTCTCAGATTAAATTTAGAGTTCTGTAAATTTCATTGAAACAAGCTTCAGTTTGTCAGCATCGTAACAGACTCAAATTAAAAAAAAATAATTCACGCGGCAACCACTCATATGAATGCTTGTACTTACTTTTGCTGACAAATCTCTTTTTATTCCGAATCTCTCTGAATTTCTTTTGTATTACAAAGAGATCTGAGATTTTAAAGTTATAATTTAAAGTTTCATCTGAAATACATTGATTACTACATTCTTATTTTGGGTAGAAATTGGTTTTGAATTAAAAAACTGTAGCTCTTCAATATATTCGTTATAAAAACCAAATTGGACCCCTATGCAAAAACCAAATATGCCCCCTCAAAATGTTTACAAAAAAAAGTAATAAACAAAAGAAAAGTTTAAACAACTTCCTAACAAGTTCCTAAGGCTTCAGGTAAAGTCCAACAACTTTATATAAAGACTCAGGAAAAAGGTTGTTGTTCTTATGCATTGAAGTTCTGATTTCAGTATTTATGTCTAATTGCTTGAAACGCAATCGAGGTGAATGAAGAGAAATGACTTCATAATAACCACAAAGAAATTTAAAGGGTGGCTACATGTTTCGACCTAATTAACATTTCATCCTCTAGGTGTGATTCTCACTTTCAACAATTCCCAGGTTTGGTATTATCAAACATTTGTGAACATGGATGGCATTGTCTCACTATGCCACCATGAAGGATGACATAGTGAGACAATGCCATCCTTTTCAATAACTACGTCATTCTAAGAAGTCATTTCCGTTTGTGTTTCAACAAATTTCCTGGGAGTAGAAATGAACGCGAGTTTGAACAAAGCGCGGGGAAAAATTATGAGAATTTAATCCCACACAAGCAATATATAGAACTTTGATTTAAAATATATGAACTAAGCAGGGTTTCGATCAAACGAGGAACCTTCAAAGACATATTTGTCGGCCATCCCTGATATCTGACTATGTTTCGGGAGGGGTAGGGCAGGGGATTTCTTCTGGAAACGACTTCTTACGGATAAGTGAATCGCATTCATGATCAAAATTCATCATCATATGAGAAATTCTGAAGCCAGTTTTTCCGCTTCCCTCTTTAGAACGGGAAATTTCATACCCCTTTTTAAGAACGGCCATTAAAGGATATATATATATATATATATATATACTAGCCGGCTATGCTCGGGCCCCACAAAAGAAAAAAAAGGCCCTTTTCAGGGCCATACAAATGTTCCCGTCAATTCCCCGTTAAATTTCCGTCACTGCCGACAGATGGCTGCACCATACGGGAGATATGTCGGCCATGTTTTCTCAGGATGAGTGAAGCGGTGAAGTACTTCTAGAATTAAAATACCTTTAAAACTATTTTAAAGCTTCCAAACTAATCTTAGAATTATCCCCAGGCTTCAAAACATAAGTATACGAAGTTTCAACCAGATTCGTCAAGAAATGTAGATTTGTATACGTTACATACATACATAGACACTCTTCTTTATTTATATAGATTCATTCATTCTTTGGCCCGTATTCTTGGGATACATGCTATCTCACCCCGTAAGGGAAAGGTTAACAAAAATCATAATTAGGGCTGGAAGTATTATACGCGTTATTATTGTTAATGTGAACTATGTAAATTTCATCGTTCGTCACAGCAAAGTAAAACAATAAATCGTTGTTTGTTTTCGCCCCGGACCAGCACATTCTTATAAACATAAAATTGAAATAAACAAACAGAACTTACTTTTTCTTTAACTTTTGGAACCGAGTTTGTTTCACCTCCTTCACTTCTTTTACATCCTTCACATCACAGACCATCACATCCTTCACATCACGGACATCCACGGACATGACTGAATAAAAGTGTTTATCTCCCACGGTGTGCGAAAATAATCCCCAAGAAATGACAGCGGAGTGACCAGTTCTACGATGCGACACTAGGGGTTAGTAAAGAGACAATGTCCAATTAGTCATACAACAATTCGACAACACATTTTTTTTTTCACTTTTTTTCCACGAAATACGATTCAGTTTTTTGGACGTCTTCTGTCGAGCCAGGATCTTCGCTATATCAAATGAAGCGGGAATGACAACCCCGTAACGTTCTGTGGACCCCGATGCGAGCGCATGCGTGGAAACGTTTAAGTCTTTGTAACTGGGGCATGAAGTGCAAAATAATGTGGAAACGGGCAATTTTGCGAGAAGGAACTCAAGAGCGAAAAGGTTAAATTTCGCGATCACAGCGTGATATAGTAATCATTGTTGTCGCGTTCGGGAAATAACCGGTTCTGTGAGAAACTGGGTGGAAGGATAGACGGCCTCCCACCGTTTGCAACGCTCCACTGTTTCCATCTTAAAACATAACCTTAGAACCGAGTGAAATGTTTACTTCCGACTATTTTTGGATGTCAGAATGTTAGAAAATATCAGAATTCAGCTGCATCCATGATAATTACCAGGTTATCAGTTGAGCCAAATGGACCTACAGCTATTTCTTTTCGAACGCGGTAGGCCCATTGTCTTTCGGCGATCGTCCAATGGAACCTCGAAATTTGTTGGTTGGTTGGTGATGGTGCATTGTAGTATAAGGGCACCACCCCTTGGGTACATCTCAGTTTTGAACGAGCGCCATCAGGGGCGACATCTGGTGGGCTTGTATCTTCTTCCCACCCACATTCCGAATGGAGAGACTCTCCAGTTCTGGGGATTTAGCGTGCCCGTACCCGGCGTAGACGAAGTCATTCAGTGACACTTGTCAGAATTCAAACCGAGCAATCTCAGTGCCCAATTCTGAAGCACAACCCACTTGGCCTGCTGTAGAAGATTTGCTGACTGCATTTATATATATACATATATATATATATATATATATATATATAAAACAGTTCCGTAACTGACTCACTGACTGACATACAACGCACAGACCAAACAGCTGGACCTAAAGGGCTAAAATTTTGTACGGCGATTCTTCTTATAGTGTAGGGGTGCACTAAGAGAGATTTTTGAAAAATTCTTCTTAGATTTTTTAAAAGGAAATTTTTAAGCTGTTTTAGTAACATATTTTAAGTTTGCATTTAAAATAATAATTTGGGGGGTATAAAATTTATATCACGAGAAAGATCCTAAAAATTCCTTTAAAATGAAATCGTTTTCGAATCTTTACCTCGATTTTCTGATTTTTGGTGAATTTTTAAAGATTCATCTTTAGAATTTAATTTATTAAATGCCGATCACGCGATTTCTTTTTCTGGTACTTTCAATAAATTTATCGTCACGGGCATAACAACTAAATGGAAAAAAAAACAACTTTTTTTCCTTGCTAATGCGGCAGACGATTGGACATTATTTTGTCTATAAAAATATCCCTTACGATTTTTTTATAAATATATATATTTTTTCTACATCAATTGTATATATTGATCGTCATATTTATTATAAATATATAAATATATTTATGTATATTTTGGCATTAATTGCATACATTGACC
>OU015497.1:7161128-7173628 GCA_907164885.2 Dolomedes plantarius | reverse complement strand
CAAAATTTTATCCAGACGAGTTGAAAGAAATTTCAGGTATATATCCTTTTAGAGACGAAAAATCGTGAGAAACTGCATTCGGAGATAAAGAGATCTATAATAGTGCAGCAAGGCATACAACTACAGCAAGGTACGTGTAGATAGTACAGCAAGATCTGATATTTGGATTTGTAAATTATATTTACAAATAAGAATAGCAAATTTGGTACATGGAATTGTAAAAGAAAGATGCAGTTTGTATTATTTTAGTATTTGCTGTTTTACTGATTTTTAACACATTTTTTGGGGACTTTTAATGGCTTACTACATGTTTTTTGTTTTCTATGCTATTCATACGTGTTTAGTTTTTAAATTGATTTTCATAAACATACATCCTTAAAATCCCAGCTTCAGGTAGTATATATATATATATATATATATATATATATATATATATATATATATATATATATATATATATATATATATATATATATATATATATATATATACAGATGGAGTACAAAATAATACGAACACCTTTGAAAAAGTATGACGTATTTCACACCTGCAGTACAGCCGCGCCACCTGCAACAGAAGTCTACCACCTAGTGAGCGTGAAAAGGAAGGTATCAGTCTCTCAACAGCAGTCACCTACGTTGCATGCTTCTATCGAACTGTCTGTGATAAGTTGAAATGTCAGACCTGTCAGAGTTCCAAAAAGGAATGATAATTGGAGCGCGTTAAAGTGGAGCATCGTTTACGGAAACAGCAAACCTTTTGGGGTTTGCAAGGAGTACGGTATCAGCCGTTATGACAGCGTACACGAAAGAGGGTAAGACGACGTCTTCAAAGCACAACAGTGGCCGAAAGTCCAAGCTTGCTGATAGGGATAGATGGGTCTTGAAGCGCATAGTAGCCCGAAAGCACAAGCAATCGTCATCCGAGATAACATCCGAAATGAACAGTCATCTCCAGGACCCCGTTTCAACAAAAACTGTCAAAAGGGAACTTCATGCTGCGAACATTTGTGGCAGAATGGCAAGTCGTAAACCCTTGGAGACAGCAACTAATGTTTTCAAGCGACGCCAATGGTGCAGAGATCACAAAGGCTGGGCCCCACAGCAGTGGCAACAGGTAATATGGTCAGATGAATCGTCATTCACCCTATTTCAGACGACCGGACGAGTTTGTGTCTGGAGAACGCCCAAAGAAGCGTTTCATCCTGAATGCCTCTTGCCGACTGTGAAGCATAGGGGTGGCTCCATTATGGTATGGGGTGCGATATCTTGGCGAGGTCTTGGACCACTTGTTATTCTGCATGGGAGGATCAAATCCAATCACTATCTAAAGCGTTCTAAGGGATCATGTCCATCCTTTTGTCCAGACTGTATTCCCTGGAGAGCGACCGCTTTTTCAAGACGACAACGCCCCTATCCACATTGCTAGGTGTGTTCAAGAATGGTTCGAAGAGCATGACGATGCAGTTGAACATCTCGCCTGGCCCCCTCAGTCTCCGGACTTGAATATTATTGAACATTTATGGCAATATTTGGAGTCAAACTTCGTCCCCGATTTCCACCTCCATCCGGACTTTCGGAATTAGAGACCGCTCTGCAGGAGGAATGGCTTAATATTCCTTTAAATATTGTCCATGACCTTTATGCATCTATCCCACGTCGCATTAAATCTGTACTTCAGTCAAAGGGTGGTCCAACCCCCTATTAATAAAGATTTTCCATTATTTCACAGGTGTTCGTATTATTTTGTCCACCATCTGTATATATATATATATATATATATATATATATATATATATATATAGCCAATTTATACTTACATTTTTTTTTAGTTGATAATATTGATAATATTGATAATTGTAATTACAAAGTATTTAGATATATTGATGATATAATAGTAATTAATAAAAGTAGTAATAATATAGCCTTAAATTTTTATCCTCATAATCTGGAACTAATCCAAAGTAGCCAAAATAATATTAATGTAAACTTTTTAGATATTAACATCGATTTAAATTCTCATTGCAATTTTACTTTTGACTTATATGATAAAAGATCAGATTATGAATTTAAAATTGTTAAATTTCAAAATTACCTAACTTGTTTACTTAAATCTGTTTTCAATAACATTATTGTAAATCAGCGAGTACGTATAAATAGGCTTTGTTCGAAAGACAATAGGAATAAGCATATTTTAGACTTACTAGTTGTGCTAAAACGTAATCGTTACCCTGATAGTCTTTCCAAGCACATAATTGGTTGTTTTAGATTTAATGAATAGCTTGTTCTGTTGCAATTAATTATTAATAAAAATAAGTAAAATAATAAGTTTAATTAGTGAAAATAACTTCTAAAATTAATAATAATTAATAATAATTAAATTCTTAAGTAAAAATAAAAATATTAAATAATAAACAATAATTTAGGTTTATATGTCCTATTACACAGTCTCCATAGTAAGTCTGCATCTGTGTTTCCAGTAACTCCATGGTTGCAAGGTTTGTGACGTCAGTCTTCTTGCGGTTTCCTACTCTTAACTTCAACTTTGTCTAGCGCCAGGTTTCGTGTTCTTTGATTGAGCAACTTTGCAATCATTTCTTCTGTTTCTTATGGATTGTACTGGGCATAAGTATGTTTATTGATTAGATCATACTTATCAGAAACAATCCACTGGTTTTTAGACAGTATCGGCACCGCTGATGAAGAGATGCTGTCTAAATCCTATTTATTACTTATCTTTTCATGTTTTTAGTTCCTGGCTGCAAGTAATATTAGAGCTTATTCTGGTTTTTCACTTTCAACTTTGTCTTATACACACACACACACACACACACACACACACACACACACACACACATATATATATATATATATATATATATATATATATATATATATATATATATATATATATATATATATATATATATACTAGCATTATTGCCCGGCGTTGCCCGGGTGGATATATAGATATAAAACTGTTCATGCATTCCTTCAAAAAAATACTGGGCTGTACTCCCCGCTCTTCATGTTCATCTGGGAAAACAGAATGCGCTTAGCGCGTTTCTACTGAAATAATATACCCAGTATTCTTTTGATGGAAAGCATGAAACATTTTAGATCTGTATATCTACCCGGGCAATCATTCTTTAAAAATAATTTTATTAATTTTCTTATGCCTTAATATAACTAATGGACTAATAGTTCGGAATGAAAGTTATGTGTCGTTATGTTTCTCTGTTTAAAGAGCTTTTCCTCCTACTGCTAAAAAAACCCCAAAACTCTAAAAGATTTATCTTATATGATTTCACGGAGTAAGTAATTCAAATACATATCGTATGTTAACTCTGTTTCGCGAACTTAGGGGAAAAAACCTGTAGAACTCTTAAACTTCTTCCCATTTTATGATCCTCAAACAATTAATATATTTAGATCAACAGAAGGCTTCCAAAAACTGGCCATGGGACAAACTTAATTTTTCTTTTTTTTTCCAAATTTTATTAAGTCCTATTAGTTTGACGCCATTGTCTAAAATTATCTAAAGCAGCAGTTCTCAACCTTTTTAGACTCACGACTCCACTAAACAACTTCAACCTCCCCCTCCCCCCCTGTCACCCCAAGACCATCTCTCAAACCACCCCAGAACAAACGTTTTCCCCCTCGTATCGAATTTGAATCGTTGTGGTGAAGGGACTGTATCCACATTTAAGAGGTGCGCTTGGGGGCACAAAAATCATTAAAAAATTAATTAAAAAAAACTAATTGAGCCCCAAATTTTGTTTTTCCCGATTTAAGTTTCTCGAGTCCTAAACATTAACTGTGCCGAATTTGGTCCCGGTGGGTGAAACAGTCTATGATTCTATAGCGAACAAACAAACAGACAAGCTCTTTTATATATATACTAGCATTATTGCCCGGCGTTGCCCGGGTATATATATAGATATAAAATATTTCACGCATTCCATCAAAAAAATACTGGGCTGCTACTCCCGCTCTTCATGTTCATCTGGCCAGACAGAATGCGCTTAGCACGTTTCTACTGAAATGATATACAAACAATAAGAAAAAAAGAAACTTTGAGCCTGCGGACCTTCGTCGGATTTTAAGGTCATTCCCAACCCTCTTTCTCCCGCACATTGGAATCCCCCCCCCCCCCCTCATTCTCAAACCGCCCCTCTTAATGCAGCTGGTTGAGGGAAAACCACAGGGGGTAGACGCACCTCTATCGGGCACAAAAAACATTAAAAAATTAATTAAAAAAAAATCTAATTGAGCCCCAAATTTCGTTTTTCCTGATTTAAGTTTCTCGGGTCCAAAACATTAACTGTGCCGAATTTGGTCCCGGTGGGTGAAACAGTCTATGATTCTATAGCGGACAAACAAACAGACAAGCTCTTATATATATATATATATATATATATATATATATATATATATATATATATATATATATATATATATATATATATATATATATATATATATATAAATGTATGTATATGTATATATACGAGGGATAGTCCGAAAATAAGTTTCCCTGGCGACTGTGGACATAGGTGTGTATGAAAGACAAAAAATATAATGCGTTGAGTGTTGATCTCTTTCCCACCACCTTATGCTCAATTGCTTACGAATTTGTGCTCATTATATTGGGTGGAATTAGTGAAACCTCGATCCATATAACAATCATTTTCCTATACGTGCCGTTTATTTTACCCACCCCCGAATAAATTCTATATAAAACAAGAAAATACAGACTGCATAGATCGTTGCTCTGTCCATCGTTTTACGGCTATTTTCATTTAGAATATCTCAGCTTTTTTTAACCATTTTACTGGATCGATCGTTTTTTTTTTTAATTTTTAAATAACGACACCTAAAATGTATAAACCTGTACTGATCTAGAAAGATACTATTACCAAACAATTTTGAATAATTTTTGTTATGTTTGTTGCATATGACGACAACAAGTCACAAATTGTTGGTAGGAAACAAACGAGATCTTATGTGCATGACAAAGTGCTCTTCAAGGCTGAAGAAGATAACAGATGAGTTCGAAGAAGCTGTTGAAAAAGACTCACTGCCTGTGACTTCGATTCGGAATTGGAAGATTATTATATTCCCATACAATAATAGACGCAGAAAAGAATGCTATTTGCAAAACAGAAAAAATGCTGTGGAGACATAAAAGCGAAAATACAGATGAAGGTAAAAGACGGTAGAACTTTGTAATTTTCTTTTCAATGACGCAATAGGTATGCATGCATCGTTTTAAAGTTGATCTACTGAATGGTCTCTCAGTTTTCGTGGTAATTCTATACCATAAGATTATATGCACATATACAAACACACGCACTTCCATACATACTCATATACGTATATATATATATATAGTCGAACCCCGTTATAGCGAACCCGGTATATAACGAACTCACGGACATAACGGACGAAAATTTTGGTCCCGTCGTTTTCCCATTATATGTAATTTAATTAGTATTGTGTCAGTTTAATGTAATCGATTTTAGTCAATTAAATTCATCAGTTATCATTTTTAATAGATTTTATCATTTTTTAATACATCATTATTGAATACACATTGCAACTAATGAGTTATACAATTTGTGAACTCTAGCATTTTTCTTAACGGTTCGGATATAGCGAACCACGGGATAAAGCGATTAAAATCTTTGGTCCCTCGAAGTTCGTTATAACGGGGTTCGACTGTATATATATATATATATATATATAAATACAGAATATATATATATATATATATATATACAGAAGTATTTATATATATATATATATATACAGAAGGTGGACAAAATAATACGAACACCTGTGAAATAATGGAAAATCTTTATTAATAGGGGGTTGGACCACCCTTTGACTGAAGTACAGATTTAATGCGACGTGGGATAGATGCATAAAGGTCATGGACAATATTTAAAGGAATATTAAGCCATTCCTCCTGCAGAGCGGTCTCTAATTCCGAAAATCTGGAGGGACGTGGAATTTGGGAACGAAGTTTGGACTCCAAATATTGCCATAAATGTTCAATAATATTCAAGTCCGGAGACTGAGGGGGCCAGGCGAGATGTTCAACTGCATCGTCATGCTCTTCGAACCATTCTTGAACACACCTAGCAATGTGGATAGGGGCGTTGTCGTCTTGAAAAAGCGGTCGCTCTCCAGGGAATACAGTCTGGACAAAAGGATGGACATGATCCCCTAGAATGCTTAGATAGTGATTGGATTTGATCCTCCCATGCAGAATTACAAGTGGCCCAAGACCGCGCCAAGATATCGCACCCCATACCATAATAGGGCCACCCCCATACTTCACAGTCGGTAAGAGGCATTCAGGATGAAACGCTTCTTTGGGCGTTCTCCAGACATAAACGCGTCCGGTCGTCTGAAATAGGGTGAATGACGATTCATCTGACCATATTACCTGTTGCCACTGCTGTGGGGCCCAGCCTTTGTGATCTCTGCACCATTGGCGTCGCTTGAAAGCATTAGTTGCTGTCTCCAAGGGTTTACGAATTGCCACTCTGCCACAAATGTTCGCAGCATGAAGTTCCCTTTTGACAGTTTTTGTTGAAACGGGGTCCTGGAGATGACTGTTCATTTCGGATGTTATCTCGGATAACGATTGCTTGTGCTTTCGGGCTACTATGCGCTTCAAGACCCGTCTATCCCTATCAGCAAGCTTGGACTTTCGACCACTGTTGTGCTTTGAAGACGTCGTCTTACCCTCTTTCGTGTACGCTGTCATAACGGCTGATACCGTACTCCTTGCAAACCCCAAAAGGTTTACTGTTTCCGTAACCGATGCTCCACTTAAACGCGCTCCAATTATCATTCCTTTTTGGAACTCTGACAGGTCTGACATTTCAACTTATCACAGACAGTTCGATAGAAGCATGCAACGTAGGTGACTGCTGTTGAGAGACTGATACCTTCCTTTTCACGCTCACTAGGTGGCAGACTTCTGTTGCAGGTGGCGCGGCTGTACAGCAGGTGTGAAATACGTCATACTTTTTCACAGGTGTTCGTATTATTTTGTACTCCATCTGTATATATTCCAGTATAGTCAATAAGTTCGTGGACTACCCTCCACCCTCATGCCCGGTGCTTGGGGGAACCGAAATAACGATGTGGTTTGCAAGTCTGGTTATCTGCGTACACGTGAGACGTCACGTGACGCTTTGCACAACTGCTAAGGCGCGCAGCTCACCATTTGGCTGCAGACTGCCAGCCTATGATGTCGATGTAGCAAAATGTCCTCTTTAGAGCAACGTTCCAACATTAAATTCTGCTACAAATATAGAAAAACCACTGCAGAAACGTTACGGTTACTGCAAAAGCGTAGCGAAGCTATGTGTAGATCGAAAGTTTTCAAATGGTACAGCTTGTTTAAAAATTGGAGAGACGCTGTTGCAGATGATCCGCGAAGTGGGTTGCCAGTGACCCCACAAACGGAGGCGAACATCCAACGGGTAGGAGCAGTGGTTGTTTGGTTGGTTGAAGTTTATTGGCGCAAGGTCCAGAAAGGACAAGCTGCGACAAACACAAGGTAACGTCGTCAACAAATGGTATGTACAGTTTCTTTGTCGTCTCCGGGAGGCAATCCGTGGTTAACGTCTCGACGTTTGGAAATCAAAGATGTGGATGTTGTTGCATGGCAATGTCCCGGTGCACCGATCCCTGATGGTGCAACAAGTCCTTCCTAAACACGGCACCACAGTTCTGCCACATCCCCCGAAAATTCCCCAGACCTCGCTCCTTGCAATTTCTACCTGTTCCCGAAACTGAAAGATCGCATCAAGGGCAAGCGGTTTGCAAATGCCGAAGAAGTGAGGCAACAGCGACAACCGCTTTACGACAGCTCTCACGCAACGGTTTCCAGGACTGTCTCCAGAAGCTGTATCAACGCTGCCAGAAGTGTACAGTTGCGGAAGGACATTATTTTGAAGGTGATTGTGTTCAGAAGACTTTGTAAGTGTATTCGTTGTCCCCGAATTTATTGACTGTACGAGTATATATATATATATATATACAGTGGAATCTCGATCGATCGCTTTCGGATCCACCGTTTTTCCGTATGTATCGTTCATTTTATCCAGTCCCCACGATCATATTGCTTTGTTATGTTTCCGCATGTATCGTTTTCCCGCATTTATCGTTCATTTCAGTCGGTCCCTTGAAAAACGATAGATCGAGATTCCACTGTATATATATATACAGTGGACGCTCGTTAATTCGAACTCGGTTAATTCGAACTTTCGGTTAATTCGAACTAATCCAAAGGCCCCAAAAAACTTGTATTGGAGTTAATGTTAAAAAAATCTCATTAATTCGAACTAAATTTTTATCACTTCGGTTAATTCGAACTAAATATTTGACAAAAAAAATTCTTTTTCCTCGTTTAATGGAGAAAATACACACGGTATTTATTATTTTGTGTGTCAAAATTTCTTTTCTGTGTAAAGAGTTACATGCCTGCATTCCTAGACTATTGCATGTCCGCTAAACGTTAGTAGCTATTGTCCTTCTTATTAGTGCTAAACGGAAAAAAGCAATTTTCCTTTATTTGGATCGATTTTCTTAGAATTTCAGAAAAACTAGTCTTTACTACAGATTCTAGGGAGCTGCGTCAGTTATAACTGCAGTGCAGGCAAGTTAATGTGGTCTAGTTTTTCTTCCTCATTGTGTGGTGTGAACGTGTAAAAATTCAGGATGTCTAGACGTGGAAAGTACAAAACCCTAACTTTGGAGACAAAGATAGAAATTTTAAAGAAAGTAGAGAATGGCGAATGTAAAACAAAGTTAGCAGCTGACTATGGAATTTAAAAAAATGCCTTGTCAACTAATTTGAAAAACAAGGAGTCAATTTTAGATTCATAGGAAAAATCAAAATTTGCTAGAGGAAGGAAACGCATGGGAAATGCGTCCCAAGAAGTTCTAGAAAAAGCTCTACTGCTATGGTTCCAGGATGTTAGATCTCAAAATTTTCGGATAAATGGACCCCTAGTTTTGACGAAGGCTGATGAATTGGCAAGTCGAATGGGTATTGAAGATTTAAATGCAGTGATGGATGGCTTTCCTCGATTTAAGTGAAGGCAAAATATTTCTTATCAAACTGCATGTGGCCAAAACTCTGATGTAAACGAAGACGTATGCACTAATTTCGGTAGGAAACTGCCACGGCTTTTCTCTATTTACCTGCCGAAAGATATTTTTAATGCGGCCATAATGGACAAAGCCATAATGGACTCTATTAAAACTCTGATAGCATTTATTCAGATGGAACCTTCATCTGAAAATGAATTGAAATGTTTACTTCAAATCGAGAAGCTGGCTGAACAATGTAGGTATCATAAATAGAACCAAACATCCATTTTACAGTTTTTCCCAAAAGTGTAATTCATATTTTTAATAAAAGTTTACTTTCTACTGCATATCTTCTGCTTCATTTTATGATTAAGGTAAGTCTGTATTGCTTTTTAATATGTTTAACTTTAGATAACATAGTATAATATATTTTCTGGGGTTATACATACTAGGAGAGTTTCTTCTTCAGTGATACACATTTAAAGTTATATATTTTCTCTTAACATCGGATAATTCGAAATTCGGATAATTCGAACTTTTTTCTCAGAACCTTCGAGTTCGAATTAACGAGCGTCCACTGTATATATATATATATATATATATATATATATATATATGTGTGTGTGTGTGTGTGTGTTTGTTTAAAGGATTCTCTAAAGTTTATATAATATGATTTTGGTACTTTACAATGGTTGAAATAACTGAATTTGGTTTTTGTTAACATTTTCATCAAATATTGACCACATATAAACCTTTTGCGACTTGTCATTAATTTTACTAACCTTTAATTTTGCCTCACAAACTTATTTTAGAATGACGCTTCGCATAACTTCATTTCACACCAGAAAAAGGGGAAAAAAAAAGAATCAGAATAAATTACCCGTAAGTGTGAAAATACGCGTAGCTTGTGTTCGGTTTTTTTTTACATCTGGTAACAACTGCGGAAAACATCAACTTTTTCCATTGTTTTACCAATTCTTTCAATTACGGTATTGGACGAATCACTTCCTTTCGGCAAAAGTGCAACTAGGAAAAGTCAAATCTAGATTGCCATCGCAGTATGGAGAAAAATAAAAACGCACTTAGCAGGGTTCTCCAAAACTTTCCTGCAGGAGTACAACAACACTGAGTAATTGTCAGAATTACTTGCCGATGTTTAGAATTTCTTTCTTTAAAAAAAATCTTCCTGTTTCATACTTCAACAAGATTTACTCACGAAACAGGAATGAACTGAAAAAAAAAGAAAAGAAATGAAATGTGTATGTTCTTCTCATGATTTGTGTCTGCCTCTGATAGCAATTGGTGTGAGCTATATAGACAGCCCTAGTTTACACTTTTGGGGAAGTCATAACCCTTCCAAACGATTAGTTGCCTGTACACATTTACATCAGCTCACACGCTTGAGATTCAGTTGCGTAGGAAGCATTTGGAAACCCCCAAGCGCAATCTAATTTTGAAGCCCTCTTGTTCAAATACTCTCAATAATTATTACATACTAGCTGAAAACCCGTACTTCGCAACGGAGTACATTCAAATTAAATACAACGGTCAATGTATGCAATTAATGCCAAAAATATGTATATTTATAATAAATACAACGATCAATGTATGCAATTGATGTAAAAAAAAACGAAAAAATATACATTTATAAAAAAAATCGTAAGGGATATTTTTATAGACAAAATAATGTAGAACAAACTATTCAAATTAAATCTAATAGGACATACCAAAGAATATAGTACAGTTAATATAGTACAGTTTGAGGAATATAATATCTTTTATTGTATTTTAATATTTTTTTAGATAATGTCAAATCGTCTGCCACATTAGCAAGAAAAGAAAAATATTTTTTTGTCTATTTCGTTGTTATGACGTGACGATAAATTTATTGAAAGTACCAGAAAAAGAAATCACGTGATCGGCATTTAATAAATTAAATTGTAAAAATGAATCTTTAAAAATTCACCAAAAAATCGGAAAATGGAGGTACAGGTTCGAAAAATATTTCATTTTAAAGGAATTTTTAGGATCTTACTCGTGATATAAATTTTATAACCCTCAAATAATTATTTTAAATAAAAACTAAAAAAAAAGTTACTAAAACAGCTTAAAAATTTAATTTTAAAAAATCTAAGAAGAATTTTTCAAAAATCGTTCCCCCCCCCCCCCCCCCCTGGAGGTTCTCGATCAGAATGATGGTGGCACCGGGAGCTATGTTGACTCATCTAAATAGGGCTCCTAGCAGAAAGCCAACAACTAATCGTGGTGTTTGGCGAATGTCTCAAGATAACTGCTCCGTTAATATAAACACTCCTAGCCCCCCGCCCCCCCGGAAAAAAAAGACTGACCAAGAAGGGGTAATGTAAATTGGACACAAATTGATATGTATACAGGTTTCGACGGAAAATGCAAAATTTTATCTATATATATATATATATATATATATATATAAATATATATATATACTAGCTGAAAACCCGCGCTTCGCTACGGAGTACATTCAAATTAAATACAACGGTCAATGTATGCAATTAATGCCAAAAAAAATAAATATATATATTTATAATAAATGCGACAATCAATGTATACAATTGATGTAATATATATATATATATATATATATATATAGATATATATATATATATATATATATATATATATATATATATATATATATAAATAGTAAGGGATATTTGTTTTTTTTTGGATAATATCCAATCGTCTACTGCATTAGAAAGAAAAAATATTTTTTTGTCTATTTAGTTGTTATCCACATGACGATAAATTTATTTAAAGTACCAGAAAGAGAAATCACGTGATCAGCATTTAATAAATTAAATTCTAAAAATTAATCTTTAAAAATTCATCAAAAATCAGAAAATCGAGGTAAAGGTTCGAAAAAGATTTCATTTTAAAGGAATTTTTAAGATCTTTCTCAAGATATAAATTTTATGACCCTCAAATTATTATTTTAAATGCAAACTTAAAAAAAGTTACAAAAACAGCTTAAAAATTTAATTTAAAAAAATCTAAGAAGAATTTTTAAAAAATCCTTCTTAGTGCACCCCTACACCATAAGAGGAATCGCTATGCAAAATTTCAGCTCTTTAGGTCCAGCGGTTTGGTCTGTGCGTTGTATGTCAGTGAGTCAGTTACGGAATTGTTTTATATTATATATATATAATATATATATATATATATATATATATATATATATATATATATATATATACATATAGTATATATATATATATATATATATATATATGTATATATATATATATATATATATAGATATATATATATATATATATATATATATATAAGTTTGGCGGCCAATGAATGAACATTTGACGCTGCAGCGCATCTTAACTGCGCAACTGG
>OU015497.1:7131128-7156128 GCA_907164885.2 Dolomedes plantarius | reverse complement strand
AAAAAATTATTCGATTAATCAGATTTCTTGGGGCCCCCAACAGAAATTTGCCCCAGGCCCCGTAAAGTCTCTGGGCGGCCCTGGGCAGCTCTCTTGGTCATCTCTAAAAAGCTGTAACCACGATTCTCGGCGTTAATCAATGAACTGGATCGAGCCAGATGAGTTAAAAGTTCAGGAAAGAATGGTTAATACTAACTGTAGTTTTTCAAGATTAAAGCACTTAACGCTCAGTTAGCCTCTTACTGGCTCACCAATCCTGTTCTATAACAGTTTTGTTCTGAAAATATACATGAACAGTGACTTAGACCCCATGCCAGTGTTCTTTATGACCTCTGGAACGCACTTTTGAAAAATTAGTGCAATGTTCACTTCGTTCAACTTCACTCAACTGTGGGCGTGGTGGTCCAGTCGGCAAAAGCGTCGAGCCAGTGATCTGCAAGTTGCTGGTTCGATACCCGACGCCGACAAAACCGCCGACGTGTAAACTCATGGCGGCTGGTGCACGGGAAAAATCTCTCGATGCCGCACTGTCCTCCAAGTTCCCAAACAATACCTCTGGAGGTGCGGGGATCAAGTGTACAGGTCTGGTCACTTGACTCGGTTCAAAATTACGGGACCGGTATGTTTCAGACGGGTGCAGTGGAGACCCACCCCTTGTGGTGCACCCGAGGCAACGCATGCGGAAAAGTGGTCACATGCTTTCGGCTTCTCCAGGAGATGAGCATACGCTCCATTTGGGCACACGTGTGAAAAGCCTTACTGGTAAACTGTTCATCCTTAGTCTTCAAACGGTCACTGCAGTTTAAGGCTGCTATGTACTAACCCCATTGGATTCGCTCACCTCAATGTTAACCTATGGAGAAAATGTGTCCACGGATCGCCGACTTGGATTCAAAGATTTTTTTAAAAACATTGTACTCCGTCATAGAGAAAGACATTTTACATTTGTGTACATTTTTCGTTTTTTAAAAAAATTCAATTAATATTTTGAAATTTAAATTATTTGGGTAAAAATCTGGTATAGTGTGTTTTAAACGCTCATAAGTTCCTTCGGTGGACGAAATTTATAAAATGAATCCTGTAGCGCTTTGCAGAAAAGTTCAGGATATCCGACAATACCAATTTTATTTGATTATCAGCATTTATGTACCTGCAAATAGTTGACAAAAATATATTTTAAATAAAAAATTTGGGGGCAGCGCTTAACCCCCTTGATACAGAGAGAGCGATTACAATCCCTCAAAATGTCAATCCTAAGGGGGGTGGAATTCTCGAACTGTCAACTGGACTCCTCCCATCACAAGAGTCTGGAAGAAGAGGGAAAGGGAAATACGATTTTTTTTCTTAGTACATAGCAGCCTTAACCCTTCAGCGTGCGCGCCCGTGTACAGAGTGCAACATTTTCGTAATTTTGAATGGTTTGTTTTTACGTGTAAGGTTTCAATGTTCTAAGCAGTTTCTATTTATAGCTACTAATGCAGGTCTGATTTTCTGACCCTTGTATTCCTTTCCATTCACTGTTAGTCGTGATTTAACCGTGGAAAACCAGCGATTATACTGGATGACAATACGACAAAAGCAGGAGTTGATGTAGTCGATCCAATGTGCAGCTATTACACGGTATCCCGCATATCACGAAGATGGGCAGTCTCATTATTTTTAAGTTTTTTGGACATAATAGGAATCGATTCGCAAGTTATCCTTAGATCCAATAAACCGGACAGTTTTGAAATAAGGCAATTGTATCTGCATTCTTTGGCCTTTCATTATAAAAATATCTCAATATTATCAACATTTTATATCTTGTCATAAAACGTAGATTTATTATATTCAATTAAAAAAAAAAGTTTATTATAAAAGGAATAATCAAGGTTGAAAGAGACGTTTCACTTTGTGCCAAGCGCGCCTGCTTGTGTTACCAACAATTGACGCGCCCGCTGAAGGGTTAAACTATACATTATTTTAACTGTTAGCTCTTATTTCTGGGAGAATGAATAGAATAAAATCCAAACTAGAACTTATCCCATACGTATAATGTTTTAACAATGATCACAAAATGAAGGAAAATGTACCTGGCATCTTGCAGAAGATGCTTTGAAAATCGCGAATTATAATTTATGGCAGCTTTAGTAAAGAAAGAAAGAAAAATATTGACGAGTTTCTAATAAACATTATAGGGCCTAATATAGCCTTAAATTTTTATCCTCATAATCTGTAACTAATCCAAAGTAGTAGAAATAATATTAATGTAAACTTTTTAGATTATAGTATACTAGCTGAAAACCCGCGCTTCGCTACGGAGTACATTCAAATTAAATACAACGGTCAACGTATGCAATTTATGCCAAAAAAATATAAATATATATTTATAATAAATGCGATGATCAATGTATACAATTGATGTAAAATATCTATCTATCTATATATATATATATTAATAAAAAAATCGTAAGGGATATGCATTTTTTTTGGATAATATCCAATCGTCTGCTGCATTAGAAAGAGTAAAAAATATTTTTTTTGTCTATTTAGTTGTTACTCACGTGACGATAAATTTATTGAAAGTACCAGAAAAAGAAGTCACGTGATCGGCATTTAATAAATTAAATTCTAAAAATTAATCTTTAAAAATTCACCAAAAATCAGGAAATGGAGGTAAAAATTCGAAAAAAATTTCATTTTGAAGGAATTTTTAGGATCTTTCTCGTGATATAAATTTTATAACCCTCAATGTATTATTTTAAATGCAAACGTAAAAAAAGTTACTAAAATAGCTTAAAAATTGAATTTTAAAAAAATCTAAGAAGAATTTTTGAAAAATCTTTCTTAGTGCACCCCTACACTATTAGAAGAATCGCCATGCAAAATGTCAGCCCTTTAGGTCCAGCGGTTTGATCTGTGCGTTGTATGTCAGTCAGTCAGTGAATGAATGAGTCAGTTACGGAACTGTTTTATATATATAGATTAAATTCCCCGCTGCAATATGTCGATAAATTTCCCCCACAGTGTAGTTGTATGGAACAACTGAATTTTTTTCTATTTCCCAAAACTCAAAGTATATCGCTACCGGACATGCGTCCGGCAATATCCAGATTCCGGATTCATTAGTCTGGCATGTGGTTGCGTAAACTTGTTAATGGATTGATGTGGGCTCGGTCCCGAAAACTTGACGACCCATAATCTAGAGAAAATCATAGACGACATTTCAGGCTTCACAAATAGACATATCACTCTTTTTATTTAAAATAGGGACAAAATAACATAATCAAGTGCATACGGAGAAATCAAGTGCATTCTGAAATAAGGAAAAAAGTCATTAATCATTCGATTTTTAGTCATTCCTACTTTTTGCTTTAAACACATTTTAAGGAAAGACGTCGTTTATAGGCTTTCTTTTCTTCTTTTTTTAAAGACCAAAAAAAAAAAAAAAAAAAAAAAAGAGAAGGCCTCAATTTTTAGGGTATGTTTTTTGGGTTAAAAATAACATTGACCTTTAATTGTTGATTTAGTCATTCTACTTCTTTCATCAGATCAAACACTGTCTATGACAAAGACAATTTATTGTTTCCTTTCAACAGAAATTGAAACGCCTGACAGGCAAAAAATATGCCCTATAATTTAGTCTAGATTTGTCAATAAAATTTTGGGAAATTCTTCGAGAGATTAAATTTTTTTTTTCGTTCTCTTTCTTTAGATAACTTTCCTTCTTTTTACACATTCGAGGATAAGATCTCTTTGGTTGTCGCCTCTTCAATACACTTGTTTTCGTCAAAAAAATTCCAAACACTACATTAATTTTTAACATTTAGGGCTCTGGTAGCGAACCTTGACAAAATAAAAAAAACCATCTGGGACTCAATTTTATGTCTTTTTCTAAAAGCGTTTAGAATATCTGTGACAATTTTAAGACCTTTTATATACTTCTAAGGGATGACTTTTAACGCATACAGCAAATTAGACACTTTAGAAAATCCTCTGAGATTGTCATCAATACTGTTTTATTTTTTCAACTTTTAAGGCTGCTATGTACTAAGAAAAAAATCGTATTTCCCATTTCCTCTTCTTGCAGACTCTTGTGGGAGGAGTCCAGTCGACAGTTCGAGAATTCCACCCACCTTAGGATTGACATTTTGAGGGATTGTAATGGCTCTCTCTATATATAGGGGGGGGGTTAAGCGCTGACCCCCAATTTTTTATTTAAAATATATTTTTGTCAACTATTTACAGGTACATAAATGCCGATAATCCAATAAAATTGGTATTGTCAGATAGCCCGAACTTTCCTGCAAAGCGCTACAGGATTCATTTTATAAATTTCATCCACCGAAGGAATTTATGGGCGTTTAAAACACACTATACCAGATTTTTCCTCGAATAATTTAAATTTTAAAATATTAATTGCATTTTAAAAAAAAGAAAAATGTACACAAATGTAAAATTTCTTTCTCTATAACGGAGTACAATTTCTCAAAAAAATCTTTGAATCCAAGTCGGCAATCCGTGGACAAATTTTCTCCATAGGTTAACACTGAGGTAAGCGAATCCAATGGGGTTAGTACATAGCAGCCTTAAAGACATTACATTTAATATTGCCACACGGGAAGGATTGGGAAAATCTAGAGTGACAAACTACCAACTTCTCACTCATAAGGTTAACGACGGAAGAGAATGATAATTTTTCATTCCCCCTTTTCGCACTAAAGCTTGCCAGCTTTTTCTGCAATTTTTTGTTGGATGGTAACTGGCCTTCATCAGGACTTTTTCGAGTTTTAACTTCCAATGACGCCACGTGGTTCAGCGGGTTGAAGAAATCTGCACTAAATCAGACTGATACAGTGCAATATAACATGATACCAATTTAAAAGGGGACTCACTACCCCTAAATCTTTAAAACATTCGATTTTTTTGAAAATAATATATGTTAAAGCCTGATCATTTCTGAACAAAATAAAGCAAACCGCGTGAAAATATTCCGCTTGGTTCCGGAGATATTGATATTCTAAATATTTAATTACTGATCAAGTTTATGGTAAGAAAAATTTTAAACTCATTTTTCTCAAAATGTAATTTTGCATCATTCCGCAACTGATATCTCAAAAACTATGAAACACAATTCCACGAAATTTTTATCACTGCATAATTATGCTATTTTATTGCGTCTGAACAAGAATTATTGCAATCGCTGCACATTTTGCTATTTTTTCGGGGGTAAATTAATGCAAAAATTTAAGGAAATTTTAAGTATATTTTGAGCAGTTTTAAAAAAAAATTGAAAAAACATTTTAATGTTGAATGTTTTATGTTCAATTGTATTTTGAATTATTTATTTTAAATATAAAATAGGAATTATACATTTAAGTGTAAAATTAATTTCATAGTTCTGCGCGCAAATCAGTATACAATAAAAATACTTAAAAAACAAGGTATATATATCCAAAGAAAATTATTTAAAATCATTTTGAGAGTTGAAAATTTTTTTATTAAAATAAATATATCAATTTATCATGTACATAAAATTTGGAAAAATTGGGAGTAAATTGAAATAGTTACAAAGAGTCAAAATGTATGAAAATATGCGTTATTTCCTCGACTTAAGGGTCGTGAGTCCCCTTAACTGCAACGTATTTTTCTCACACCAACAACAAAGATAAAACTACCCCATAACAAACAGAAGCGTAACACAGTTTCCAAAGGGCAATACTGTGTTTTTCAAAACTGAATTTTAATGAGCGATATCCCAGAAACGAAACAACCACGATTTAATGCTTAAGAACCACTAACTCTATCGGATGCGATTATTTCAACAGAACGTATTTATTTTTTCTCCTACGTACGTTGCGAAGTGAAAGATTTTTTAAAAAATTCGGTCACATCGGATGCAAACCCTATTATCAACCACACATCAGTGGACGTGGAATTTTTTTTTTTCTTTTCTCTCCGTCTTTGAAAAGTCTCGGGCAAAGTTCTTATGCTTGAACTTCCTGGTTGTCTCGCTCCAGGAAGCCAAATCTCGCACGCTAAATAAAAGTGAGTCACACGCACTGGCGTTTGACTAATGTGTGCAGGCTGGCCGGAAGGTAACGAATGCCGGCACCCTTAATCTCTCCAGATTAATTAAATGGAACATCGATTTGTAAACAGTGTGTTTGAGCAGGTAAGATGCTCCCAGCAAGTGAAATGGCGGAGAGAAATTGATAGGTCTGAAGATAACAGCCGACCGCCGTTCACTTTTCCTTGGGAAATACCTAAGCGAGAGGTTTTCTTCGTGGCGGGTTATTTGCTCTACGTCAAGGGTTCCCAACCTTTTTATAGTACCGTACCTGTACGTTGTAAACAATTTGATGACGTACCGGTAGACCAAAAATTTTGAAATGGGGAATAAAATGCAATGGAGAACAAAATAAATTAGGATATATAAAAAATCATTTCAAATAAATCTCCTGAGTTTAATGCACTTACCTTAACAGCTTCTTAATATTTATTAATAATGCACTTACTATTGATTAATAATATGCAATTAATTTGAAGATGTTTGAAACACAAAACACAATTTTTAGTAGAACTCGGACACAGTTATAATTTGCAAACACAGTTATAGGCACAGTTATAAATCGCAGGCGAGTGCCAAATTTTTATGGGGCGGTCGTAGATAACACATTCAGGTGTAGACGGCATCTTTTGAGATTAGGTAAATCCCAATAAGGTATTACAACACAAACAATGGATAAGAAATTCCAAACTAAAATATTAAAACGTATGGATTTTTAGTTATCATAGTAATTTCTTTTCATTTTTCGTAATACAGATTTTTAATAGATATTTGTTTTAAATTGTAAAATCATTCGCGTACCGGTAGCTGCTTGCCCGCGTACCGGTACTGGTACGCGTACCCAAGGCTGGGAACCACTGCTCTACGTGAAAGCAGTGGGGGGGGGGGGTAAATCTTTGCGCAAGATAAGAACTTTTACATTAGTTTCATCACAGGCAAGTCATGAAACATGTAGGTTCAAGATGCTGTGGTAGCGTTTCAACGAAACACTTGACACCGAAACTGAGTTGAATATTTTTTTTAAGCTGTTCACTTTTGATTTTCTGATTGATCAAAATATTTTACTAAACTAAATTAAGTATATTTTTCATTAAATGTAAAATATTGGAAATAAATCCCCCTGTTTCAAACAATCTACATCTCATTTATAAAAGAGAGAAATCACCTCCTTCTCGTCATCAAAAATTAAGTTCGTATTAACTATTATACAAACACTGTTTGGGCTTGTTGACATTGTATCCGTCAGCTTCAGCGTTTCTCGTATTGAAATATATTTAACCAATAACAAACTATTAACAAAGAAATTGGTAAGGTCTGGGATTGGTTTAAAGTATGTCAATACGAGCAACGGTGGCACTGACGAACGTAGTATGAACAGGCCCTTTGTCTAATGCCGCATTTACACATTCGCGAGACATTCGTCACGTTCCTGCATAGACGCGAGTGACCGTTCTCACATTTGCGCCTCTTGCTGAGAACAAGACTTCCCACCGCCATTCGCCCTTTGACCCCCCACGGTAGGGATGCGACATCGATGTCAATGTTTTCAAAACATCGATGTTTTGATAAAAACATCAATGTTTTAAACATCGATTTATTGAAGCCGATGTTTTTTTAACATCGATGTTTTGTGCTCGATGTTTTACGTTGTCTCGATGTTTTTTTTTTAATGAAAAGTACCATAATAAAAAAAATTTACCACGTAGCATAATTTTCCCACTCAGTAAATGTAAGTCTGAATTCTGAAAAGGACGAATACAAAAGGGGGAACGATTCCTTAGCAAGCAGACAAATGGCAATCAACAACCAATGAACCAATCAGAGCGCTTGGAATGTTCCTGACACTCCAGAACCTTCCATGGGGTTTTATTTTACAAATAGTATATACACGAGAGCAGCTATTTAAGTTTTTATTTTGTTCTGGTTTTATATAAGTTGACGTTAATATCATTAGTAAGATGCCTCTCAAAAGTACCGTTTGAAAATATTTTTGCAAACCCTCTGACAAATTGGCGAAATGCAATATTTTCCTTAAGTCCCTCCAAACTTCTGGCAATACCACGAATTTATCTGGACATTTGAAGGCAAAACATGGCGATATTTACAACGAGAGTTTTGAGTCATCAATGTAGCCCAAGGCAAAAGCAACCAAGTTTTTGTCATTTGTGTCAGCCCAATCAGAGAGTAAAATTAAATCACCCCCCCCCCCTGCCACGACTAACCGAAGTAAACATTAATGTTAGAGATTACTAAACCAGTCTTAAAAAATGGATGTTCTAAAACATCGATGTTTTAAAACATCGATGGTTTTTGGGCGATGTTTTATTTGCATCGATGTTTTAATATTGAATATCGATGTTTCAAAACATCGATGTTTTGTTATCGATGTCGCATCCCTACCCCACGGCGCCATTAGCCCCTTTGACTCGTGCCAGAAATTTATTTATTAAAAAAAATTTATTTATTGAGTTAAAATTTTGAATTTTTTTGTGATGGTCAACCATATAATTTATAAACAAAATCACATCATAAAATTTCTCAAAAAGTTTTAAAAAAATTTTAAAATTTAAAATTTTAATAAAAATGGGGTAATTTAAAATCTTTATAACTCGAAATATTATTTGTCGAATTTCAAATTTTTTTCATTTAATTAAACAGAAATATATAAGTTTTAATTCTGATTCAGCATTTTTGAAATATTAATTTTTAAAGAAATTAAAAATATTTAGATTTAAAAAATTTCAAAAAAAAATTATGTAACTTATTTTTAAAAAATCATATTTTCAAAAGTAAATATTTTTTTCAAATTTGCTGAATCAAAATTAAAGTAAAATAGTTGAAAAAGACATGTTCAAAGTTTCAAACATTTATCTTTAACGGTTCTTGACTTATGACAATTTAAAGACGAGAAAAGGGGAAAAAAACCATCATACAGAAAAACGCACTTTACAGGTTTAAACAACGATTAGCTACAATTAGAATGTTGCAAAATAATAATAATTTATCCTGTTCTAATTAAGATAGAAACATGATTTAAATGTCATTTTAAGCGTAAAAGAACAAAAAAAAATTTAATGAAATAAAATTTTTTTCGAAAATTCGAACAATTTTGTGTCCTGGACCCCTTATAAGGATAAAATAGAAATAAATTTAAAAACCAGTTGTAAAACAAACCACTTGCATCTGATGCTAGACCATTATTTCCACCGTAGAACCACGTCTTCTTTGGGAGTTCCTTGAAACTTGCACTCATGGAAGCGTTCACCCTGTCCGAATAATCTCGAAGTCTCTGTCTAGAACGTCACCAAATCTTCGTTCGTCTTCCCCTAGGTTTTCTAAACTAGTTGCATCAAAATCCTCTTTCTAGTCCTTTTTTACCGGATGTCCTGATTTTCATGCATTTAATATCATCATCACAGTTCAAGCAATTCAAAGTCACATCTTGATCCTCAGGTTCCGTTTCTGGGGACCCCGAGAAATACCTTTAAAACCTTTTTTCTTTTAATCCTTCCCTTTTCTTCCTTTCGATCTGTTTTATTTCTCTAGTAATCTTTCTTTTTACAACCTGAAATATTTTTCCGTCTTTCCTTGTAAAATATCCACCTTTCTGCAAACATCGACAACTACGAACATCGAGATTTGAACAATCAACCTGACCAGTCAAAATTTCCAGTCATTAACGATTAGTCTTTTTTCTTTCTCACAGTTTTCCGATTTTTCTTTTCTTAAAATATTCCTTTCTGAGAACTGGGTCTTCGAGCGTCGGCTTTAGTTGCTGACCACTGCAGCAAAAGATCAGTATATGACATTTAATATTAAGATTCAAACCCCCCTCCCCCTGTCTAAGCGAGACTGGAGGGATAGGTTAATCCAGGGTCAAAATTGCTTAATTTGCCTGAGCGCAGCTAGGACGACTACTATATAGAGTATAGCTCACTTCTACCCAGACTTGGGTGTATATAATTTGAAGTGGCACTCTAAATGAATTTGATACAAACACAGTTTATACATGAAACAATGTTTATTGAATTCGTTGCACATATAGAATTTGCTTTTACAGCAATAAGCATACGTACTACTTGTACGGAATATATACTATTAACATTCAATAGAAATACACTTTGCAAATACTCACAAACCAGCAGAGAGTCAAACCAGCAGTACTGCCACGTAAACTTTGGGCCCCCTAAGCACTAGCGCAGGATAGCACCTGGAGCTGCTTACATCGTAGCTCCCTAAACTCGCTTATCTATCAACTTTAACAACCTTTTTTCAACTTCTGTATTAATCAAGCTGCTTGGTATTTATACCAAGCGCGTATGCCGAAATTAGCATATCTCAAGCAGCTTCTTTAATTCATTCACTCAAAAGTTCGATTCTTGTGAATCGAATCTTATGTATACCTTACAACTATACCCCACTCTTTCACATTAATCAATTTTCCCTTTCATTTAAAATGAACTACTCACCCGGGTGCTGAACCCATGACTTCGTGTTTGACCAACAAACATCCTGATCGTTATGCCGCAAAGCCTTGAGAAGAAACTCACTAATAAGCCTAACACAGTCATTAGTTCCGGTTTGTTCATCATCTGTCCACTCCAGTGAGAGGGGTTCATATTGAGTTGCAAATACTAACACTGCGCCTTTTACTCGCGTAAAATAACTAGACTAATGACATTTTACGTGTTATAAATGACTTGCCGGCAACTGGGTAAAATAATTATCGATTCAAAATGGCACCGTAACCCTTCGAAAAACTTTACAACAAGTTTTCTACATTCAAAATGTTGAAAAATGTCCTTTGTCACAAAGTACTACCATCCGAGAAACTAAGTGAATAAAAATTTTAAATTACCTGTCTTCTGGAACCTACTTTTATAATCCGAAGGAAACTTGATTTTACAGCATCCATGTATTGTAAAAAATCTTGAGTGATTTTGTCATCACTTTGCGAGACATCTTCTTTACCCTAGTCATATTCTGATCTATTGTGAGATATTTCGAGTATCCTTTGACTCGTGATCACTTTCAAGTGTCTTATTTAGCACTGTGAAAAACTTTAGAAAGCATTAAAAGCTAACTTTGTAATTAAATGATCAACTCCTTTGAGTTTGTTATTTTTTGTTTTAAGAATCTCAAATTCTGATTAACTATAACACTTTTGATAATTCGTTACGAGTTTTCAAGTTGTGCGGCAGTTAATATCAGACGATAAATGTGAGATTATTTTATAAGAGATATTTGAGCCATTCACAAGTAAAATCGGTAAAGTCCACTTTTTGAAATTTTTTAAATTTTAGTGTCAAAGCACTTGATTGACTCCTCCCTTTTTACATTCGCAATAAATTTCCCAAATAATAAGGGTTAACACAACTCAATGACCAAGTTTTTTTTTTTTGCCATCGAATAATAAGTAACTTTTTCAGATGCCAACCCAGTTAAGTCCATACTCTAATGTAAATCTTTCCAATTCAAATGCAGAAGCAAATACTTGATGATGATGGTGAATTGTTTAGTGTGGTTTCTTCACAAAAAAGTAAAATAAAGGAGTCAGTTGTAAGGTATACATAAGATTCGATTCACAAGAATCGAACTTTTGAGTGAATAAATTAAAGAAGCTGCTTGAGATATGCTAATTTCGGCATACGCGCTTGGTATAAATACCAAGTAGCTTGATTAAGTGAAGAGGTTTTGTTAAGGTTGATAGATAAGCGAGTTAAGGGAGCTACGAGGTAAGCATCTCCAGGTGTTAGCCGGCGCTAGTGCTTAGGGGGCCCAAAGTTTACGTGGCAGAACTGCTGGTTTGACTCTCTGCTGGTTTGTGAGTATTGCAAAGTGTAGTTTTATTGAATGATAATAAATATTCCGTACAAGTAGTACGTATGCTTATTGCTGTAAAAGCAAATTCTATATGTGCAACGAATTCAATAAACATTGTTTCATGTATAAACTGTGTTTGTATCAAATTCATTTAGAGTGCCACTGTTGTTGTTGTTGTTGTAGCTGATGCCCCTTGACCGACATGTATCATCAGGTCAAGTCCCGAAGGCTATGGGCGATGAAGGTGCGGCTCCGGTTTTTAATAGCACCGCAAGGGTCGGAGTCCGACTTGGCTAAATGACCGGTCCCGTAATTTTGAACCGAGCCAAGTGACGAGACCGGAACACTTGACCTCGCACCTCCAGAGGTAAATTTGAGAACATGGAGGACATTGTAGCCACGCCCTATTTTACGTGCCCCAGCCACCATTAGTGAACACGGCGGTAGATTTGCAGCGACGAGCCTCGAACCAGGGACGTTCAGATCACTGGCCCGCTGCTCTTGCCAACCGGGCTAGAGTGCCACTTCAAATTATATACACCCAAGTCCGGGTAGAAGTGAGCTAATCTCTATACAGTGACAGCCTGACTGCTTCAGAAGTAAGTATTTGGGAATTATTGAACAATTATTTCATTTTTTTTTGCAGTAAAAAAAAAGGTTGCCTCATCGTGGCAAGGAGGTGTCATTGGAAGGAATGGGCGAAGTACGTCAAGAGGTATTCTCCTGGTAGGGTCACCCAAGGCGTGAAGACCATTCCATTTTTCCCAGCTAAGCACTATCTGGAAATTCGAGGTCTCGTCAGTCTTCTCCCTTTTCTCCCGTTCCTCATTCAAATTGAAGCTGCAGAATCCTCCCTTCGTAATGAGGACTGTTTTGAGGATTCGTCCCTGTTTGAGGTTCTAACCGAATCTGAGGCTCAACCCGTTTTCAAGACCAGCCTATACAGTGTTTGGAGAGGGCCTCCTGCTCATCACTGATATCTGGCCAAGGTCAGACCTTGCTCCTTAGAGCTCAGAGACTAATACAGTCTGCCCTGACTCATCTTCGGAGTGTACATACAAAAAGTAGGCGCTTCGAGAACTCTAGAAAGGCTTTTCCCCCATTGTCTCTGTTCTGTTGCTCCTGCGAATCTTTCCAACATTGTGGACTGTTTAGGTGTCCCCCGTCAGCAGGCTTGCAGAAGATCAGGATACTGCTGCCTGCCTTTGGCTCAGACGACAGAGTCTCATGGACCTAGTCTATTTCTAGTCCAGGGGGCTTAGCAACAACAAACAACAACAGCAACGACAACTTTTTCACTCGCCAAATCGGTTAAGTCATGCCAAAATTGTAATAATAATAATAACGATTACTCCAAGGATATTTGTCGTCAGATAAGAGATCCATCTGCAATAATACATTGAACGATGTTTATTTAAATCTATAGTTTCAGAGGAGTTTTTAAAAACAATGTCTATTGTTTTATTACTTTTCTCAACTTTTTATTTCATGGACTTAACCGATTTGGTAAGTGTAAAGCTCATTTATCTAAAAATCGTCGTATTTATGTTACAAGCAAACTACTTCGCTGAAAATTTTGCGTCACTGTTCGAGAAGTCCAGCGAACGCCCTCGGCAATTCCATTCGTTTATTATGACAAGCATCCTTGCCAGATCTCTTGTATACCATAAATATAGGCTTCTTAATAGCCATAATCTAACCAAAAGGATGGCTATGTGTTTCGAACCAATTAGTAGTTCATCGTCAGGCTAAGGAGCATTAGGTGTGATTACTCCTCTATTAATAATTCCCAAAATCCAAGGATCATCCAAAGTCGTTCATATAAATAAGGGAGACAACCGAAAATTATATATATAATAGCCGTTGTCTCTGTATAACACTTCCAGGCTGTACTCATCTTTCATTTAAAGCCCTCAGTAAACAAACAGCCGGTAAGGCTTAATTTCAATTTCAGATGTGGATCAGAATTTTTTCTTACCTAAAAACTAATATCGTCTCCATCAAATCACGGTTGTTCAATCTATTTTTCTATAAAACATTCAGAACCAAAAAAAATGGATGCTTTTAGCTGTATATTTAACAGTTTTTAAAAATCTGTTTACTTTTGCGATGAATTCTGAAAGTAAACAAACTTGAATGTGAATGAATCAAGTAGCTCAGGTATTCATATCGCGTAGTAAGCTGTAAAAAACTGGATGGCAGTCTACTACTCCAATCGCATGAAAAACTAAATAAATAAAAAATAATGAAAGGGTTTGCTTTCACAAGGTGTGGATTAAATGCAATATTGTTAGATAATTCGGGATATTTTTTAACTTTCATATACTTTTTCCATTATGACGTCATTATTAGCATTACGACGTCACAATGACGGGTTACCTTCTAGTTCTAGAATAAATGGCGTGGCAGGTGGAGTGATACACTGAAGGGAAAAGAAGGGGATAGAAGTTTTATGACCATGAGACCACACATGGGATACACACGTTAACGAGGCTAACAGATAAAGCAGGAAAATGGAGAAGAGGTGGGTAAATACAGTAGAATCGAGATGACGGAGTTATGAAAGATTTTAAGAATCAAAGGGTTTGGTTTGGAGCGCTACGGTTAATTTTTGCTACATGAGGGCTAATTAGACTGGGACTTACTGCTTAAAGTCGATTCCGAACGGTTACAAACGTCCATGCCAAGAGTGGGATTCGAAACCACAGACTTTGGTACCGAATGCAAGCGCCCTAGCCATTCGGCCATCAACCTGAAAGAATTAAAGGGATAAAATGACATAGGTCAATTATGAATTACGATCAAATGAATAGATTGTCAAATGAAATAGATGAACTATTAATTAGTCCGAAACATATATCCATCCTTATTACAAAATTGGGGCATCCTTATTTATAAAATTGGGGATATTAAGAAGCCTTTTGATCCTGCTTGTGTTTTCACAAGTTTTTTTTCCCCCGTAAATGACCCTTGTATATTGGTTAAAACATGAACGCACATTTCATAAATTTGTTAATTTATTTCTCCAATGCTGTAGACACTTATTTTTCTGACATTTACTTTGCTGTCATCTATATTGCAATGAGGGAATCAATATTACTCTTTGTAATGAAGGGTGGGCCATGGCTAAATGACTAGGGTGCTGGTATTTCGGTACAAAAGTCTGTGGGTTCGAGTCCCACTATTGGCAGGAATGGGTAATACCCGAGAACCCGGTTCTGAATTTTTAGTCCGGTTCTGCAATCGTTAATCATAGGTGCATTTATATCTTAGCTGGGACTCAAAACTTGGCCGACGCAGTCTGTCCTGCTACCTTTATCCTCATACAGCAAGGGCAGCTTCTGAGCTAATTCTGAGGCACGCGGGAAAAAAAAATGTCTGTTCATCAGCGCGCTATTTGCTAAGATATCTTTCCAAGGGAACAGTACACCTTTAAAATAGTAAAGAAAAAAAATCGATGTTTTCTTTTTTATATTAATTGAATCCGGGCCTGTGACGGCCTTGTGGTACAGCGCGCTGGCTTTCGGTGCTGTGGGTGCTCGGATCGAATCCCGGTGAAGCGCCACTAAAATGCTTCCGTTTGTGTCGTCCCTTCATAGGGGGTAATGCTGGTCCGCCTATAGGATGCCTCCATAATAAAATGACCAGCAAAACTGAGGTGTTTTGTGCGCGAATGTCTTCACGGTAAGTGCCTCCGCATTGGGGAAAAATCCGGGCCTGTGACGGCCTTGTGGTACAGCGCGCTGGCTTTCGGTGCTGTGGGTGCTCGGATCGAATCCCGGTGAAGCGCCACTAAAATGCTTCCGTTTGTGTCGTCCCTTCATAGGGGGTAATGCTGGTCCGCCTATAGGGTGCCTCCATAATAAAATGACCAGCAAAACTGAGGTGTTTTGTGCGCGAATGTCTTCACGGTAAGTGCCTCCGCATTGGGGAAAAATCCGGGCCTGTGACGGCCTTGCGGTACAGCGCGCTGGCTTTCGGTGCTGTGGGTGCTCGGATCGAATCCCGGTGAAGCGCCACTAAAATGCTTCCGTTTGTGTCGTCCCTTCATAGGGGGTAATGCTGGTCCGCCTATAGGATGCCTCCATAATAAAATGACCAGCAAAACTGAGGTGTTTTGTGCGCGAATGTCTTCACGGTAAGTGCCTCCGCATTGGGGAAAAATCCGGGCCTGTGACGGCCTTGCGGTACAGCGCGCTGGCTTTCGGTGCTGTGGGTGCTCGGATCGAATCCCGGTGAAGCGCCACTAAAATGCTTCCGTTTGTGTCGTCCCTTCATAGGGGGTAATGCTGGTCCGCCTATAGGGTGCCTCCATAATAAAATGACCAGCAAAACTGAGGTGTTTTGTGCGCGAATGTCTTCACGGTAAGTGCCTCCGCATTGGGGAAAAATCCGGGCCTGTGACGGCCTTGCGGTACAGCGCGCTGGCTTTCGGTGCTGTGGGTGCTCGGATCGAATCCCGGTGAAGCGCCACTAAAATGCTTCCGTTTGTGTCGTCCCTTCATAGGGGGTAATGCTGGTCCGCCTATAGGATGCCTCCATAATAAAATGACCAGCAAAACTGAGGTGTTTTGTGCGCGAATGTCTTCACGGTAAGTGCCTCCGCATTGGGGAAAAATCCGGGCCTGTGACGGCCTTGCGGTACAGCGCGCTGGCTTTCGGTGCTGTGGGTGCTCGGATCGAATCCCGGTGAAGCGCCACTAAAATGCTTCCGTTTGTGTCGTCCCTTCATAGGGGGTAATGCTGGTCCGCCTATAGGGTGCCTCCATAATAAAATAACCAGCAAAACTGAGGTGTTTTGTGCGCGAATGTCTTCACGGTAAGTGCCTCCGCATTGGGGAAAAATCCGGGCCTGTGACGGCCTTGCGGTACAGCGCGCTGGCTTTCGGTGCTGTGGGTGCTCGGATCGAATCCCGGTGAAGCGCCACTAAAATGCTTCCGTTTGTGTCGTCCCTTCATAGGGGGTAATGCTGGTCCGCCTATAGGGTGCCTCCATAATAAAATGACCAGCAAAACTGAGGTGTTTTGTGCGCGAATGTCTTCACGGTAAGTGCCTCCGCATTGGGGAAAAATCCGGGCCTGTGACGGCCTTGCGGTACAGCGCGCTGGCTTTCGGTGCTGTGGGTGCTCGGATCGAATCCCGGTGAAGCGCCACTAAAATGCTTCCGTTTGTGTCGTCCCTTCATAGGGGGTAATGCTGGTCCGCCTATAGGATGCCTCCATAATAAAATGACCAGCAAAACTGAGGTGTTTTGTGCGCGAATGTCTTCACGGTAAGTGCCTCCGCATTGGGGAAAAATCCGGGCCTGTGACGGCCTTGTGGTACAGCGCGCTGGCTTTCGGTGCTGTGGGTGCTCGGATCGAATCCCGGTGAAGCGCCACTAAAATGCTTCCGTTTGTGTCGTCCCTTCATAGGGGGTAATGCTGGTCCGCCTATAGGGTGCCTCCATAATAAAATGACCAGCAAAACTGAGGTGTTTTGTGCGCGAATGTCTTCACGGTAAGTGCCTCCGAATTGGGGAAAAATCCGGGCCTGTGACGGCCTTGCGGTACAGCGCGCTGGCTTTCGGTGCTGTGGGTGCTCGGATCGAATCCCGGTGAAGCGCCACTAAAATGCTTCCGTTTGTGTCGTCCCTTCATAGGGGGTAATGCTGGTCCGCCTATAGGATGCCTCCATAATAAAATGACCAGCAAAACTGAGGTGTTTTGTGCGCGAATGTCTTCACGGTAAGTGCCTCCGCATTGGGGAAAAATCCGGGCCTGTGACGGCCTTGCGGTACAGCGCGCTGGCTTTCGGTGCTGTGGGTGCTCGGATCGAATCCCGGTGAAGCGCCACTAAAATGCTTCCGTTTGTGTCGTCCCTTCATAGGGGGTAATGCTGGTCCGCCTATAGGATGCCTCCATAATAAAATGACCAGCAAAACTGAGGTGTTTTGTGCGCGAATGTCTTCACGGTAAGTGCCTCCGCATTGGGGAAAAATCCGGGCCTGTGACGGCCTTGTGGTACAGCGCGCTGGCTTTCGGTGCTGTGGGTGCTCGGATCGAATCCCGGTGAAGCGCCACTAAAATGCTTCCGTTTGTGTCGTCCCTTCATAGGGGGTAATGCTGGTCCGCCTATAGGATGCCTCCATAATAAAATGACCAGCAAAACTGAGGTGTTTTGTGCGCGAATGTCTTCACGGTAAGTGCCTCCGCATTGGGGAAAAATCCGGGCCTGTGACGGCC
Source organism: Dolomedes plantarius (assembly GCA_907164885.2). Classification (NCBI taxonomy): domain Eukaryota; kingdom Metazoa; phylum Arthropoda; class Arachnida; order Araneae; family Dolomedidae; genus Dolomedes; species Dolomedes plantarius. The sequence goes on along the minus strand of OU015497.1, from coordinate 7,138,031 downwards.
TTGTGGTACAGCGCGCTGGCTTTCGGTGCTGTGGGTGCTCGGATCGAATCCCGGTGAAGCGCCACTAAAATGCTTCCGTTTGTGTCGTCCCTTCATAGGGGGTAATGCTGGTCCGCCTATAGGATGCCTCCATAATAAAATGACCAGCAAAACTGAGGTGTTTTGTGCGCGAATGTCTTCACGGTAAGTGCCTCCGCATTGGGGAAAAATCCGGGCCTGTGACGGCCTTGTGGTACAGCGCGCTGGCTTTCGGTGCTGTGGGTGCTCGGATCGAATCCCGGTGAAGCGCCACTAAAATGCTTCCGTTTGTGTCGTCCCTTCATAGGGGGTAATGCTGGTCCGCCTATAGGATGCCTCCATAATAAAATGACCAGCAAAACTGAGGTGTTTTGTGCGCGAATGTCTTCACGGTAAGTGCCTCCGCATTGGGGAAAAATCCGGGCCTGTGACGGCCTTGTGGTACAGCGCGCTGGCTTTCGGTGCTGTGGGTGCTCGGATCGAATCCCGGTGAAGCGCCACTAAAATGCTTCCGTTTGTATCGTCCCTTCATAGGGGGTAATGCTGGTCCGCCTATAGGATGCCTCCATAATAAAATGACCAGCAAAACTGAGGTGTTTTGTGCGCGAATGTCTTCACGGTAAGTGCCTCCGCATTGGGGAAAAATCCGGGCCTGTGACGGCCTTGTGGTACAGCGCGCTGGCTTTCGGTGCTGTGGGTGCTCGGATCGAATCCCGGTGAAGCGCCACTAAAATGCTTCCGTTTGTGTCGTCCCTTCATAGGGGGTAATGCTGGTCCGCCTATAGGATGCCTCCATAATAAAATGACCAGCAAAACTGAGGTGTTTTGTGCGCGAATGTCTTCACGGTAAGTGCCTCCGCATTGGGGAAAAATCCGGGCCTGTGACGGCCTTGTGGTACAGCGCGCTGGCTTTCGGTGCTGTGGGTGCTCGGATCGAATCCCGGTGAAGCGCCACTAAAATGCTTCCGTTTGTGTCGTCCCTTCATAGGGGGTAATGCTGGTCCGCCTATAGGGTGCCTCCATAATAAAATGACCAGCAAAACTGAGGTGTTTTGTGCGCGAATGTCTTCACGGTAAGTGCCTCCGCATTGGGGAAAAATCCGGGCCTGTGACGGCCTTGCGGTACAGCGCGCTGGCTTTCGGTGCTGTGGGTGCTCGGATCGAATCCCGGTGAAGCGCCACTAAAATGCTTCCGTTTGTATCGTCCCTTCATAGGGGGTAATGCTGGTCCGCCTATAGGATGCCTCCATAATAAAATGACCAGCAAAACTGAGGTGTTTTGTGCGCGAATGTCTTCACGGTAAGTGCCTCCGCATTGGGGAAAAATCCGGGCCTGTGACGGCCTTGCGGTACAGCGCGCTGGCTTTCGGTGCTGTGGGTGCTCGGATCGAATCCCGGTGAAGCGCCACTAAAATGCTTCCGTTTGTGTCGTCCCTTCATAGGGGGTAATGCTGGTCCGCCTATAGGATGCCTCCATAATAAAATGACCAGCAAAACTGAGGTGTTTTGTGCGCGAATGTCTTCACGGTAAGTGCCTCCGCATTGGGGAAAAATCCGGGCCTGTGACGGCCTTGTGGTACAGCGCGCTGGCTTTCGGTGCTGTGGGTGCTCGGATCGAATCCCGGTGAAGCGCCACTAAAATGCTTCCGTTTGTGTCGTCCCTTCATAGGGGGTAATGCTGGTCCGCCTATAGGATGCCTCCATAATAAAATGACCAGCAAAACTGAGGTGTTTTGTGCGCGAATGTCTTCACGGTAAGTGCCTCCGCATTGGGGAAAAATCCGGGCCTGTGACGGCCTTGTGGTACAGCGCGCTGGCTTTCGGTGCTGTGGGTGCTCGGATCGAATCCCGGTGAAGCGCCACTAAAATGCTTCCGTTTGTGTCGTCCCTTCATAGGGGGTAATGCTGGTTCGCCTATAGGATGCCTCCATAATAAAATGACCAGCAAAACTGAGGTGTTTTGTGCGCGAATGTCTTCACGGTAAGTGCCTCCGCATTGGGGAAAAATCCGGGCCTGTGACGGCCTTGTGGTACAGCGCGCTGGCTTTCGGTGCTGTGGGTGCTCGGATCGAATCCCGGTGAAGCGCCACTAAAATGCTTCCGTTTGTGTCGTCCCTTCATAGGGGGTAATGCTGGTCCGCCTATAGGATGCCTCCATAATAAAATGACCAGCAAAACTGAGGTGTTTTGTGCGCGAATGTCTTCACGGTAAGTGCCTCCGCATTGGGGAAAAATCCGGGCCTGTGACGGCCTTGTGGTACAGCGCGCTGGCTTTCGGTGCTGTGGGTGCTCGGATCGAATCCCGGTGAAGCGCCACTAAAATGCTTCCGTTTGTGTCGTCCCTTCATAGGGGGTAATGCTGGTCCGCCTATAGGGTGCCTCCATAATAAAATGACCAGCAAAACTGAGGTGTTTTGTGCGCGAATGTCTTCACGGTAAGTGCCTCCGCATTGGGGAAAAATCCGGGCCTGTGACGGCCTTGTGGTACAGCGCGCTGGCTTTCGGTGCTGTGGGTGCTCGGATCGAATCCCGGTGAAGCGCCACTAAAATGCTTCCGTTTGTGTCGTCCCTTCATAGGGGGTAATGCTGGTCCGCCTATAGGATGCCTCCATAATAAAATGACCAGCAAAACTGAGGTGTTTTGTGCGCGAATGTCTTCACGGTAAGTGCCTCCGCATTGGGGAAAAATCCGGGCCTGTGACGGCCTTGTGGTACAGCGCGCTGGCTTTCGGTGCTGTGGGTGCTCGGATCGAATCCCGGTGAAGCGCCACTAAAATGCTTCCGTTTGTGTCGTCCCTTCATAGGGGGTAATGCTGGTCCGCCTATAGGATGCCTCCATAATAAAATGACCAGCAAAACTGAGGTGTTTTGTGCGCGAATGTCTTCACGGTAAGTGCCTCCGCATTGGGGAAAAATCCGGGCCTGTGACGGCCTTGTGGTACAGCGCGCTGGCTTTCGGTGCTGTGGGTGCTCGGATCGAATCCCGGTGAAGCGCCACTAAAATGCTTCCGTTTGTGTCGTCCCTTCATAGGGGGTAATGCTGGTCCGCCTATAGGATGCCTCCATAATAAAATGACCAGCAAAACTGAGGTGTTTTGTGCGCGAATGTCTTCACGGTAAGTGCCTCCGCATTGGGGAAAAATCCGGGCCTGTGACGGCCTTGTGGTACAGCGCGCTGGCTTTCGGTGCTGTGGGTGCTCGGATCGAATCCCGGTGAAGCGCCACTAAAATGCTTCCGTTTGTGTCGTCCCTTCATAGGGGGTAATGCTGGTCCGCCTATAGGATGCCTCCATAATAAAATGACCAGCAAAACTGAGGTGTTTTGTGCGCGAATGTCTTCACGGTAAGTGCCTCCGCATTGGGGAAAAATCCGGGCCTGTGACGGCCTTGTGGTACAGCGCGCTGGCTTTCGGTGCTGTGGGTGCTCGGATCGAATCCCGGTGAAGCGCCACTAAAATGCTTCCGTTTGTGTCGTCCCTTCATAGGGGGTAATGCTGGTCCGCCTATAGGATGCCTCCATAATAAAATGACCAGCAAAACTGAGGTGTTTTGTGCGCGAATGTCTTCACGGTAAGTGCCTCCGCATTGGGGAAAAATCCGGGCCTGTGACGGCCTTGTGGTACAGCGCGCTGGCTTTCGGTGCTGTGGGTGCTCGGATCGAATCCCGGTGAAGCGCCACTAAAATGCTTCCGTTTGTGTCGTCCCTTCATAGGGGGTAATGCTGGTCCGCCTATAGGATGCCTCCATAATAAAATGACCAGCAAAACTGAGGTGTTTTGTGCGCGAATGTCTTCACGGTAAGTGCCTCCGCATTGGGGAAAAATCCGGGCCTGTGACGGCCTTGTGGTACAGAGCGCTGGCTTTCGGTGCTGTGGGTGCTCGGATCGAATCCCGGTGAAGCGCCACTAAAATGCTTCCATTTGTGTCGTCCCTTCATAGGGGGTAATGCTGGTCCGCCTATAGGATGCCTCCATAATAAAATGACCAGCAAAACTGAGGTGTTTTGTGCGCGAATGTCTTCACGGTAAGTGCCTCCGCATTGGGGAAAAATCCGGGCCTGTGACGGCCTTGTGGTACAGAGCGCTGGCTTTCGGTGCTGTGGGTGCTCGGATCGAATCCCGGTGAAGCGCCACTAAAATGCTTCCGTTTGTGTCGTCCCTTCATAGGGGGTAATGCTGGTCCGCCTATAGGGTGCCTCCATAATAAAATGACCAGCAAAACTGAGGTGTTTTGTGCGCGAATGTCTTCACGGTAAGTGCCTCCGCATTGGGGAAAAATCCGGGCCTGTGACGGCCTTGTGGTACAGCGCGCTGGCTTTCGGTGCTGTGGGTGCTCGGATCGAATCCCGGTGAAGCGCCACTAAAATGCTTCCGTTTGTGTCGTCCCTTCATAGGGGGTAATGCTGGTCCGCCTATAGGGTGCCTCCATAATAAAATGACCAGCAAAACTGAGGTGTTTTGTGCGCGAATGTCTTCACGGTAAGTGCCTCCGCATTGGGGAAAAATCCGGGCCTGTGACGGCCTTGTGGTACAGCGCGCTGGCTTTCGGTGCTGTGGGTGCTCGGATCGAATCCCGGTGAAGCGCCACTAAAATGCTTCCGTTTGTGTCGTCCCTTCATAGGGGGTAATGCTGGTCCGCCTATAGGGTGCCTCCATAATAAAATGACCAGCAAAACTGAGGTGTTTTGTGCGCGAATGTCTTCACGGTAAGTGCCTCCGCATTGGGGAAAAATCCGGGCCTGTGACGGCCTTGTGGTACAGAGCGCTGGCTTTCGGTGCTGTGGGTGCTCGGATCGAATCCCGGTGAAGCGCCACTAAAATGCTTCCATTTGTGTCGTCCCTTCATAGGGGGTAATGCTGGTCCGCCTATAGGATGCCTCCATAATAAAATGACCAGCAAAACTGAGGTGTTTTGTGCGCGAATGTCTTCACGGTAAGTGCCTCCGCATTGGGGAAAAATCCGGGCCTGTGACGGCCTTGTGGTACAGCGCGCTGGCTTTCGGTGCTGTGGGTGCTCGGATCGAATCCCGGTGAAGCGCCACTAAAATGCTTCCGTTTGTGTCGTCCCTTCATAGGGGGTAATGCTGGTCCGCCTATAGGATGCCTCCATAATAAAATGACCAGCAAAACTGAGGTGTTTTGTGCGCGAATGTCTTCACGGTAAGTGCCTCCGCATTGGGGAAAAATCCGGGCCTGTGACGGCCTTGTGGTACAGCGCGCTGGCTTTCGGTGCTGTGGGTGCTCGGATCGAATCCCGGTGAAGCGCCACTAAAATGCTTCCGTTTGTGTCGTCCCTTCATAGGGGGTAATGCTGGTCCGCCTATAGGATGCCTCCATAATAAAATGACCAGCAAAACTGAGGTGTTTTGTGCGCGAATGTCTTCACGGTAAGTGCCTCCGCATTGGGGAAAAATCCGGGCCTGTGACGGCCTTGTGGTACAGCGCGCTGGCTTTCGGTGCTGTGGGTGCTCGGATCGAATCCCGGTGAAGCGCCACTAAAATGCTTCCGTTTGTGTCGTCCCTTCATAGGGGGTAATGCTGGTCCGCCTATAGGATGCCTCCATAATAAAATGACCAGCAAAACTGAGGTGTTTTGTGCGCGAATGTCTTCACGGTGAGTGCCTCCGCATTGGGGAAAAATCCGGGCCTGTGACGGCCTTGTGGTACAGCGCGCTGGCTTTCGGTGCTGTGGGTGCTCGGATCGAATCCCGGTGAAGCGCCACTAAAATGCTTCCGTTTGTGTCGTCCCTTCATAGGGGGTAATGCTGGTCCGCCTATAGGATGCCTCCATAATAAAATGACCAGCAAAACTGAGGTGTTTTGTGCGCGAATGTCTTCACGGTAAGTGCCTCCGCATTGGGGAAAAATCCGGGCCTGTGACGGCCTTGTGGTACAGCGCGCTGGCTTTCGGTGCTGTGGGTGCTCGGATCGAATCCCGGTGAAGCGCCACTAAAATGCTTCCGTTTGTGTCGTCCCTTCATAGGGGGTAATGCTGGTCCGCCTATAGGATGCCTCCATAATAAAATGACCAGCAAAACTGAGGTGTTTTGTGCGCGAATGTCTTCACGGTAAGTGCCTCCGCATTGGGGAAAAATCCGGGCCTGTGACGGCCTTGTGGTACAGAGCGCTGGCTTTCGGTGCTGTGGGTGCTCGGATCGAATCCCGGTGAAGCGCCACTAAAATGCTTCCATTTGTGTCGTCCCTTCATAGGGGGTAATGCTGGTCCGCCTATAGGATGCCTCCATAATAAAATGACCAGCAAAACTGAGGTGTTTTGTGCGCGAATGTCTTCACGGTAAGTGCCTCCGCATTGGGGAAAAATCCGGGCCTGTGACGGCCTTGTGGTACAGAGCGCTGGCTTTCGGTGCTGTGGGTGCTCGGATCGAATCCCGGTGAAGCGCCACTAAAATGCTTCCGTTTGTGTCGTCCCTTCATAGGGGGTAATGCTGGTCCGCCTATAGGATGCCTCCATAATAAAATGACCAGCAAAACTGAGGTGTTTTGTGCGCGAATGTCTTCACGGTAAGTGCCTCCGCATTGGGGAAAAATCCGGGCCTGTGACGGCCTTGTGGTACAGAGCGCTGGCTTTCGGTGCTGTGGGTGCTCGGATCGAATCCCGGTGAAGCGCCACTAAAATGCTTCCGTTTGTGTCGTCCCTTCATAGGGGGTAATGCTGGTCCGCCTATAGGGTGCCTCCATAATAAAATGACCAGCAAAACTGAGGTGTTTTGTGCGCGAATGTCTTCACGGTAAGTGCCTCCGCATTGGGGAAAAATCCGGGCCTGTGACGGCCTTGTGGTACAGCGCGCTGGCTTTCGGTGCTGTGGGTGCTCGGATCGAATCCCGGTGAAGCGCCACTAAAATGCTTCCGTTTGTGTCGTCCCTT
>OU015497.1:7103628-7116128 GCA_907164885.2 Dolomedes plantarius | reverse complement strand
AAATTAGTGTCTATGTTTAAATCTTTAAATAAAACTTACTAATTGTTAATTATTTCGATAATTGTAGATGACGAAATAAAAAATTTTTCTGTTTTGATTTTTAGCTTCACACCATTTTGTTATTGGTTGTTTTTTTATTTCATTTTTTGTTTTTAAATTATTAAAAATTATTTTTTTGACAATGATCAGCAATGTTTAAATTTGGAAATATTTACTGCCAGCAATAGTTATATAGTAGTACGACCTGAAAACCCGCACTTCGCTACGGAATACATTCAAATTAAATACAACGGACAATGTATGCAATTAATGAAAAAAAAAAAATATATATATATATATTTATAATAAATGCGACGATCAATGTATACAATTGATGTAATATATATATATATATATATAAATCGTAAGGGATATTTTTTTTTGATAATATCCAATCGTCTGCTGCATTAGAAAGAAAAAGAATAAATTTTTTGTCTATTTAGTTGTTATGCACGTGACGATAAATTTATTTAAAGGACCAGAAAAAGAAATCTCGTGATCATTATTTAATAAATTAAATTCTAAAAATGAATCTTTAAAAATTCACCAAAAATCAGAAAATTAAGGTAAAGATTCGAAAAAGACTTCATTTTAAAGGAAGTTTTATGATCTTTCTCGTGATATAAATTTTATAACCCTCAAATTATTATTTTAAATGCAAACTTAAAAAAAGTTACAAAAACAGCTTAAAAATTTAATTTAATAAAATCTAAGAAGAATTTTTCAAAAATCTTTCTTAGTGCACCCCTACACCATAAGAAGAATCGCCATGCAAAATGTCAGCCCTTTAGGTCCAGCGGTTTGGTCTGTGCGTTGTATGTCAGTGAGTCAGTTACGGAACTGTTTTATATATATAGATAGTATATAATTTTAAATAATGGTATATATAATAGTTTATATCACGTAAAATTGAAATATAAAAAAAATCATGATTTAAATAAAAAAAATCTGATTTTTTTGATTTTTTTTAAAAAAAAATCATGATTTTTATACATTCTGTTAAAAACGCATTAATTTTCTCATTAAGTGAATGCGGTAAAAACATATCATAAATGAATTCACTCAAAATACAAAGAAATACACTGAAAACTAATCAACACGTCATATTTTTCATTTCATATTACGCGCGTCTGAAAGCGTGTCGGCTCAGCCAAGTGTCGTTTACGCGACAGCCGGGTAAGTGTGAAAAAGATCCACTGTCGTGTCGTGGTCGGCGAAATGTCGGACGGCATCGTTTAAACGACAGACGATAAAAATGTTGTGTGAAACAAGCCTTAGATATCATGTCTTTTTCGGTCAAGTTATGTGGCCACTACAGCTTGCTTACTGACAAATAAAATACGTCTATGTTATACGTCTCTGTTTCCCTCCTAAATTTCCACAGTGCTTTGCTGGATCAACACTTCGGCAGACTGCACCTCCAATAAGTTATACGCAGCAGTTCATTCGATTGCGATTATTATCATATATTTATATATATATATATATATATATATATATATATATATATATATATACACTCAAGAGCCAAAACATTATGACCACCTGTCAATAACGAGTTGGCCCACCTTTGGCGCGCAACACAGCTTCAACCCGCCTTGGCATGGATGCCACAAGTCCTTGGTAGATGGCCGGAGACAGATTGTACCAGATGTTTAAGCAACGGTCACGCAAATCCGAGATATTGCGAATTGGTGGTCTTTGAACTCTGAGCTGCCGTCACATGACATCCCAAATGTGTTCTATCGGATTGAGATCCCGTGAGTTAGGCGGGCAGGACATTAACTGGAATTCAGCATCATGTTCCTGGAACCCCTCCAACACAATTTTAGCCTTGTGACACGGGCCGTTGTCCTGTTGGAACATTCCATTTCCAGCTGGAAAAACAGAGACCATGTAAGGGTGCAACTGGTCCGCAATAATGTTCAGATACCCTGTAGCATTCATGGTCTGCTCTACCACAACCACGGGTCCCAGAGACGCGCAATAGAACGTCCCCTAAAGCATAATACCGCCACCACCGGCCTGTGTATGACCTACTGTACATTGAGGGAGCAGCAGTTCGCCTGGAAGACGGCGTATCCTGACACGGCCATCGGCGTGATGAATGCCAAACCGTAATTCATCTGACCAGGCAACTCTCTCCCACTGACCCATGGACCAGTCGCGATGTTCCCGGGCCCAGCGCAGGCGCAGTTGGCGATGACGCTTGGTCAGCAAAGGCACACGAGTGGGACGTTTGCTGCGTAGCCCCATATCCAACAGTGTGCGCTGAACAGTGTGCTGCGATACTATTCTACTTGGCCCTGCATTGTATTGGGCTGTCAGCTGAGCCACTGTCTGGCTCCGGTTTTGCTTCACCATGCGAGACAGTCTCCGACGACCTTTTTCTTTGATAGCGTGTGGACGTCCAACACCATGTCGTCTACTGCTGGTTTCACCGTCATTCATCCACTTTGCATAAGTACTAACAACTGTAGGTCGCGAACAACCCATGAGTCGTGCAGTTTCGGAAATACTTGTTCCGAGCCTTCGAGCCATTACAATCTGCCCTCTATCAAAGTCGCATAGATCCGCAGCCTTTCCCATCACACACAGAAGTAAGTGAAAGAATGATTCTTCAGACTCTCCAGCAGCAGTTAAATACCACTTCCACCTGATTACGTGCCTTCCACGTCATCCAGGCGAATTCATTGCAAAATGTAGGGGTGGTCATAATGTTTTGGCTCTTCAGTGTATATATATATATATATATATATATATATATATATATATATATATATATATATATATATATATATATATATATAAATATATATATATATATATATATATATACATATATATATATATACACACACATATATATATATATATATATATATATATATATATATATGGGGGGGAAATTCAATCCCATCACCATCTCCAAGCGTTACGCGGCTCTACTCTGTCTGTGTGACGTCACAACGTGCGCCAGCATGATGTATTCCCGCCATTAGACGATCGCTGTACTCCGAGAAGGGAAGACGTCCCTCTCTTGCTGTTTATTTCCATTGTTCTAATAGTTAACCAAGATATAATAAAGGATGTTAATATTTAATGTTGCTGTGGTCGTTGCTTCCCCCCCACACACACACAAACAAACACACACACACTCACACACACACACACACACACACACATATATATATATATATATATATATATATATATATATATATATATATATATAAATAATGTTCCACCTTTATTAATTAACGCATATTCGAAATTTTCCCGTTAACGTTAAATAAAGTATAGCCCCCATTTCAGCTAAATTGTCCCTTAACGCAAGTGCACTAAACAGTAAGAATTGTTTTCGAAACACGATTCAACATCACGAGTTCATCCCGCGCCTTCCGAAAGATCATACTACTTCTGACGCACGAGGTCAGATGGTCCCCGATAACCAATTAGCAGTTTTTGGCCCCCTGGTGTAGGAGGTCATGAACCCTTCGCATAAGTGAGAGCAAGGGTTCTCCGCAGCTTTTTCCGTGACTGTCCTCGTGTGTAGATGCTGTCCCGTCCATGCTTTGTGTAATCTTTTGTCTTGTGTGCTCTATCGCCGAGCGCCGCGTCCTTTCTCCGTCCATCAAGATGTAAACGTCGCTAAATACTCCGGCAGGTCCGGAATTTATTTATGCGTGCTGTAACATAGTTCAAAACGCCGTCATTGAGTGTCCAGAATAAAGACAGTTCTAAAAATCTATGGAGATTCCTTTCGACAGAACGTGTTTAAATAAAAAGTCTAGTAAATAAAAATGACCATATTATATGCAAAAGAAATGAGCATGGAACATTTTTAATGAGGCCAATGTTTGATATAATTAATAATTCATAATTCACAAATTATTAATATTTAATCATTAAATTTTAACCACTTTAACATATCTATGGTACTAATCACATATTAAAATTTCAAGCAAATTCATTTAAAACAAAAAAAGTTAGGTTGAAAGGTCCACTGTCCCCTTAAAAGGGAAAATATTAAAAACAGTGTGTAGCATTTCTCTCGAATTGGAGTGTGTCGGTAAAGGACTTCTTTTCTTTCGACAAACATTAGAAAAGAAAGCATCACTCTCAATATCATCACTAATGTTATTTCAATATCTCTTTGTATATAAATTATTTTTAATATAAATTATTAATATAATTATTATAAATTATTTTTATTCAGCCACTACGTAGAATTTTTAAAATTAATATGGATGCATTCATTCGTACTTGTTCGAACACATATATGGCATATTTTTTTCCTTTTAGAAGCAAAACTAAAGTGGGATAATTCATGTAATGCGTGAGATCTGAAGCGTTACATTATTTCGAGTTGTTAACCATTCAGTTTATTTTTGTTATTTTAGATCTCTTTCCTGCAGTATTTGACGTTAGCCAGTCTCCTATCACATCCGCTCGTGGGAAACTGTTTCAAAGGGTCAAATAGACGGCTAGCTCTGTAATCAAGCGCTAGAATTTAGAGCCAGTACGCTATCTTCCGTTTACGACAGCGGATATTTATTTTCAGATATGAACTTTATAAAAGATTAGCTGAATACCCGTACTTCGCTACTGAATACATTCAAATTAAATATAACGGACATTGTGTGCAATTGATGTCAAATACGTATATATATATAATAAATACAACGATCGATGTATTTAATTGATGTAAAAAATATATATATATTTATTTACAAAAAGACCGTAACGGATATTTTTATAGAGAATATAATGTAGAAGAGAATATTTAAATTAAATCTAATAAAACATACTAAAGAATATAGTGCAGTTAATATAGTACAGTTTGAGGAACATATCTTTTACTGTATTTTAATATTTTTTTGGATAATGTCCAATCGTAGAAGAAAATTTGAAATGAAATATAATAGAACATACTAAAGAATACAGTGCAGTTAATATAGTACAGTTTGTGGAACATTTCTTTTACTGTATTTTAATATTTTTTGGATAATGTCCAATCGTCTGCCGCATTAGAATGAAAAAAATTATTTTTTTGTTGTCAATTTATTTCTCTGTTATGCATGTGATGCAAAATTAGTTTAAAGTATCACAAAAAGAAAAGAAACCACATGATCGGCATTTAACAAATTAAGTTCTAAAAAGGAATTTTTAAAAATTCACCAAATTCCAATCAGAAAATGGAGGTAAACATGCGAAAAAGATATCATTTTAAAGGAATTTTTAGGATCTTTCTTGTGATATAAGTTTTATAACCCTCAGATTATTATTTTAAATGCAAACTTTAAAGAATGCTACAAAAACAGCTTAATAATTAAATTTTAAAAAATCTAAGAAGAATTTTGCAAAAATCTTTCTTAGTGCCCCCCCCCCCTAAACTATAAGAAGAATCACCATGCAAAATTTCAAACCTTTATGTCCAGCGGTTTGGTCGGTGCGTTATCTGTCAGTCAGTTACGGAACTGTTTTATATACAGTGGCTCCCAAAAGTGTTCGTACACTTACAATTTTCAATGAAATAGGGGTCTATCCATTATTTAAAATGAATATTTCAGAATGGGAATTTAATAATAAGATCTATAATCTATCCTTAACAAAACTACATGAAATATTTTGAAAGCATAGTAAAACTTTATTTCTAAGAAACCAGTAATCAAAAAGTAACAAAAACTTTATCTCACAAAAGTCCTCGTACTCTGAAATATTTTCGGATAAATTCATAATAAAAATTATCGCCTGGCGCTTTATTTTTATTTTTGAAATGTGGTGGCATTTAAATTATCGTTTGGCTTTAATTTTTGCTTGCCTACTCCGTAATATTCTATTTATTATTTAAAAATGGCTCGTAGTCGTAAAGAAACAACAAACAGCATTCGAAAATTGATTATTTTTCATCATAGTAGTGGTAAATCAGTTCGGAATAATGCTAAATTACTTAATTTAACCCATTCTACTGTGCAGTATGTTATAAAACGCTTTAAAGAAGAAAATCGTATCAAAAACAAGGTAAGAAAAAGTCGTCCGGCAAAGTTAACAAAACGTGATCAGACATTTATAATTAGAAAATTTGTGAAAAATCCATGTTTGAGCGCTGTAAAAGTTTCTGGAGAATGTGATGAAACATTTTCTACTTCAATTTCACCTGAAACTGTTCGACGAGTTCTCAGAACAGCTGGATTACATGGGCGTTCTGCCCATAGAAAATCTTTTGTGAGTGAGAAAAACAGAAAGCTTGGGCTTTCCTTCGCACTATCAATGATAAATAAGCCCCAAACGTACTGGAATAATGGCTCATTTGCCGATGAAAGCAAGTTTAACATTTTTGCTTCCGATGGGCGTATAATTGTATGTAGAAGAAAAAATGAGGAACTTAATTTCAAGAACTTAGTAGGAACAGTTAAGCATGGCGGTGGAGGTGTCCTTGTGTTGGGGTGCATGAAAGCATCAGGATCCTAAGCACACGGCTCTCAACGTTCGCCTCTGGTGTCTCTATAATTGTCCACAAGTTTTGAAAACACCACTTCAATCGCCAGATTTAAACCCAATAGAAAATATTTGGAGAGAACTGGAGGTTCGAGTACGAAAACACGACATTCACGCGAAAAGCGAACTAAAAACAATTATGATGGAAGAATGGATGAACATTGATGCAGAAATCAAAAAAGAACTAAAGCAATCTATTCTCAGACGTTTATAAGCTGTTGTGGATGCTGAAGGATATCCTACTAAATATTAATTTAACGAAAAATTTGAATATTTACTAATATGTAGAGATTTTTTACAAGTGTACTATGACTTTTATGAGATAAAGTTTTTGTTACTTTTTGATTATTGGTTTCTTAAAAATAAAGTTTTACCATGTTTTCAAAATATTTCATGTAGTTTTGTTAAGAATAGATTATAGATCTTATTATTAAATACCCATTCTGAAATATTCATTAATTAAAGGATAGACCACTATTTCATTGAAAATCGAAAGTGTACGAACAATTTTGTGAGCCACTGTATATATATATATATATATATATATATATATACACAAACTTTTTAGAGCTGTAAAGCAAATTTTTTCTGGCTAAGTTTTCAAAAGCTTTTGTGTTTACTATTAAGTTTACTTTTGCGTTAAATTTATTGTTGTTATCAAGTTTGTATGAAATCTTTTTTTTAATTGTTGTTTAACCTTTTCCTTACTGGGTGGGATAGCATGTATCCCAAGAATAAGGGCCCGAGAATGAATATATATATATATATATATATATATATATATATATAGAGAGAGAGAGAGAGAGAGATGTACATATATATTTATACATATATATATATATATATATATATATATATATATATTTATATATAGAGAGAGGAGAGAGAGATATGTGCGTATATATTTATACATATAGATATATTTATAGATATATTTATACATATAGATATATTTATATATATATATATATATATATATATATATATATATATATATATATATATATATATATATATATATATATATATATATACAGGGTGGCTAATAAATACTGTGACAAATATCGAATCATTTAATTACACACAGATGAAATAGAAAATGGAAAATACAACAATATTATGAACATTATACATGAAAGTTTATCATGAAATAATTTTACTCGAATCGACCGCCATCTTTATCGATTGCTAAATATAATCTCTTACGCCACTGTCCTATTGTGGCACGAATCATTTTATGAGGTAATTTGTCCCATTCACTCCGTATGGAAGCTTTGAGGGAGTCCAAACTTCTGTGCTGCTTAGCATTTACTTTAGACTCTAAAATCCCCCAAATGCAATAGTCTAAAGGATTTAGATCTGGTGAAGAAGGTGGCCAATCTTCTTGCTTGATAAACTTCGGGCAATTGGCATGGAGCCATTCCTGTGTTGTTTTGGATAGGTGGGACGGTGCAGAATCTTGCTGAAATATCCAATTCTTTTTGGGATACAATCTGTTAGCATGTGGTAATAAACGTGTAGCCAATACTTCCTGTTTGTAATATTCAGCATTGATTTTTACCCCTTTATCGATGAATTTCAGAGGCAGTTTTCCATTGTGTGACACTGCAGCCCAAACCATAACAGAATTCTTGTTCTGAAAGCGTTTAACAGTTCGAAGATTTTCAGGTATATCCTCGAAGGTTGCTGAATATACAACATCATTTTTAGCATTATAACTTTGTTCTGTACAAAACAGCTTCTCATCAGAGAAAATTATTTTTTCAACACTTTTGCTACCGTGCCGGTTCAGCAATTTCTTACATCTTTGTAACTTTTTTACTATTTGTGCAGTAGTCAAACCTTGAACTTTTCTTTTGCGATAAGGGCGAAAACCCAGGTCTTCATTTATGATAAGTTGCATAGTTCTGCGACTGATGTTCTCTTCTGCAGCCATTTTATTTGCAGAACGTTGTGGATTTCTTCATATCTTTTCACGAATTCTTTTGATACGTTCTTTT
Organism: Dolomedes plantarius; assembly: GCA_907164885.2. Classification (NCBI taxonomy): domain Eukaryota; kingdom Metazoa; phylum Arthropoda; class Arachnida; order Araneae; family Dolomedidae; genus Dolomedes; species Dolomedes plantarius. Next base: position 7,107,588 of record OU015497.1, on the reverse strand, counting down.
GTACGAACAGTGCGTGGACGACCGGACCTTGGTCGATCTTTAGAGCTATTAGTATCCAATAATCGATTTATAGTCCTATATATAAACGTCCTATTAAAACCAAGGCATTTTAATTGCTTAAATATTTTACATGCAGAAAATCCGCGATCAAAAAGCTGTTTAACCATTAACCTTTTGGCTTCCATCTTTAAAAATATTCTACATGTTTTACTTTAAACAAAAATCGTCTGCTTTTACAAAAAGTTGCCAATCACACAAATAGATAGATAAATTGTTTTTCCAAATGATTAAAATTAACTCTTATTTTTTGGAGTGTTACAGTATTTATTAGCCACCCTGTATATATATATATATATATATATATATATATATATATATATATAAAGAGAGAGAGAGAGATAGATATGTACATATATATTTATACATATAGATATATTTATAGATATATTTATACATATAGATATATTTATATATATATATATATATATATATATATATATATATATATATATATATATATATATATATATATATATATATATATATATATATATATATATATATATATACGTATGTATATATATACATATATACACACACATACATATATATATATATATTAATTATATATATAACGCCCTTAATGGACATTCTTACGAAGGGGGTATGAAATTTCCCGGTCTATAGAGGGTATCGGAAAAATGGGCCCCGTAAGCTAAAGGTTAACACAAATAGTTTGCTTATTCAGAAAATGAAACCCATTTCTGCCTTGTAGAGGGTTGGAGAGTATCCCCGACGAATTTCTTTTCAACTAGTGGTCCGTGAACTACGAAAGGCGAACCAGCACAGGAACGACGGAACATCCATGCCTCAGCAGGGAATGGAGCCCAGACGACAGTTTGGGTCTTTAACTCCTATATAACGGGTTTTGTGGTTGTTTCAGATGATAGTCTATCCCATAGGTGTTGGAACCTTTTTACCATTAGAGGCCACATGTAAATTAGGTAGAAATAAAGGAGGCCGCATAAGTTGATGTACCTATAAATGCGACTTTTAGGAAATATTAGAGTTAGGTATAGTTTTAACAATTTGGTGCATTATATAGAAGAATAAGTCCTTATTTATTTACTACTAGAAGGTAACCCGTCATTTTGACGTCATAATACTAATAATGACGTCATAATGGAAAAAGTATATGCAAGTTAAAAAATATCCCGAAATATCTAAAAATATTTCATTTAATCCACATCTTGTAAAAGCAAACCCTTTCATTATTTTTTATTTATTTAGTTTTTCGTGCGATTGGAGTAGTAGACTGACATCCAGTTTTTTACAGCTCACTACGCGATATGAATACTTGAGCTACTTGATTCATTCACATTCAAGTCTGTTTACTTTCAGAATTCATCGCAAAAGTAAACAGATTTTTAAAAACTGTTAAATATACAGCTAAAAGCATCCATTTTTTTGTAGTTCTGAATGTTTTATAGAAAAATAGGCTGAACAAACGGGATTTGATGGCGAAGATATTAGTTTTTCGGTAAGAAAAAATTCTGATCCACATCTGAAATTGAAATTAAGCCTAACCGGCTGTTTGTTTACCGAGGGCTTCAATTGAAAGATGAGTACAGCCCGGAAGTGTTATACAGAGACAACCGCTATTATATATAGAATTTGACTTAAAAAGTTACAATATAAAATATTTTTGCATTCACATAAGGGTAAAAACTTATTATTGCATTAATCATTAATTATTAAATTTTTTTTATAAAATTATAAGATTCATAGATACCACTGTAATTTTTTATATTTCACTGTTGGTATTTTTATTTATGTAAGCACATATATATATATATATATATCCAGATTTTTAAATTTTAATAAACAACTACATATTTAAATACCGCTTCAAATAAAAATAATAAAGTAGAAGTATTTTTAAATAATTTTAACATTATAAAGAAATACAATAGAAAAATAATAGTATTAAATTATAAATAACTGACATAGCAACAATTCGTAAAATAATTTGAAGGCCGCTCGTTTCCCACCTCTGGTCTATCCTGTTTCAGATGAAGTCATGGAGGAAATTGGAAATTACAACTTTCAAATGAAGGGTGAGAAAGCTACAGAATTTTAAGGAGCAAAACTTCACATACCTGAATTTCACCGAAGTAAGAATTTCCTTGAGCATGTGTCGAGAATAATAGCTCGTGTGCGAAGACAGAAACGTGTGAGGAAAGCCGTCGCTAAAAGATGACTGTCTGGCTAACGATGATGCCTCAGGTATTCATTCCTCATTGTACACAAATTTTTCAGTTCCTGTCGCAACTCCAGGAACTCGTGTCAATCGATATCGAAGAAAATATAAACCGGCATATTTTCTTTCTTCCGTTTTTGATTTGCATCAGACTTGTGACTCGGATGAATTTGAAAACAATGGCGCATCACTCTCCCGCTGTCTAGCTACTCATCTCCGGTGATACACTGGTGTAAGAAATTAAGAGAATTTGCAGACTTGGTCGATTATCTCTAGAACTACTGTACCGATTTTAATGAAATTTGATATGTACATACATTGATACAATACAAAACAAATAACCATTCAATAATTGTAATACACGCGCATGATCGTGCGTAACACTCGTTGGAGTCGGAAGGTATGAAACAGCGGTTGCAGAATAAACAAAAAAATGGGTTAATAACGGTATGGTCCCCTCTTACAGATATACAGGTCTCGCAGCGTGATTTCATACTTGAAATAAGGCAGTTTATCACTTCCTGGGGCAATTGGTCCCACTCGTTCAGCAACGATTTTCATTCCCTGGATGGTTCTCGGAGGGGGGTTGCGAGTTGCAATTGCCCTCCCCAGAGCGTCCCAGACATGCTCTATAGGGTTAAGGTCTGGAGATCTGGCTGGTCAATTCATCTGGCGAATATCCTCACTCTCTAGAAATTCGTCGACCAGAAGAGCTCTATGTGGCCTAGCGTTATCGTCCATTAAAATGAACTCAGGGCCAACTTCACCCCTGAAAAGGAGAACATGGGGCTTCAAGACCTCATCCCTATACCTCACACCAGTCACAGTGCCTCTTTCAAAGACATGGAGAGGTGTGCGGCCATCCAACATGATGCCTGCCCAGATCATTAAACCTCCTCCGCCATAATCGTCGATTTCGCAGACATTGGAGGGTAGGTAGCGGGTCCCTGGTTCTCTCCATATGAACGTACGGCGAGAATCGGTGTTTAGGCTGAACCGCGACTCATCAGTGAAGAGAACGGTCGCCCATTGATCCATACCCCAATCTCTATGCTTTCTGCACCATGATAAACGGATTCTCCTGTTAGTAGAAGTGAGCGGAACGCAAACAGCCGGTCTTCTTGCAAACAACCCTCTCTCATGAAGTCTTTTGGAAACAGTCACCCTTGATACACGGGTTCCTGTGGCTGCATACAAGTCACGAGAGGGCTGAGAAGCTGTAGCACTCCTGTTAGGCCTCGCTATAATCGACAAATGGCGATCTTCAATGGCCGTCGTGGCTCTTGGACGACTTTGCCCAGGCTTTCTCTCGATGGATGCGGTATCCTGGAACTGTTTCCATAAGTTACACACGACGCTGGTCGTTAAATTGAACTCTCTACAAATTTGGACTTGAGATTGGCCTGCTTCTAGCCTCCCCACAATTCGCCATCTCATTCCATCATCTAAACGTTGGTGGTTACTCATTTTTACTGTTACAATTTGAAATTAACCGATTGCTGCAAAATAACACCAAGAATTAACCCATTTTTTTTGTTTATTCTGCAACCGCTGCTTCATACCTTCCGATTCCAACGAGTGTTACGCACGACCATGCGCGTGTATTACAATTATTGAATGATTATTTGTTTTGTATTGTATCAATATATGTACATATAAAATTTCATTAAAATCGGTTCAGTAGTTCGAGAGATAATCGA